>CM056491.1:57381594-57905095 GCA_029783415.1 Anisodus acutangulus
AACATGTGGAACACTAGTGTTTAATTCATCAAAGATGGGTGGACGCATCTCCCCGCCAAAGGCAAATTTCCAACAATCCCCTCTCTGAAAGAGAGATTGTGGCGCACACACAAGGTGCCTACATTTCAGCAATCTTTCAGCGAAAAGATATTGCATCAGGAGTGGTAGCTTCCGCTTTGAACCTTCCCTAGTTGAAACCATCGGACTTACTTACTGCGCGGTGAACGTGATGTCTTGAACCGTCAGTGTTTAGTGTAAGCCAAGACAATGATAACAACACAATAACTCTTCTTATTCATTTTCATTCTTACGTTTTTGTCCTTTGTGGCCTTGGACACACTTGGATTCTTAAGTGTGTTCATTTGAGACGGCCATCCTCGCACTTAAATAGGTGATCTTCTACAAGGTATCCTGCTATACCCCACTTCACAAGTGTTAGGAATCATTAAAAGTTTTCCCAACCTTAACCTCAACCATTTGAGGATCGTTAAAGGTGTGGAAGCTTAACCTTTACCCACCATGCAGGTAGCACTTTAATGTCTATCTCGGGAACAACTTTGGATTCATGTTTCCATACAGAAATCATCATCCGAAGTTCGTCTTGCTTCCACCGAAGCGCTCAACTGAACCTTTTGCCGCTTAGTTTTCCCATTGAACTAAATTCTTGGGATCTCCAATCAGTATGATTGGGTTTTCACCGCAAAGATTCGTATTGTTTGAGTTTTCAGCCCATTCCCCTAGACAAGCAGAACAGTTGATCTTCGGGTAATCCCTTAGTTAATAAATAAGGTAGTGACACCCGTGATGATCAACTGCTATACGGTCTTATGTCTCAGACAGATCCTGACAGATATGTCCAGACACCGTCATTCGTGTCATTTCTGAAGCCGACCGGCTAGCCACAGTTTATAACTGTTGAAGGCACGAGTTTCTCCCAATAAGGGACGTCCTCTAATGAGTCGTGAAGTTACTCAACTTCTTTCATGCTTTGTATAAAGCGATAAACTCCGAACCCATCATGAATCGGTCGATGCAATTTTGCTTAGAGGTTTTTCCAAGACCCACCAAACACATTTACTTGTGGCTTTGGTGTTCTTCAGATCTGATGTCCAGTTTGCATCACTGTGTTCTCCCAGAACCGCTGGACATCCAAAATAATATAATCCGTAGATAAGCGAATAATTCAGATATCGGCATATCCGACTTAACGCCTTCTATTGATCATGTATTAATATCATCAGTGAACCTTAGTTCAACTGATCTGTTTGTAGGACGATACCAGGTCGGTTGTAGTGTGTACAATACATTGAACTACACGTGACCTGAGCATATCACTCCTTGTCTATGGGTGCACCATGATTCCAATCAGTTCTATGATTCATATCCATTGGTGGCTTCAACGAGACTGTCAACTCTCGACCAGTCCGTTAGATATCTTAGAAATCCAATTCCTAAGATGTCATCTGTGATACCCATATCTTTCATATCGAAACTTTGTTTCAATATGATTTTTACTTTCAGACTGTTGATTCTCCAACTGTTGGCTTTCTAACTTCAGAATCAATATTTCTGTGGTCAAATTCATTATTTCTGTTATATCTGAAACTTTCAGGACCAAAATGTAAACATTTCAGGGACCAAAATGAAAGTTCAGGAAGAAGCCCAACAGTCCAGCAAACCAACTCTGATCCTCTTCTTCCAACTCTCCGGTTGGGAAGGCTGTTTCAACATCCATGCCACGCAAGACTGCAATGGCCCATGATGTTAAGCTACTCCCAGGGGAGCACATGTACAAGTAGCCGAGGCTTTGAACTCGTCAGTAGATCCATCTACTTTGTACTCATTTTTAGTATCATTTTTCACAACCCAAAGGTTCTTTTCCCGGAGGAAGATCAACCATTACGCAAGTATGGTTCTATATGAGGGAATCTATTTCTCTATTTGTAGCTTCTTTCCAAAGCAACGCTTTTGGAGATGATAATTATTTGTTAATTGTCCATGGTTCATTCTCAACCATACAAGCTAGAAGAACTGGAACAGGTCTTTGTCCCCTTCTTTGCTCCGTCTCGGTTCAACATCTAGAATTCCTGAGTTCTGCAGATCTGGAATATTAAGTTCCGGATAGCCAGCAACGTTCGAGTCCTGTAGATACGGAACGTCTAGTTCCGGACAGTCAGGCCCACGCGGGTTCTTGTTAACCTTGAGCAATTACTCCTTTTTCCTATTTCAAAGAAAGTTATCTTCAAAGAATTCAGCATTCTTTTACGCTAAGAGGCGATCAACACTACTGTTATTTGCAGATCCAGTGGATATGCAATCTACAGTCTTAGGTACAACTTGACCTGTTTCGGTATTCCAACTTTTACCAAGCCACCCCATATAATTTGGTCGTACGATTTTGCGCTTGACTAACACCGTTGGACCGAGATGAGAGATGAACAGTCGTTTAATAAACGATGCTTCACATTCTCCCCCTCCATTACTACGAATTTCGCAATCCATAGGCTTAGTTGATTTTCAACTTCTGTTTTGTAGCGCTTATCCTCTTCAACAACTTCATCTTTGCTTTTCAACGAACAAATGATTCCATACGTTGTACCATCATCAATGAAGATCACAACATACTTGTCTCCCCCCTCTATTTTGTATAAACTTCAAATCACCCAAGTAGGTGTGACTAAGTTCTAGAGGAGCGGTGCTTCTTTCTCTATTCCCTTGACGGAATTTGGAAAGGTGATTTTGCCTCTTCGCCTACCTCACATTTATTTTGAGGGTTTATGTCGACAGAAGATAACAATCTCAACATCGTTAGATTTTGAATGACTTGCTATTTAACGTGTCTTAATCTATGATGACATAGATGCACGGATTACAAATATATCATTCATTTGGCTATAGACATATTGTACCATTCTTAGTTATTACAGACCTGTTGGACTAGTCTCAAACCAGCTTGACCAACAACGTCCCTTAACCAAGTTTGGGACATGTATCACCTCATCTTAGAGTGATCCCATTCCCTGAAGTCCTATTGAGGACAACCTCTCCAGCCCCTTTGATTTTAGAGGTGGCGTTGCTTCACATGAACAACTTCTTGCCCGTGGTTAGGGCGTAACCGGATCATATATGATCGCAATACTCTGGCCCACTCC
Organism: Anisodus acutangulus; assembly: GCA_029783415.1. Taxonomy (NCBI): domain Eukaryota; kingdom Viridiplantae; phylum Streptophyta; class Magnoliopsida; order Solanales; family Solanaceae; genus Anisodus; species Anisodus acutangulus. The sequence goes on from CM056491.1 coordinate 57,384,747, forward strand.
AGTTGCTTTGGCAGACTGAGTGTCTAATTTCTTTACTACCTTTCTTTAGGCCTTCAGATCATTTTAAGACCTGGAAACTCTGGCCCACCTTACTAGGTGTCCATTACTTTTCCTATGAAATGAATTCTGGCCCCACTCCAGTCGCCCGGAGGCTTTGTATGACTGAGTGTCCAATATCATCATATCAAAGGAATTTTGTCCCACTCCAGTCACCCGGAGGCTTTTTATGACTGAGTGTCCAATATCATCCTATGAAAGATCTTCTGCCAAATAGTATGACAGGCTCAACGTCTTTAGCTTTTAGACTTCTTCCGTTATAATTGGTGCCCAGATAATTCTTGGTGCTTACTTAAGAGTTGTAACAGTTTTCGCACAGTTAGTGGATCTTACTCCCTCGTGTGTGCGAACATACTTTACACACTTTAATAGTTACACTTAAAAGAACAGATCTTTTTAAGTTGTTTACAATCCAATCTTTAAACGGGAAAGAAGATAAGATTAAACTTCTGATTTTAAAGCGTAAGGAATATAAATTATTTTCATATTCCTCCTTACTTTAATCCATTTTTAATCAGACATTATTTAATCTTTATTCTTGACAAGTAAGAAAAACTACTTATCCCAATTTTGGATTCTGGCCCACTTCAGTCACTTCATCAAACTGAGTGTCCATTTCCTTCAACAATTTTTCAGATCCTTTGTCTGGGACAGATACAGGCCTTCTGCTGCAAGATAGAAGCAAATCTTCAGTCTTCTCCTCTTGTCCCAGTTGACATCCTCAGGCTCTCGAGAGCGCTTGTTCCCACCAGTCTTGGTAGCGGTGACACCATTAACAAGTTCATCATCATCACTTTCTTCTACCAGAAAACCAGTGCCATATCCAGATTTGGTCACACAACTTTTGACCGACATCTTTCGAACACTAATAGTAATACAATATGATCTTGTCTTAAGTTGTTGGTACTCTATTGTACTTTATAGAGCAGTACGGGAAGTAATAACTATTACAAATGTTCGAAAGGATAAATAAATGGTCAATCTTCAAAACTGCCGCATGTGTGTTGTCTCTTGAATCTTGATCACCTTGCAAAGCCAATGTTGAGAACTGCCGCAAGTTTGTTGTGTCTTGAATGTTGATATCCTGAAATCAAGAAACAACTAAATCTGGATGGTTACAACGTTGTGTGTTGAGTCGAGGATAGCCCTCTATCCTTAAGACAAGATTGCCCCGTATATATGCTTTTACGTTAGCGGACAATAGTCTCCCAAGATAAAACAACACTTTAATCTCAACACTACAAAGCCAATAGGTTTAGCATGCCGAATAAAACAAATATGACTCGACTTGCTGAAGATATGGAATAGGAAGGAAGAGTTTCTCAATACTCTTCTCTTTTGTCTCTGTGTATATAGTGTGTCTTTGTAGTGTATATCTTGTGTATATGTGAGGGTTTGCTCACTGTTTTCCAGTCACGAATTACATAGATTTTCGCCACTATTTTGGACAAATTTCGGCTACTGTTTTGTGCTCTTTTCTGCCGCTGAATTGAGCCAAAAGAGGCTCAATATATAGCATGGAGGAGGGGCTAAACAACAGCCCAAAACGTGGCTGTTAATGACCATTAGGAGGGCCTTAAAACAACCAAGTAATGACTGTTAATGGCCATCAAGAGGGGCTGAATTATGGACATGAAGGAGGGTGATAATGGAGGAGTTAATCAACTAAGTAATGGCTGATTAATGCCTCAAAAAACAGTCCCAACGGTAGGCTTTCTGCCTTCCGTCACCTTCCCAGAAACTCTGGGGACCAAACTGTAAAATATTAAACTTCAGGGACCAAACTGTACATAAGAAACTTTAGGGATCAAACTGTACATCTGGCAAAGTTCTCTGGTCCAAAAAGATAATATCAGAAAGTCCCCACAGCCCACGACCGGACGGGCGGCGGCACGTGTGGGCTTAGCCTTGAACCCAAGCACATCTAGGTCCTCCCTCCTTTAAACACATGAGATACCCCTTGGGGTCCCAAACCCTTTACCAATTAGAGACTTATATAGAGAGCAACTCTTCCTATTCCCACCGATGTGGTAGATTTGTCCCACACCACATTTTCATGCCTCAAACACATTACTTCGTGGACCAATATCTCTTTCATTTCTCAATGAAATTTGACGATTCTTGGCCCTACGGTCATCTACTCACTTCGTAGATCATGCATGTGCGAAGAGACAAGGTCTCCAACATGCGGAACACTAGTGTTTAATTCATCAAAGATGGGTGGACGCATCTCCCTGCCAAAGGCAAATTTCCAACAATATGTTTTCTATAACACTATTTCATTATAACAGTAACAAAATATCAGTACAAACGATGTTATTATATAGAGGTTTTATTGTGCCAAACTAACTAATGAAAGGAAAGAGATGCATATTTTATATACATATTTAACAGTTAATTATGATTGAGTGATAATATTCTCACTTATACTTTTAGTTGTTAACGTTAGATTGTTTTGTTTGAGGTAACTATAAAATGCGGATAATTATTTAGCTAGCTTGATAAACTAGGCTTTAGTATAATGCTTCACCTGATCAACTACATGTGCTAAGCTGTAGTGCTGTACTAAGCTTGATTTAGAACTTGATTATATATAATACTAGCACAACTAGAACACATGAATCTCGGATCGTTGTCTCAATTTTAAATGAAACTATTGGCCTCGCTCTTTTTTTTTTTGGTTTTAGCATTTTATTTAACCTGGTGTGGGATAATGTTGGTTTTGGTTCCCATTTTTTTACAACCAAAACAAGTCAAAACTTCACTTTACTAGTACAAAGGTTTAATTTAGTATCCATCTAAGATTGACCCCATCAAATTATGTAAATTTTTTATAGCCGTATCTGTTTTAGTTGCCTCCCCAATACTTTTCGACGCGAATCTTCAATGTAACTACAAGTCTACAATGTCACCGCTATCTGATCAGTTCATTATCTCAATATGATAGTTACGGGGTTAATTTGAAATTTGCACAACGTAGAGAAAGTTATGTGAGACTTTCATGAAGATAGTGTTTGAAATTTACTAGTGTAGAATTAAGTTTATCCCATTATTTATGACTCGAACAATTGGGGTCCCGCACGTCGGAAATGTCGTTCCAAACACGTGCAATCTTAGTGTCAAGTATCGTAAATTTTGTTAATGAAAGAGATATTGGTACGTAAGTGAGTTTGAGACATAGAATGATGGACGGTTATTGGCTAAATAACAATTGTTCCACGTTGGTAAACGAAGGAAGGATTGTGCGAATTGTAAGACGGTACGGGTTGGAAAAGGGCCGCAGAGCCGAGAAGGGCCGCGGCGCTTCCCGGTCTGGGCCGCGGTGCCGGAGCGCCGCGGCGCCTTATTGGCAGTGAACATCTGGCTGAATTAGCATCGCGACGCTTCATTGACAGTGACTGCTCGACAGAATCCCAAAGGTTTGGCTGATGAGGTGGTTTCAATGTCATTGAATCCACCAAATAATGGTCATTACTTGGACCATTATGTTGCTACATTACTTGGGGTTAAATGTCATCCATTACAAGACAATTGAATGCCATTATGGGGCATTTGAAAGGTTATCTTGTACACCTATAAATTGAGGCCTTTGGCTCAATTCTATAGAGGAAGAGATGAACAAAAAGGGAAAAGAGACACATAAGTTAATAACACCACAAAGAGATCAGATTTTCCTGATAGCAATCCTTCTCTTAGCAATCTTCATTATTTGTGTTCTTCGCTGGGATCATTTGTGTAGGCTTTACACACTTGATAGTTTGTTGTTTCATCTTGAGAGACTATTGTCCACACTTCCGTAAAACCTATATACGGGGGCAATCTTGTCTTAAAGACAGAGAGTCATCTCTCGACTCAGCCGGTGGTGTTGTGATTATCTAATTGGTTGCTAAGTGTTTCAGGTGTGAACTAGAATCTCAAAGGACTCTAACCGTTCGGATTCTCAGCGGTTCTACAAGTCACAAGTGTAGCAGTTCATGTTCTTGTATTTATGAATACAAGATCCAGATTTGAAGTTCTAATTCAAGATCAAGAGATTGACAACTTGTTGTTGTAGTCTTTGTTGTTTATCCTTTCGATCACTGTAATAGTTATTTACTATTTTCGTACGTGCTTTACATATCTAACAGATAGTACTACTGGAGAATTTAAATGATTAATCAAATCGGTATACAATGATAACCTTTTAAATTTGTCATGTTTATGCACACTGTTTCTCGATCAAATCGCAAAAGATTCGACACATGTTTCTCAAAGAACTCGTTATAGAAATAAGTTAACTACTTAAAATATGTCATATTTTTTTAATTATACACATTAATTAGCCTCAATAAATCATAAAATCTCAAGCTTATTCCAATTGAAATAGATGTCTAGAATTCAAAAGGTGACATATTCTATGAGGTTAACTGATCTACATAATATATCCTTGAAAATACGCACAAAAACTTTTTTGAAATTTGAATTGTGAGTGTCTAATCTGAACACTTAATTATGTGTTCAGGTGCTCAAATGAAATATGCCGTAGTTCATGTGTCTAAACTGATAAATTTAAGGGTTGTCAATGTATCCCGCCATTAATCAAATACTCCCTCCGTCTCAATTTTTATGATGTAGTTTGACTGGAACAGAGTTTAAGAAATAAATGAATACTTTTGAATCTTATGTCTAAAACATTTAAATATATTTGTGTGCTTATAGATCATCTTGTTAAGCGTAAAATGTAAAGTTTAAAGTTACTCCACCCGTTCACTTTTACTTGTCCACTTTTGACTTTTCACACTTCTGAAGAATTAATAAATAAATCATATGTGTTACCATAATAATCATATTAATGAGTGTATAGTCTCAATAGACTTTAAAATAATTTTGAAAGGAGGAAGTTTGTCTTTTCTTGATAGGCTAAGGTGGACAAGTAAAAGTGAAAATTTATTTTTAGTATAATAGACAAGTAAAAGTGAACGAAGAGAGTAAATTATTGTTAAATAAAGAAATATATTATTTTTTTTAAGACTGACTAAAAAAACGTTTCATATAAATTGGGACAGACAGGATACCCATGAGATTATTTTGATTTCCCATAATTTTGTTGACCCCACTTCAAAAGTTATAAATCTATGCATTTTTATTTTTTACACAAATAAAAAGGTCAAATGTGCATTACATTAATTTGAGGAGACTAAAATAGGAATACAGTTATAAGTGGAGGACTAAAAGTGATAATCTCTTTCTCTAACCCCCACCCCCTTTTTCTCCCACCTCATTTTCTACCTTCTTAGACCCAAAGAACAAAGAACAAAACTGGTGGGTCAGCTCAGTTTACTCTCTTTCTTTGCATAATAAATCTCTGACTAGTGATATTATCTTCCATAATTTTTAACTTTTCAGAATTCAAGAACATGGGTTTCCAAAAAAACCCAATTTTGTTTGCTTTTTTACTTTCATTTACCTTTCTCTTCTTTAATCTACAAGCTACAACTCCGGTTAAAAAAGTCTTAAACTGCTTACCATCAGAGCTCATGCATCTAGCTTCAGCTTGTTTTCCGATGGAAGATTCCCCCATAGATTCCGAAGATCTATGTTGTGAACTTATCAAATCCGTTACCTCTACATCCGAATCCAACAAACACTATGATTTAAAAGAGTGTCTTTGTACTGCAGCAACAGTTAATCGGATAGTTATTGGACGTGACAGAAGGGTTTCTAAGGTTGTCGGAACTTGTACCGGTGAAACTACAACTAGGTACCAGTGTTTTTCTGATATTTAATTGTAGCCCCAGTTTGTTTTAAATGTGTAAAATTGCAGCCTTTTGCTTCTTCTGTTTCCATAAAGATGATAGATCTTGATATTTTGTTTTAAGTCTATTTTGAATTGTGTGATTTAGATTTATATCTTAAGTGTAAATTTTTTTGTTGTGCTAAGACTTTAAGTATGCTTGAACTGTTGAAAATAGTCTTCACTATCTTGATCTCATTATCAGCGCAATATCGTTTGAAGTCACCATCAGTGTATTCTCCACTGTTATCGGACCTCAGGCTCCTCAACTTGAGGTTTGTCTCATTCTCGATCATGGCTTTCCACCTTTTGAAGACAGTGAAGACGTTAGATTTATTTTTCATAAAATTGACCCATAGCTTCCTGGTTGAATCATCAATGAAGGTCACATAGTAATGTGATCCTCCGAGTGAGGGGACAATAGCAGGTCCCCACACGTCAGTGTGCACCAATTCAAGCTTCTCAGCTTTCAATTATTTACATGCACTTGAAAAACTTACTCGCTTTTGTTTTTCGAGAAAGCAGCTCTCACACATGATGATCCACCGACTTCAGCTCCGGAATCATGTTGTTAGTCACCAGAAACTTCATCCATTTCTCACTCATATGCCCCAGCCTGCAATGCCACACCTCTGTCTTCTTGGTGTTGTCAACAAGAGGAAATGTATCACGACAACTCGTCGTCATATAAAGAGTACCAATTTTCTTACCTCGACCAGCCACCATAGCACCATTCGTCACATTCCGGGACCCATTACCAAAGTTAAGATCATGTCCCTCATCATCAAGCTGACTCACTGAGATCAGATTACACTTCAAATCCGGCAAATGTATGACCTTTGTGATCTTTCACAAGTTTCCATTTGACATCTTCAAATTAATGTCTCCAATACCAACAACGTCTAAAGGCTTACATCTGTCAAATAAACTTTCCCGAGATACCCAACAACGTAATTCATCATTATATCACGATGTGGGGTGATGTGGAAAACGCTCCTGAGTCAAGCACCCAAGAGTCTATCGGACTGTCAACAAACAACAACAACGCATCACCAATGTCTTCAGTGGCAGCATTGATTCCACCCCCTTGTTGTTCTCCTTCTTCAGTGCCCTGCAGTTCCTCTTGATGAGACCTGTTTTCCCAGAGTTCCAACACTCAAGTGTTCGCCCGGATCTGGATTGACTCCTGACATTCCTTAACTTCGACTTGCCCTTTTTTCGATTGTAGTTTCTGTCATAATTTCTGCCTCTGTTCTCAACATTCAAAGTAGAACTCGTCGATGCCTCACCAGAATCTATCATGCGAACCTCCTCAGCAAGGATACAATCTCTAACATCGTTGAATTTCAGTTTATCACTGCCAACAGAATTACTAATCGCTGCTCTCATCGGCTCCACCTGTTCGATAGAGACACCAACATAATTATGGCTTGCACTTCATCGTCAAACTCGATTGCAACAGATGACAATTGATTGACAATCGTGTTGAATTTATTCACGTGCGTTGCAACAGGAGCACTTTCCTCCATCTTTAGATGAAAGAGTTTCTTTATGAGAAATACCTTATTGTTTGTCGAAGGTTTCTCATACATGTCGGACATAACTTTCATCATGCCAGCGGTTGTCTTCTCATTCGCCACGTTGTGAGCAACGTTCTTCAACATCGTCAATTGAATGACTCTCAGAACATGTCTGTCAAGGAGATTTTACTCTGCATCATTCATCTCCTCTGGCTTCGGCAGTTGATGAAGCTTTCTGTCGTACAAATAATCTTCAACCTACATTCTCCAAAACACATAATCTGTACTAATGTCGTGCGCCAAATCATCTTCGCCTCCCATCGTTTTCTGAATCGCAACACAACTTGTCGCTCTTGATATCAGTTGTTAAGATTTGAGTCTCAAATCCTGCCTAATCAGAAAACAGTAAATAAGCGAAGAACAAATAACACAGATTTGTGGTGGTTCACCTTCAATGTGTGAACTATGTCCACTTTGTCGCTGCAGATTTTACTATAATCAAATAGGGATTTTGAGTTCATAATTCTCTCTTTCTCTCTTGCTCTCTTGCTCGACCTCAAAGAAAGAAAAACGGCGCCCTAGTCTATATATAGCGAAAATTAGGGCGAACATAATATAGGTCGATCAGCGTTTCACACTCTGCGTAGGATCTTTCATAGTGTTGGCGGTGAATTAGGCTCCACAACTCAACACCATTTTTATACATCCCAAGTGTTTCCCAAATTACATGGTTTATGAGCCTCAAAACGGGATTATTGAAGTGAAAAATCTTACACATAATGATTATCCAGTTGATGTGATGATCAAGCCAGTTCTAGTCAACAAATTTAGACACCGGGCTAAAATTTTAACTAGGATTGAACTGTTGAACAAGGGTCACTTGATTAGTCCACTATTTCCATTATCGTTTGTTGCTAAAATGATGCAAGAATTTTGAGGGCATTACTAAAATTGAGCAGTATTTAATCTCCTGCTATAGTTTTTCAGCTTATTTGAGTAATAATGGTGTATACTAATTTTATGGAATTAGCAGATTGTTTTTGTTTTCTTGTTTCTTTCACCTTTTGAGTTTTTCTTCTTGATTTTGTATGAATGTGGACATGTTAACAACCATTCAAATTCCTTGACGAGCCGTTTAATATTGTGAAATGGAACTCTAGAATAGATTAGTGTTAAGATTTTACTTAAATCAGTCCACCGACAATAAGTAGAAATAATATAGATCTTTCTATATGGTTGCAAAAATAGAACGGAACACTACACATGGGCTGCAGTACATACGACAGACGATTTTAACATTTGCTCTTTTTCTCTGCTTCTTTCCAAATGTATCCAAAGCCAGGAGTAAAGGACATTTGCAGGGAAAAAGTTATTTTAAGCAAGAGTTTTTTTTTGGAAACCTTTTATCCATGGTGCATTTACATGTTAAAATTCTGAAATCAAATTGAACTCCTCGAAGAAGCTCTGGTCATATGTTCCCTTAATTTTATTGATGAATGATTTACGATATATATAAGGTTACAAGAATATTTATTTTGATACAAACTAAGTAACTAATTAACCTAATTACAAAAGGATTATAATTCTATCTAAAATAGAATATATACAATTAATGAAAAAGAATATTGGGAAATATTCTATTATACCCCTGCAGTCGAAGCGGGAGGTTCTCGAACACTGAGACTTGCTCGAAAATCATCAAATAGTATGCGCGGAAGTTCTTTGGTGAAGATGTCGTCAATCTGATATCTGGAAGGAATATGGACACGAACTTGACCACTTTTTTGTGAACAAAATGAATGTCCATTTCATTGTGTTTAGTGCGTTGATGTTGGACGGGATTGCCGCAAAAAAGATATATCGCACTAATATTATTGCAGTAGACTAGTGTTGCCTTTTGAATCGGGCAGTGAAGCTCAAGTAGAAGGTTACGGATCCAACAAGACTCAGAGACGACGTTGACAACACCTCTGTATTATGTTTCTGCACTGGATCGGGATAGTGTAGGTTGCCTTTTTTATACGATACGGATTCAAACAACAAAAACGTGGAAACTAAAATAACAAGAAAATTGGGGATGAGAATAAAGGGATAGAAGCAAGACCCAAAGAGTAATGATTCTATGAGCAAACTTAGGTATATGAAACCTAATAAGGATACCGTCTCATCACACAAGGTATCCTCAACCATTCAACCACATGAGGGGTGATGAAGTTTGTATAACAATCATCATCAAGCACAAGAGAGAATCCCGCACATCCACAAACATTCACCTTGGTTATGATAGTTCGCCTCTTTGGATCAATCCCCTCTTGATACATTGGGTTCCCTCTACTCCCAATGCCTATTGATGTTTCCCTCCTGCCTTTAACATCATATCCATATTGAGAACATGACACATTTGTAGTAGGATAAAGAACATAAGACATTGTACTTGAAGTAGGAAATGTAACTCTCTTTTCCTTCTAGGACGACTTTTACCTCCTTCAACCAACACACTTATACCATCTCGCTTAGTATAGGAAGTATCACGAGGGGATGCACGTGAATATCCTCTAGAAAATTCTTCACAAGGTTCATACTCAAGTCCACTACCCTCACAGTCATATTCACCACAAAGTGCATAACCACTCGATTCATGTTCATCACAACTCCATATTTCATGTGACGCTTCATAAATTGATTCATGAGGTATGTGTGAGAAAGAACTATACCTCAAGTCGCCTCCATATCCGCGGTGTGTAGTATGATGATCTTCATAACCATTGTCTTCACCACATGACTCTTCATTAGGCTCTTCTACTCCCTCATCTTGTCATAAGATTCATAAGATCCATTTACCTCATATTCGCCTCCAGAGTAGTGCTCTTCACCATCATATGATTTATGATCATAATGACCACCATCGTCTCCATAAGCTCCATCATCATCATGGTCATAACCTCCGTCACTAGAGCCATAACCTCCCATATCATCATCACAAGATCCCGAAGCGATAAACGACATGTTTCCTTATAACTCCCTCCTTATGACCCCTCTTCGTGTACCTACAAAACGAGCAAACAAGTTTGTAGCAAAATCTTCTCACACCACTCGTATTTGCACTCGAGTCTTACCACAACCTAATACTTCTTCCAAAGTTGGTATAGAAACCACTTGTCCAATCAATTCATACGGTTGCTAAGTTTTGTGTCATAATAGATTCTTGTTTAAGGAATGATGGACGACTCAAAATAAACGGACAAGAGCCAAAGAAGTTCAACGAAATAAAACAGAAACACTTAAGAAAAAATAGCACGAAATAAAAATGAGACTTAAGAATTAGTTAACAATCAAGTAAGAACAATTACTAATTGTTAATTTGCTTAGAAAATTAAAGTAGTGAGAAGGAAAGAAGAAAATATAATTTTTAACACTTAGAATTTTTTGGAAATTTGGGATGAAAAGTGATGAAAGTCGAGAATTAATTAGCAAATAAGTATATTTAATTACTTATTTTTAATTAATTATAAGTAATAAGAATAGGATAAGAAATTAATCTGGAAGAAATTTGGACAAAAATCGGGTTAAAAACACCCAAACATGGGCTAAAACAAAGCAAATTGCTCTCTGAAAGTGGGTGCACTTTCGCCTGCGGTAGCGTGGCGACCCTCTTGGCTGCTAGCATTGTTTGTTGGCCTTAGCGTCTGTTGCTGACGTGTCTTTTTTTAAATCAGTAATTTGAACTGATGTTTTTTTATCTTTGGGCCCACAAACACTTTTTAACCTTTGACTTGAAGAGTTTTGGATCAAACACACCCCTTTTGGGTCTTTTTCTCTATGAAGATTTAAAGTTCTTCAAGAACAACAAATTTCCAATCACCTTCAAATCATCCCCAAATTGCATCAAAATTTAAATTCGAGCTCTCCTTGATGTAGAGAACGAAACCCATTAGGTTTCAAGTTTCAATTTCACATTCTTCAAAGAGACCCACTTTCAAGTTCTTGAAGGTTTAAAGGTCGTTCAATAGTGGATTCTTCAATACTTGTTCAAATGACCTCCAATTTTCACCAAATTTAATATCCAAGCTCCCCTTGATGAGTAGAACAAAATCCACCAACTTTTGAGACCAATATCACCTTCCTTCACCAAAATTGACTTTCAAGTTTCAAACATTGAAGCTCCAATAATGATAGAATGCTCAAAACACCTCCAAATTGAATGAAATTTGAAATTTAGGTTCAACTAACACTAGGGAACAAGAATCTAGTGTCAAAACAACGAAATTAACCCAATAATTTTTTTTGGAATTTTCAGAATTTCATTTTTTTAAAATATTTTTTTTGGGGTTTTCAAAATAGAAGAACCTAGGATTAAGAATTGTAGATACAATCCTTTATCCTAAGCTTTGATACCAAATGATACGATCCGACTTGTGGAAGATACAGATTCAAACAACAAAAATGCGAAAACTAAAATAACTAGAAAATTGGAGATAAGAATAGGGGGATAGAAGCAATACCCAAAAAATAATGATTCTATGGGCAAATTTAGGTATATTAAACCTAAATCCTCCCAATTGGAAACAACCCTAAGAACCTATACTATTTGATCTTCAACAAAGAGTAATCCAAATGAATCCATAAATGAACAACTCTATATGAAAATCAATGGAAAGAATTTCAATAACCAACAATGGAATCCACCATAATTAAATAACACTAATCACTAAATAACACTATACTAAACTACCATACTAACTATCACTCTTTAAGAGTATTCATCTCCACATCATAAAAACTAAGTAATGGAATGATCAAGTATGATATTTATACTGAATAAGCTAAAGAAGACTAGACTAGTTACTACAATAATACCCTTAATGAAGTAAGAGCCTTGTTTGGTAGTCTTCTTTATGGATGATGACTTGAATTTAGAAAATAACCTCTTTGCATGGCTAACCACAATCGTTCCCCTCTATCTCATCTTCACTCCACACGACCAAGCAATCATTCATACGTCATACGCTCTCTTATGAAGCTCCTCAAAGGTCTCCAAAGCCTCTCTTTGAATCAACATGGTTTGTAGGGCTTGAAGTTTCTTAGCTCGGCATCGAGCGAAGCAATTTGAATCATGTGTGCTCATTGGGATCGTATCACTTTTGAAAGACCAAGATAATAGGTTATCTCCAAGGAAAATGCAATAACCGGACGTGGAGCGTCGGGTGTCAAGACATACACCCCAGTCAGCATCAGAGTAAGCAGTGAGATCAGTGAGTGTAATTCGAAGTGAAGTGTACCTTGGATGTATCGTAAAATACGTTTGAGGGCATGCATGTGTGCTTCCGTCGGACTGTGCATGTGCAAGCAGATTTGTTGCACGTCATATGATATGTCTGGTCTTGTGAATATAAGGTACTGCAGGGCCCCAGCCATGCTATGATAGTGAGTTTGGTCTGAATATGAAGGGTCGGAATCAGCGTTGAGCTTGGAATTGGTGTCTATAGGCGTGGGGGATGGTTTGCAAGATGTCATGCATGCACGGTCAAGGATTTCTTAGGCGTACTTCTGACATAGTAATAGATCGCCAGAATGTCGAGTGACAGAGATGCCCAAAAAATAACTCAGAGGGCCTAGATCTTTCATAGCAAACTCAGAGGAAATGAGAAACATAATGGGCCGACGGAGAGCATCAGATGCGGAGGGCCCGACTGTGGTGGTGAGGGCGGCGTCAGCTTCGAATGAGCCTCATAAATCAGAGGTAACGACGTGCATTGATGAAGGATGGTGGCAACACCGTCATAGGAATTCGTTCAAACCTGCAATAAGTTGCATAACCAATCGTTGATTAGTGACTAGTGCGCCGACGTTGGAGAGTTGGTCGGCAAGCATCTTAAGTTCTTGACAATAGACATAGACGTTTAGGAAATCGTCCTGATGAACGTCCTTGAACTGATTTTCAAGGTATAACGCTCGTTGAGTTTTGTTGTAGTGGAAAATATTGTCCAAACGTTCCCACGTTTGGCGGGCAATGGCATCGGTCTCAATGATGGTGTGCAACATATCATTAGATATCGCGTCGTATATCCACTGGAGGACGGCTGCATCCAAACGAGACTAGAGTGCATTATTAGAAGTCGAAGTTGATGGTACGTTTGTGGACTTTGGTGTGGGAGGGATTATGTGGTCGATAACTTCATAAACACGACAATGGATCTTAAAAGTTCCGTCCACGAGGAGTATTGACCCTTTTTCATCTCAAAAGTCACAGAGATGAAGTTTTTAATGTTGTTTACGGCAAGTGCCGGATGAAATTTGGTTTTGTCAACCATGAAAGAGGAAATTTATGAGGAATATGGAGGGAGAATGACCAGAAAAAACTAGGGTTCCGTCGTGGGAAAAGAGGGGTGGCGGCCGAGAGAGGTCGGCGGCTAGGGTTTCGACGTGAAAAAAGGTGGCGGTCGAGAAGATGTATCGGCGGCTAGGGTAGGGTTTGTATTTTTATGCTACTGATACCATAAATGAATATGTTCTCTTGATTTTATTGATGAATGATTTACAATATATATAAGGTTGCAAGAATATTTTTTTGATACAAAATAGGTAACTAATTAACCTAATTACAAAAAAATATAATTCTACATAAAATATGAGATATACAATTAATATAATTAATGAAAGAATATTTAAAAATATTCTATTACTATGGAAAGAATGGACAGGCTGGAATTAGGAGGCAAGACATTGGACGCATGTTACACTGTCAAATCTCTTAAAAATCAATTTTAGAAATCTTTCTATAGCAATTATGAATTTTTAACTACTAAAAGATGATATTGAACTATTATAACTAGGGTGGCAGTGGTAGGGCTCGAATACAGCGGTCAGATGCAGGCTGGGTGGAGTCAGGCGGGATGGGAGAAGGGGTCGGGTCTGGCGGGACTTGCTCCAGTCCCGTCCCGATCCCGATCCCATCGGTATCGGGGCGAGGCGGGGTCGGGCTCGGGGCGGGGTCCGGCGGGTTTTCTTTTTTTTTAAAAAAAATAACATATGTATATAAAAAAACTCAATAAACAAAACAAGATAGTGTAATAAAAACATCCCAAGGCTGTTTTTGTGCCTCTTATATTATTTAATAGACATGATTTTTTTGTAATACAAAATTACAAATACAATTGTCTAAAATCTAAATTGCAACTTTGTGGTGTTGTCTAAAAGTTGCAAATTACATAATAAATTGCAATTAAAAAAAATTACATTCTCAAAAAAACCTGTTCTAATTGCTTGATGATTTTCTGTGGTTCTTCGGTTGGAATTGGTATTTGTTGGTCAAATTGATACACGTCGCTTTCACTACCTTCGGTTAAGATTTCGTTGTAGTTTTCATCTTCTTCTTCGTTGATCTCCGGTTGATCGCACCTTCTCCGCTCCGCTCGTATCCAATCTCTGAATAATACTGCAATTTTCAAGCTGTCTCCGGCTAATGAGTGTCTGTGGTCTCCTATTTGATATCTGCCGGCAGAAAAAGCGCTTTCAGACGCAGTTGATGACGCTTGAATGTTCAAAATATCTCGGGCCATCAATGAAAGTGTCGGAAAGGTCTTCTCATTCCCCCTCCAGTATTTCAGCAAGTCTTCATGTCCATCTTCATTGATAACTTCTTGATACGGTACAGAACCCTGCAAAATAAAAATATTCAACTCGCTAATTTGGTTAGTAGTAGAGGTACGGCCGCACATTCTATTTCTGAGGCTTTCAATACTAGCCGCAGAAACAGCATGTCTTTTGTGAGGTTGTGTTGAAGATGAAGAAGATGGTATGGAAGCCGGTAAGTTACTAGCATTTTCTTGTTGATAAAATCTATATATTTTTTTGCATTGGTGTTCTACGCTAGACAACACTTCTTCTTTAGTTTGACTTTGTTCAATAGATGGTGGGTGATTTAGATTTTTGGGACTTGAATGTGGTAGTACTTCTATACAATCGTAAATAGTTTCAATTAGTGATTTAGTACCGTCTATTTTAATAGTAGGATTTAATACAGAACCAATAATATAAATAGTGGGAATAGGAATAAAATATTTTTTTATTTTGACAAATATTTTTTTAATAGCTGCCTTATAAGCTGATTTTTCATATATTCGCTAAGTAATAAAAATATTAGAGTTATATAAAACAACATAGTTGAAATAGTAGGATAATATATACCGGAAAATTCTTTTGTTGCTTAAAAAAATTTCTCTAAAAATACAATAAGTTCAAAAAATTTTACCCAATCACTATCTAAAATCATATCAGCTGGATTTTTATTATGAGAGTTAAAAAATAAAGTTATAGGTATTCTATGGAGCGGGCGTTTGCGCACCCGATTTTGAAGCCTGGTATTGGGCATACCTAGCTGGATGAGCACTTACTACGTGTCTAATTAAACCCCCCGTCTCACCGTGACCTTTTCCAGTTTTAAATTTTAAAACATTTTTACAAATTTTACATATAGCTACTTATTCTCTACGTCCCTATCAAAAAATGTCCATGCATCTGGTTTTAATGATCGTTTTGCTGGACTTCGTCTCATACTAGGGGGAATATGAGGTATTTCAGTTGAAGATGCACTAGTGGGTGTGTTGTCATCAACATTAGTGGGTGTATCATCTAGATCATCGTCTAAATTAAAATCTTCTTGAGTTCCAGAAAATAGTTTCTCGTCTAAATCTAATGGTATTGTAGGAAAATATTGAGTATCAACAAAATCATCATGTGTAGGAATAAGATGACTAGAAGAAGTACCCTTGCCCTGGTTGCCCCTACTAGAAGAAGTCTTACCCTTACCCTTAAACATACCTCTAATTCCTTCCATTTTAATTATATGCTAACATATAATTAAAGTAAATGAAATTAAGTGCTTTAAATAAAATAAACAGATAATAATAATTTAATGAAGGAACGAATGTACCAAACGCCGACGTAACGTCGACGTGTAATCGAGAGGTTGAAAATTGAAACTTTGCTCGATGGAAGATCCTCAAGCTAGTTGCCAACTTCACTCCCAATTTCCAAATGAATAAATAAAATTGAATATTTTGCAAACAATGTATACTTGTAGAGAGATATATTGAGAGATTAGAGAGATTGTAGGAAGATTTGTGAGAAAGATGAAGAGAAAATGAGTTATTTATAGTTGAAAAATTGGGTTAAAGTGTAAATATAATAACTTATGGGTTAAAAATAAATATTAAGGGGTAGGGGGGAGGCCTAAAATGGTCGTTGGCCAACGGCCAAAATCTAAAATGGTCGTTGGTGCAACGGCCATATTTGCAAAGGGAGGACAAAGGGCGGGGTCGGGCTCGGGACGGGATCGGGTCAGGCCGCCTGGGGCGGGCTCGGGTCTGGCGGGATGAGACATTGTCCCGTCCCGAGTTCGAGTCCCGCCACCATTTTTTTTTGAGCGGGGTCAGGGCGGGGTCGGGCCGTCCCGGCCCACTGGCCACCCTTAAATTTATAACCGTTAAAAGTTATATTTGGTAGTATAGAACTTTTATAGTATCGTGCATATAAGTTAAATTAAAAAATTAAATACATTTTCAGTTGATAATGGAAGATATTATATTGGACATGCCTTCTTACAGCGTATGTTACTATGTTATAATCATGAAAGGCTTTGCCGCCTAACATCAGTAACCTACCAGCTAGGTGTGTTGTAAACTTATAATCCTCAGAATTCTAGTTAGATTAAATTATTAATTTTGAATTAATATTTTATATATATTAAATGAACTTTTAACAATAAATATGAATTTAAATCAAATTATTGAATTTGACGGAACTCATACCTCAAACACTAAGGGGTCGTTTGGTAGAGTGTATAAAGATAGTGTTGAATATTGTGTATTATTAATGTAGGAATTAGTTATGATGTGTGGTGTCTTAAAAATAACATGCATATTTGTTTACAAAAACATTCTCTACATTCTTTAGCTTTGAGAGACTTCAAAGACATTTGTCTCTAACCATGCTCATGCATATATTAACAATCTTAGTATTGTTAATATCATAATTTTCTATCTATTACGTAATACATAAAATAGTATCAAATATGATGTATAACTAATACTTATATTAGTAATATTATATATCGGTTAAAAAGGTGTACCAAACAAGAGATTAGTAATACCAAAACTAACACATATTTCCTCCGTTTACTTTTACTTGTTCACTATACTAAATATAGATTTTTCACATTTACTTGTGCACTTTAGCATATCAAGAGAAATATAAAAAAAAATTCTTGTTTTACCCTTAATATTAGTTATTCATTTTCATATTATATTTCAAATCTATTGAGATTATACATTAATTAATATGAATATTATGATAAAATATATATTTATTTAAAAATGTGTAAAGTTAAAAATGAATAAGTAAAAGTAGACGGAAAAAGTTCAGAACTTTTTTATAATATCCATACCAATGGGTATTCAGTGAAACAGTTCAATTCTGCAATCAAGAAAATGAATGACACGCCATTATTTCCGTGCTGGACTTTTCCTATGGGATGTAAACGAAGGTGCTCCCCTCTAGACATATATGTAGACAATTTGCACGAATTTGGACCACATAATAGAAAAATAACTAGCAGCTACGTGACTCACCGACATTAAAATTTTACCGAAAATAATCCTCTACCGACGGTCTAAATATTGATATGGGAAGATAGCGGATTAATTTTGTCTCAATTTATGTGGCATCATTTTCTTTTTAATTTGTTTCAAGCAAAATGTCATTTTTATATATTTAAAAATAATTTAACTTTATGAGATGATTTATAGCTACATAAATATCTAAGATTTGTTTTGGATTACAAATTTAAAAAGTATTATTTCTTTTCTTAAATTTCGTGTCAAAATCAAATGGTGCCATATAAATTGAAATAAAAAAAAAACACCATAAGAATTTAGCGAGATTCTGTTGAGCTTCATTTCGCGAGATAAAGGTAGTGAGAGTTCACGATTTGGCTTGATACTCAATCTAAGAAGAATTTTTAAGCCAATATCAAGTTATTAAAGTGTCTCAAAAGGTCGTAGAAATTGAAGTTTCAAGTCCACCAAGGCGAACGGTTCAACATCTTTAATCGTCGAGTTAGGCAGCAAAAGGAAACATTGCTGGCCAAGAGGGAAAACGTTTCCACGAACACAAATTGTGGAGATGATTGAAGAAGAAGCCACATTAGACCCAGTGTGCAATCAGGGCCACGTTTGGTATAAATCTTGTAGTAGATTTCAAGTGGATATAGCACGATTCATTTTCAAATATTTAGCAAGGTTGAACCGCAGATTCGATAAGATGCAGCTCTAATGACCTAGTCTACCTCTTTGCTCCTTGAACACTACTGTTAAATATACACACAATATACATGTGTATATTGGTCACGGGATTGCTCTGATACCATGAAAGAAATAATTTTCTTGATTATTTTAATTACTTGAAATGTTATATATACAAGTTACAAAATAAGAGAATCTTATTCATATTATATTCCTAAAATATTATTATATACATTTATGATAATACACTAATTATGGTAATGCACTACTAATTATATTTCAACATTACCTAAACTAGGATACTAAATATTTATCATATATTACTTGGTGCAAATCAGTCCAAAACCGAGAGCAATCTCGTGACCAATATACACAATATACACATGTATATTGTGTGTATATTGTGCATATATAAACAGTCTATATACATCAGCCGTTGGGATTCAGGGATCCCAACCATCCTCATCATGTTTGTTTGTTGAAGAAGTCTTTATATGGGCTTAAGCAGTCTCCACGGGCCTGGTATACAAGGTTTGCTGACTATGTTTCGACTATTGGGTTCACTCACAGCAGGTCAGATAATTTCTTGTTCATCTACCGTCGTGGTTCGTCCTTGGCCTACATTCTGTTGTACGTGAATGATATCATTTTGACTGCCTCTTTTGATCCCTTACGACAGTCTATCATGACCATGCTCAGCTCTGAGTTTGCTATGAAAGACTTAGGGCCCTTAAGTTACTTTTTGTGGATTGCCGTCAAGCGTCATTCAGATGAATTATTTTTGTCTCAACGAAAGTATGTAGCTGAGATCATCGAGAGGGCTGGGATGTCATCCTGTAAGTCCACTTCCACTCCAGTTGATACGAAACCAAAGCTAAGTGCCACGGCCGGGGTACCCTACGAGGATCCGACTCGCTATCACAGTCTTGCAAGGGCCCTTCAGTATCTTACCTTTACGAGATCGGATATTACGTATGTTGTCCAACATGTGTGTTTGTTCATGCATGATCCTAGAGTTGAGCACATGAATGCGCTCAGACGCATCATTCGGTATATTCAAGGTACACTTGACTATGGGTTGCATTTATATCCTTCCTCGACATCCACACTGGTCTCGTATATAGATGCTGATTGGGGTGGCTGTCCCGACACCAGACGGTCTACGTCAGGATATTGTATGTTTCTTGGCAACAACTTGGTCTCCTGGTCTGCAAAGCGTTAGTCGACTCTATCCCGCTCCAGTGCCGAGGCTGAATATCGGGGGTAGCTAATGTGGTCTCAGAATCATGTTGGTTACGTAATTTGCTTTTGGAACTTCATTATCTCATTCAGAAGGCAACCTTAGTATATTGCGATAACATTAGTGCCATATACCTTTCAGGTAATCCGGTTCAGCACCAACGCACTAAGCATATCAAGATGGACATTCACTTTGTCCGTGAAAAAGTTGCTCGGGGTCAGGTACGCGTCTGTCATGTCTCGTCAAGATATCAAATTGCAGACATTTTTACAAAAGGGTCTTCCCTCGGTCGTTTTTGAAGATTTTAGGGACAATTTCAGCGTTCGAAGATCGCCCACTATGACTGCGGGTGTGTGTTAAATATACACAATAGACACACAATATACATGTGTATATTGTGTATATTGGTCACGGGATTGCTCTCGGTTTTGGACTGATTTGCACCAAGTAATTATGGTAAATATTAGTATCCTAGTTTAGGTAATGTTGTAATATAATTAGTAGTGTATTACCATAATTAGTGTATTACCATAAATGTATAGAATAAGGTTTTAGGAAAAGAATAGGAATATGATTCTC
The DNA here is from genome assembly GCA_029783415.1 of Anisodus acutangulus. Classification (NCBI taxonomy): domain Eukaryota; kingdom Viridiplantae; phylum Streptophyta; class Magnoliopsida; order Solanales; family Solanaceae; genus Anisodus; species Anisodus acutangulus. Next base: position 57,405,216 of record CM056491.1, read on the forward strand.
CTATTTTGTAACTTTTCTATATAGCCTTGCAAGTAATGAAAATAATCAAGGAGATTATTTCTTTCAACTACATTGCTAAATCCTAGGGTTATTTTGGTAAAGTAATATAATAGTTTTCCTAGTATAAATACGGTAAAAATTTATCCGCATTAGATGTTTACACCCAATCAATAAACAACTGACACATGTCACTTTATTTAACTACAATTATTAATATTTATCATAGTTAACAATTATATATCTTAAAATATTTAAAATTTAAATAACTTAACAATCTTGGAAATCACAATTATTAACAGCAACATAATTGCTACCATCTGTAACTATTTTTGCGTATGTAGATTAACTCCTTTGGATATTACTGCTCAATGTTTAGAGTTTTTTTAGTTTTTTTTTTTATATCCTGTTCAAGTACTTTGATATTGGAAGTCAACTAACTTTTTTCAGCCTTTTTAAAAAAAAAAAGTCTCACCATGTAAGATAAGATTCTTCCGACAATATTAGGTATAACTTTGAAAAACAAAACACAAATTTAACCTTATAACAAAAGCATTTGCCTTTATATGCCCTCCATATCACACATCTAAAGATTACCAGAGCAAAATATCATCTTTTATAAAAAAAAATATCATGAAGAATAAATGTAGGAAATTAATGAAAAAGAAGACGTTCAGAAAATTAAAGAAAGAAGACATCGGTGGCAACCCTAAGTCTTTATAGTCTGATAGCTAGTATGATTTTACTTCCTTTTAGGTTAATTAGTATTTTTAATTTTCTCTGTTTAAAATAAAACTCCTAATAAACTTTAGTTTGTCTTTTATGATTAACTTAACTACATTGGGTGTAGTAACCGATGCAGATAAGTTTTTACAAATAAATACCCAGAGTGTTAGATTTGATGAACAAAGAATTGTTGCTCTTGAGAGCCTTTATTCTTATTTTAGCTTTATGTTTTATCCCTATTTTTTATATAGTGAGGTTAGCTTAATGACGTACTCTACTTTTATAAATTTAAAAATTATTTTTTAAATTATTATAATAACGCGCACCTCAATTATCCATTAAATATAGGGAAAATTTCTGAAAAATATCATTCTTCGACTTACGTTACAAAAATATAGCTCATAATTAACATTGCAAAACTTTAGCTCAAAAACAATAGATTCAAAGTTGTAGAACATGGTGTTGATCTTTTTTTCTCAAATTTTGAACCTCGTTAAAGACAAAATTAAGCTTCTTTTTGTCTCCTCCTTGAACATTCGACACAAAAAAATTAATTTTACCTTTATACATTCTTATACCTTGGTATGTACACAATTATACATACTTATACAGATTTATACAATTATATACACTTATAAATATAATATTTAAAAATATATTTACATTGTATAGGTATGTATAAATACAAATACGAAGAAGAAGAAGAAGTAGAGAAGAGGATCCGTAAACAATATATCATTCTTGTATAATAGTGCATAAGAGATATTTATACACCTATATACATTTGTTATACGATATCAGCAAACACTCCGTCAAGGATAATATATCAAAAAAGTATAACTAAAGGCAAATATAACTTTTTTTCGAAGAGTACAGAGACAAATATGACCATTTTTCGTTTAATTAATTGAAGGTCAAGCGTGCTTAATTAGCTATCACAAGAAATAAAATTAATTAGGATTATCAATAATTAAGAGATGAAAAGTGCTATTAACATAAATTAATATATATACGTGCAACAAAGTATTGAAAACAGTAAACATAAATGTTTAAATGTCTATGTTCATATGTTTAGTGTTACCTATATGACTAGTAGAAAATCTAGGTACATGGATTTGATGATTTCACTATGAACAAGTTCATAGTATGTGTGTGAAACTGTTAGTAATTTTATGTCTAAAACTATCCTTTATCACCTATATAAGTCCCCTTGTAATGTTATTAGGTAAAAGTGTAATTTTTCTAATGATGTGAGTGAGCTTGATGGTTATTTCACTCTTCTATCTTTTTTGTGCTCTATGATATAACGAAGGCCCGCTTAATAAATATTCCAACACAAATTACGTAGACCTTAAGGGGTTGTTTGTTTCTTGATTAGAATTATGCAAATATTAATAATGCAAAAATTAGTTATGCAGAAATTAATTATTCACGTATTACTAATTCATATATTAATTTTTTCATCTTTTACATTTCATAAAATAATACTTAAATTGACTCGTAACTTATATTACATATTTTAATTATTCGAAATTGTAAAATTGTAACCAAACACATACTTGGTGTGCTGAATTTTATGCATAGCAATTAAAATATAGTCAAACATAATACTAATTATGCTAATTTTAATATATTTGAATAATTCACTTCCTAATCAAGATTAGGAACCAAAGGATCCCTAAATGTCTTACTAGAACTTCCTTGCGTATTAATCTCTGATGAGCTTACTTCTTTGCTGATCCTGCATGTTTCTCCACATGGTATTAAAGATTTATGAGCTGTTCATATCCAACAGAGAAAAAAAAAAGAGGATTTTCAAAAAATGACCTACAATTAATTAATTGTACTGCTTCATATATTTTCAATAGAGTTGATTTTTCATATGATCGCTCAATTAATAATTATTATTTCAAAAAATTATCTTTTTTCTTAATTCCAAATTCATTCAAAGAAAATATTTTAAAAAATAATAATTATTAATCAAGTGACCATATGAGAAATTAACCCTTCCTAAACTCAATTCAATTCAATTGATTTTGCAAGCAAGTTTACCAAAAGAATTGAATGTTCTTAGTTATATAGTAGCACTTACCTTTACTAGTACGTTTAGCGGTGCTGATGATGTCTTTACTCTGTCTGTACTTCTGAAAACAGAATGAACTTAAATATCAGTAAGTGTTGAGTACCTGATAAGAAATTAACTTTAGCTCTAACTTAATTTTAAAAGTTGGATCAATAGGTAAAGATTCATCAAAATTATATATAGAGACCAATTTTCCTCACTTGTGGGATTTTAATATCCCTCACACACCTAATATTAAGACCGGACATCTAAAGCGTGGACAATAAATCATAGGTTCAATATTGGATAAATAAAAAATTGGGATGAGTATGACTCGCATACTAAAAATGAACATTAAACCCAACTCAAGCTAAAAAAAAATAGTCATCGAAGACTATATAAAAAGACTATTTTTTCCTCAACAACCTAAGTAATCACATTACTAACAAAATGCAAGAGCACTTAAAAAACTTTCATCACATGGATTTGAGAGGCTAATAATAATGCTTTATATAATACTTCCCCCCCCCCCCCCCCTTCTATAAGGAACTTTTAATCAAGGAGAGCTCAATAAGGTCGAGACTAAGATGATGGATATTCTTAAGAAGATTGAAGAAGATAAATGAAGGACTGCTAGAACGATCGGTGCCTGATTCATTTCTTGCTTACAGTCCCTTAAGATTTGCACTGATCACTCTCTTTTGATAAAAAAAAGAAGAAACTACGGTAACCACAAGATGATCCATAAGAAAGGTGACAAGATTCGAACCTATGGCCTACCGGCCTCTGACTTATTGGGTTGGGCTGCCGAGTTAGCATCCAAAAGAAAACTTCACTAGATATTTTTTGATATTATGTGACTACTTATTTTGGAAGGGGCTTTGGGTCCTCTTACTACAAGACATTTTCAAGAGTTATCAAAACCAGCATGAGTCGGTACAGCAGGAGTCGGTATAACACACCCTAATGTAGATTTAATTTGAAAATCTAAGAACAAAAAACTTGGAAACACATGCATAAACAGGAGAACTTACCTGGAGATGGCTTTTGATATGGTCTGATGTAATATCTTCATCATCCATGAGTTTCACGATATTCTTCGGTGTTGCTTCTGCTCATTCAATTTCAAAACATTTGTTTTTATTCCAAGCAATAAGCATACCAATACAGAGGTGGATTGCATTATGGGTTCTACGGGTTTAGCTGAACACACTTTGAATTTTTTTTCTAAATTTTCAATAAATCACCGGGTCCACAGTCCAAAAGTTGCAACACGCCGGTTTTGTGGTATAAACATAAAGATTGAAGCCATCAAATTAATTTAACTCCTAAATCCGCCTCAATATTAATATAATCATCGCGGAATTACATGTACAGTAAGACTGACCATAAGGACCTCCTAACTCGTTCACAGCTTTAACAAAGTGCTCATGGATCTCCACTGTCCACCTAAACCTTGGCTTTCTGTTCAGGTCATGACTTGGGACAACTTTTTCAGATGTTTCACCCTTGTTCTTCTTGCTATTCTCCGGCATATTATATTTCTCCAGACTGTAATTGCAATGCAATGAAGATATTTATTTACAAAATCTAGCATTTTGTACTTGAGTATAAAATAAATAAATAAATATATATATATATATATATATATACACACGGCCTCTAGAGTCTTGAAATGGAAATAATTACTTACGTAATCAATCTTCAATTTCCGCGATCTTTTGATGTGTTACCCAAAACAATATGCAGAAGTTAACCTTTTGTGGGCAAGTAGGGTAGTGAAGTTACTATGTTTGGCACGAGAGTTTTCGAAATTTCTAATTAGTTATTGCTATAGAGAAGCTGCCATCGAAGTGCATGCAAGCTTGCAGGTGAAATATATAGATGGATTCATGTCGTAAGAAGACTTAACATTAACCATAAAATCTCAAATTAATTTGGATATTGTATTAATTTGAGCCACATCTATTGCTTTATGTTATAGACATAGACGGTGATAGTGTTACATCATCAATGTAGGATTAGACCTATTATATCATATTATCTACTTTTTTAGACGCAGTCAAGTTACTTAAAAGATAATCATACAAACGTATCTATGTTTAATAATAATACTAATTGGTAACTTATACTATAAATAGTAAGTAACTTGTTATAACATATTAAAATATATTAATGATATAAATAATTATTAAATTATCAGTATATGCATGTCCTAGAGACAAACTGTATTAGGACAAATTTACTTTATACACAATCGTATTATTATTAATAGAGATTAATATTTTGGCATTTGTAATTATTGAATTATTAGTTGATTGTTTATAATATTCTATAATATGCATCCCTAGAGGTTACATTGTTATTAATAATGTGAGATGTTAATATTATAACGTAACTCTTAAAATATCCTCGACTAATGATCATCGAGAATGGGATATCGATGATATGTGATAAGTCGACATGTGGTCTGCATCACATCGTTAGAGGATGTAGTATGTCTCACCTGCTACGAGTAATGGCTACTCGTGATGGACACATGGATACTTTGGAAGTATTGGTATACCCTGCTGATATAATGTTTGTTATACTTGTCTAAAGTATGATCGGCGTGTGGAGATAGAAGTCCTTAGACTTGAGGTCAATGCGCACCTTGTCTACAAAGTAATATATTTTGATCTTGTCCTAAGCTCAAATGCCTTATAGGTTGAGATACAACTTGTATTGAGTACATTACGATGTGGATTAAAGGTGGTAGTTGAGCCAAGATTAGGATTCATTCCTCGAATGTATATTCGAGAGAACACTCAGCTTCTCAGTGATATTAGGTTGACTAAGTCATTGGCCAACGCAATAGACATATTTAGAATATGGTCTAGTTGTCAACTAATATAGATGGGATACAATGATTAAGCCATTTGGATAGACACTTGACAAATCCTAAGCTTGATCGGGTGTGTCGTGAATGAAAGGATTTTATCTTACCACATAGAGGTTAAGTTTACTGGATTCGTGTAAACGTATTTCACATATTGAGTTCGTCTTGCGGCGCCGTCTAGGAGTTCCGCGTAGACCTTAATTTGATTAATGTCGATATGTGAAGGCATGTAGGGTCACACTATGTCAATTGTCTTTTCGATCTAAGGATGTATTGATATATTATTAAATATTCGATTTAGAATCGAGATATATAAAATGAATAATAATAATTTTAATTAAGTCAAAATTGGATTTTGGATTTAATTAAGAATGTGCGGAAAATAAAATGAGACAGTGTAGGGCCACGTCAGTGCCGCGGCGCCCACACCATAGGGTCGCGGCGCCATGACCTAATCTGTCTCGAATTTTGGGTCAAGCCCAAGGTCAAACGATTTGACCTAATTTTTCACCTATAAACACAGACTTCATTATTCATGACACTTGATTTTCATATCATTATTCTAAGTCTTAGAGACTCGGAATTAAAACACTCTCTCGAACCTCTACCGGATTTCCTAGCTTTCCAAAGGAGGAATACATTGAAGCTAGGAGCTTGCAATCGAAAGGGCATTCGTGTGCGCACCCACAGTTGATAAAGATTCCAGACATTGTAAACATGTAAGTACTATTCAAGTCTTATGTTTACTGTTTTAAATTACCCTATAGTCAAATAGTTCTACGTTTGTTGGGTTTGAAACAAGTTGTCAATATCCGCTGCGTACAACAACCCAACGAAAACCTTCAGTGGTATCAAGAGTTATGACTGTTTTGTACGATTATAAGGTAATTAGTTAATAATAATATGGGTTAAAATTTGTTTAAATCTGAAATTTATGTCGTTTAAAGCTTGAAAACCTAATATCTTAAAAGTACATCATCCTTGTCTCTCAAACTATTAAACAATGATGTAATCGAGGAAGTCATTCCGATCTAACTCTTCTAAGTCAATGTACGTAACTGGTTCATTGCGAACATGGTGCACTGAAGCGAAGAACGAGAATGGATTGGATGATGGTCGATGAACGTGTTGTTTGATAGTGAAGGGTAACGAAGATGAATCTACAAATCTGACCCTGAACTAGTTTTAGGATTTCGAAAATGCGGATTTTGTGCTTCTGAGATGGAGGCGTCGCAACTCCCCGATGGAGCGTCGCGGCGCCACCAAGGGTTTGTCGCGGCACCGAAGCTCCAATTTAAAAAAATAAAAAATAAATTATTTTTTTCGGCATGAACAGTGGTGACAGTCACTTTTCCGGCATGAACAGTGGTGACATTCACTTTTTCGGCGGGCTCCAATTTTAAAAAAAAATTGGAATAATGAACAGTAACTGAACACTTCTCCGGCGTGAACAATGGTGGCAGTCACTTTTCCGGCGGGGAAATGACGGTTTCCGAAATTGCAATTTAGCCCTTGTGGCAAATCTGAAAATTTTAGAAGTTTCTGGAATTACAATTTGGTCCCTGGAAAAGTTTTTAAAATCATCAGATTTGGTCCTTAGGGCAAATCTGTAAATTTCAAAAAAGCAGATTTGGTCCCTTGGGCCAAATCTGTAATTAATTTAAAATTCTAGAAATTATAGACAGGTCCCTGAAATCTGAAAATAGTTTCTGAAAATTAAAATTGGATATTATGAATTTAAAGGGGTTCAAAATTGAAATTTTAAATTCTTGAGGGACTAAACTGTAAATTCTAAAAATCTGGAACTTACAAAATATCCTGAAAATCAGTCTTTAAAATCAGAAAATATTTAAGGGACTGTTTGGATTAGACTTAAATTTTAGAGTTTAGACAAGTTAACCCATGTTTATTATTAATTGTATATTATTGAATATTATATGAACTATATGCTAAGTGTTTAAATGCTTTCATTTAATAATTAGCATAGTGTCCGCTATAACTATCTGGCAGGCGGTGCCCAGTATTTGATTAAACCATCTTATATCATGCATATTGGGTTGACGGTTCCCAACTATATGTGTCATTAGTTTTGCATGATATTAAGATGTCATATTGGATATGGCGTAAAAAAGTTGATCTTGGTTAAAACCCTGAATTAAAATGTTCCCCAAAATTTTAAATACAAATCTAAATTAAAACGCGTCGTCCATTATAATTGTTAGAGTGCAAAATCTTTTTCGGCGATACGAGTATTTATGTCAAAGCATTTGCTCTAAGTCTACGAGGACCCAGACTCTTTCATAGATGTGTTTTAAATGTAAAGGTAAACGATAAACTTTTGTGGGTATTTACACCAAAGTGTTTGCTCACAAAGGCAATTTACTTAGATACATAAATGCAGTCATGTAATGGGGTTGACTTGCTTAGACAAATCTTGGCGCCAAAGTGTCGGACTAATCTAAGGACGCAAGATTAAATATAATATTTGATCAATCAAGAGTTGCAAATAAGTTTTGCAATTGATTTAGAACCTACCAAGATGTGTTATTGAAGTTATCAGCCAAAGCAAACGTGAAGATAGCATAGGCTTGGATCTTGGCCCATTATGACCTCAATTTATATAGGTCTGTATTCTACCATGGGTTGTAGAAGTATGTTAAAATAGTGGGAGCTAATTAAACAAAAGACCATGTTGATTAGCCTAAACGGATGTGTATAATAGAAAATAATTTTTGAGTTTGATTTCCAGTCTATCTAATTCTTCAGATTATCAAAGATGTCTAGATTATCATTGAAAATGTTGATTGAAATGAGCAAACATACTGGACCTAACTACCTTGACTGGCTAAGAAATTTGCGAATAGTGCTGAGATAAGAGAAATTAGAATACGTGTTGGATACGGTGTTCCGAACAGTCCCTGCGACAGACTCTGATGAATATGCCTCTTTTGATAAGGAGTCTTACCAAAAACACCTAGATGATGTCACTTCAGCACAATGCGTGATGTTGTTTTCCATGTCTATGGAACTTCAGAGACAACATGAGAACATGGGTCCCAATGAGATGCTTGAACACTTGAAGAGTCTTTATGACTCACAATCCTAGACTATGGAATATGAGTTACTGATATAACTTTTTAAGTGTAAGATCAATAAAGGGGGCCAAGTCTCGCAGCATGTGTTGAAGATGATAGGGCTGATAGAGAGACTTGCTTCAATTGGAACGAAGCTGCAAAAGAATGTCGCTACCACCCTCATCTTGAACTATCTCCCTCGTTCCTTTGAAAACTTCATAGTGAATTACATTATGAATGGAACGAATGTGAGTCTGCCGGAGTTGCACAACATGCTCAAGACCTTTGAGTCTTCCACTTTCAAAGGCAAAGTTGTGTTCATGGTGAGCTCTACTAGCCGCCCCAAGCCAAAAGGTAAGGAATGGCAGAAGAAGAAGGGCAAAGCAGTCGTTGCGCCCTTAGCTATGAAGCCTAAGGGAGGTGTGAAGAAAAAGAAGGTGAATCCGGCTAAGGATATATGCCTCAACTGCAACAAGAAAGGGCATTGGAAGAAGGAATGCACTGCACCAGGAGGAGGAAAAGCACTAGGTACTTCTACCTTTGGTGGACAAGGTATGTACGCCATTGAAATAAATATGTATATAAATAACTCTCATTCCTGGGTATTGGATATCGCTTGTGGCTCACACATTTGTACCAATGTGCAGGGGCTAACTGATAGCAGGAAGGTTGGACCAAGAGAGATGGACCTACGCATTGGAAATGGAGCACAAGTGAATGTTGAGCGCGTAGGAACTTATAGATTAAATTTGCCTTCTGGCTATTGTCTAGTGTTAAATGATTGTTACTATGTACCCTCATTAACGAGAAATATCATTTTTATCCCTGTTTTGGACATGAAGGGTTTTTCCTTATATATTTATAATGGCAGTCAAGTATTGTCTTTTGATAATGTTATATATGGAACTGCTCCTCTTATGGATGGATTATATACACTAAAATATAGTCGAGAAATATTAAATGTACAAAATAAATGAGCTAAGATAAGTAATAGAAACTCTACCTACCTATGGCATTGCAGACTTGGTCATATTAACGAATCAAGGATAGCAAGGTTGAGGAAGTTAGACTACCTCGAACTATTTGACTTGGAGTCTTATGGTAACTGCTAATCTTGCTTGAGAGGAAAGATGACCAATAAGCCACTTTCTGGGAAAGGTGTGCGAGCTAAGGAGGTGCTTGAGTTGGTCCATATTGATGTATGTGGTCCATTTTTTACTCAAGCTAAAGGAGGTTTTCCATACTTCATCACTTTTACTGACAACTTCACAAGGTATGGATATGTATATCTTCTAAGACATAAATCCGAGGCTTTTGAGAAGTTCAAAGAGTACAAGTCGGAAGTAGAGAAGCAACTTGCAACAAGTAGCAAGACCATTTGATCGGATCGAAGAGGTGAATACTTGAGCAAGGATTTTCTAGATTACTTAAAGCTACATGGAGTCCAATCAGAGTGGACACCTCCTGGAACACCACAGATGAATGGTGTTGCCGAAAGGAGAAACTGAACCTTATTAGATATGGTTCGATCCATGATGAGCTTCTCAGCTCTACCGACATACCTTTGGGGACATGCTATACAAACCTCAATATATGTTCTGAACATGGTTCCTTCCAAGTCAGTAGAAAAGATACCCTATGAGATATGGTGTGGCAAGAAGCCACATCTTAAACATATGAGACCCTGGGGGTGCCCTGTATATGTTAAGAAAATGCTCACTGACAAGTTGGAATCCAAAAGTAAGAAATGTTACTTCGTGGGGTATCCAAATGAAACTAAGGGATACTACTTCTATCTTCCTGGAGAACGTAAGGTCATTGTTTCCAGGAACGCAACTTTCCTTGAAGAAGAATGTGTCTACAAGGAACATAGTTGCACAGAGATAGAACTTGAAGAAATTCAAGAATCGCAAAATAACGTAGATGTTGAATCCTTTCCGAATGACCAAGGCAAGAATTCAGTGGGAGTATTTGGCGAAGATTGGGTACTTCAAGTATGTCGTTCGGCTAATGGGAGTGTTACGAGGAACAATGCAGAAATGCAAGATCCTCTTACACGACCTTTGGGAGTAGATGCAATGGTTGCACCTCATCCCATTCAGGAAATACATGAAAATGATATTCCTGAAAGCTCTCAAGTTAGTGGATTATCCAACACACAAGAATCCTCTCACAGTCAGAACATACCTAGCACTGAATTGTAAAACAATCAACTCCGTAGGTCCACTAGGACTCATCGTCCTCCTGAAAAACTAAATCTACTTGTGGAAACACACAGTGAGATAGATATTCTTGATAACGATGAGCCTACAACCTATAGCGAAGCAATGTTGGACATTGATTCGAAGAGATGGCAAGAAGCCATGAAATCCGAGATGGAATCTATGTACATCAATCAAGTGTGGAACTTGGTTGATTTGCCAGCTGAGGTTAAACCTCATAGGATGCAAATGGGTCTTCAAGAAGAAGATCGATGCATTTGGAAATGTACAGACTTATAAAGCAAGGTTGGTGGCTAAAGGTTATAATCAACGGCTTGAGGTCGATTATGATGAAACATTTTCACTTGTTGCTAATATTAAGTCCATTTGGATTTTGATTGCAATAACTGCATATTATGACTATGACATTTGGCAGATGAACGTCAAAACCGCTTTCCTCAATGGTAATCTAGTTGAGGAGGTGTATATGAAACAACCTGAGGGTTTTTCGCTTGAGTCTAAACCAAATGATGCATACAAGCTACAAAAGTCCATTTATGGGCTTAATCAAGCCTCGAAGAGTTGGAACATTTGTTTTGACAAGGTTATCAAGTCATTTGATTTCGTCAGAAGCAAAGAGGATCCCTGTGTTTATAGTAAACACAAGGATGAGAGTATTACCTTCATTATTATCTATGTAGATGGCATATTGATAATGGGAGACACTAAGACTCTCCTGCATCAGTCAATGAGTGGTTGTCCAGTACCTTCATGATGAAGGATTTAGGTGAAGCCTGCTACATTCTGGGAATTAGGATTTATAGAGATAGACCTAATAGATTATTGGGGCTGTCACAGTCAGTCTATATAGACAAAGTGCTTAGACATTTTTCTATGGAAAATTCCAAAAAAGGCGGTCTACCTATGGGACAAGGCATCAGGTTATCTAAGAAGGACAGTCCTTCTAATGCTATAGAACTTGAACGCATGAAGAGGATCTCATATGCTTCGGCTATAGGATCGATCATGTATGCCATGAACTGTACTAGGCCAAATGTGGCCTTTGCATTTAGTATGACTTGCAAATTCCAGCAGAATCCTGGGGAAGAACACTGAAAAGCAATCAAGAGTATTCTTAAGTATCTTAGGCGAACTAAAGATTACTTCTTAGTCTATGGTGGGGAAGAAAAGCTAGCTGCTACTGGGTACACTGATGCTAGCTTCCAGACGGATCTTGATGACTTCAAATCTCAGTATGGGTACACGTTCATTTTCAATGGTAGAGCAGTGAGCTGGAGAAGTTCTAAATAAGCTACAATTGCTGATTCGACAACAGAAGCTGAGTACATTACTGGATCGGAAGCTGGTAAAGAAGTTGTCACGATTTCTGAGTTCCTGAAGGAACTAAGGGTAGTTTCGAGTGCCAGTTGTCCAATAACTATTTATTGTGACAACACTGGTGCGATTGCACAGGCTAAGGAACCAAGATCAACAAACATGAACAAGCATGTACCAAGGAAGTACCACATACTCAGGGAGATGGTGGAGACTGAAGAGATGAGTTTAGACTATGTTCCCACAGACAATAATCTAGCTTACCCATTCACTAAACTATTAAGCTTAGTCAAGCATAATGGTCATTTTGAGAATATGGACATTAGATATATTGGAAATTGGCTCTAGGCCAAGTGGGAGATTGAAAGTATATGTATGTGCTAGAGACAATTTGTATTAGGACAAATGTACTTTATACACATTCGTATTATTATTAATGGAGATTAATATTTTGACATTTTCAATTATTGAATTATTAGTTGATTGTTTATAATATTCTATAATATGCATCCCTAGAGGTTACGTTGTTATTAATAATGACGTAACTCTTAAAATAGCCTCGACTAATGATCATCGAGAATGGGATATCGATAATATGTGATAAGTCGACATGTGGTCTGCATCACATCCTTAGAGGATGTAGTATGTCTCACCTGCTATGAGTAATGGCTACTCGTGATGGACACATGGATACTTTGAAAGTATTGGTAGACCCTGCTGATATATTGTCTGTTATACTTGTCTAAAGTATGATCAGCGTGTGGGAGATAGAAGTCCTTAGACTTGAGGTCAATGCGCACCTTGTCTACAAAGTAATATATTTTGATCATGTCCTAAGATCAAATGCCTTATAGGTTGAGATACAGCTTGTATTGGATACATTACGATGTGGATTAAAGGTGGTAGTTGAGCCAAGATTAGGATTCATTCCTCGAATGTATATTCGAGAGAACACTCAGCTTCTCAGTGATATTAAGTTGACTAAGTCGTTGGCCAATGTAATAGACAAATTTAGAATATGGTCTAGTTGTCAACTAATATAGATGAGATACAATGATTAAGTTATTTGGATAGACACTTGACAAATCCTAAGCTTGATCGGGTGTGTTGTGAATAAAATGATTTTATCTTACCACATAGAGGTTAAGTTTACTGGATTCGTGTAAACGTACTTCACATATTGAGTTCGTCTTGCGGCGCCGTCTAGGAGTTCCGCGTAGACCTTAATTTGATTAATGTCGATATGTGAAGGCATGTAGGGTCACACTATGTCGATTGTCTTTTTTATCTAAGGATGTATTGAGAGAGTATTAAATATTCGATTTAGAATTGAAATATTTAAATGAATAATTATTGTTTTAATTAAGTCAAAAATGGATTTTAGATTTAATTAAGAATGTGCGGAAAATAAAATGAGATAGTGTAGGGCCACGTCAGCGCCACAGCGCCCATGCCATAGGGTCGCAGCGCCATGACCTAATCTGTCTCGAATTTTGGGTCATGCCCAAGGTCAAATCCTAATCCGGTTTGACCTAATTTTTCACCTACAAATACAGACATACACTTCATTATTCATGACACTTGATTTTCATATCATTATTCTAAGTCTTAGAGACTCAGAATCAAAACTAGCGGTTACGGCGGCTTTCGAACGCATGTATGTGGAATTAGAGTAGAAAGACAGGGATAAGAAGTTGTACAGACTAGCCAAGACAAGGGAGAGGAGGGCATGTGACTTGGATCAAGTGAGGTGCATCAAGGACGAGGACGACAGAGTATTGGTGGAGGAAGAGCATATTAGGCAGATGTGGCAGTCTTACTTCCACAAACTCTTGAACGAAAAAGGAGATGTAGTTATTGTGCTGGAAGATCTGGAGCATTCTAGTAGGCACGGGTATTTTGGGTATTGTAGAAGCATCAAGGTTGAGGAGGTTACGGGTGTTATTTGCAGGATGCACAGAGGACGAGCGACATGGCCTAATGTGATCCCAGTTGAATTTTAATAGAGCGCAGGCATGGCTTGTTTGGAGTGACTGACTGAGTTGGTTAATGTCATTTTTAAGATGACAAGATTGCCTGAGGAATGGAGGTAGAGTACAATGATTCCCTTGTACAAAAACAAAGGTGATATCCAAAGTTGAAACAACTATAGGGGTATCAAGCTGCTGAGCCACTTTATGAAAGTTTGGGATGGACACGAGGGTGAGGAGAGGCGTGTCTATTTTCGAGAATCGGTTTGGATTCATGCTGGGGCGTTCGACTACCGAAGTCATTCATCTTATTAGGAGGTTGGTAGAGTAGTATAGAGAAAGGAAGAAAGACTTACATATGATTTTCATCGACCTCGAGAAGGCATACGACAAAGTCCCTAGGGAGATTTTATGGAGATGTTTGGAGGTTAGAGACATACATGTGGCGTACACTAGGGCGATCAAGGATATGTATGATGGAGCCAAGACTAGAGTACAGACAGTAGGGTGAGACTCAGAGCACTTTCCAATGATGATGGGGCTGCACTAGGGATCAACTCTTAGCCCATTCCTATTTGCCTTGGTGATAGACGGACTGACGTGACAAATTCAAGGGGAGGTACCATGGTGTATGTTATTCACAGACGACATAGTCCTGATTGATGAGACTCGCAGTGGAGTGAATGCCAAGCTGGAGGTTTGGAGACAGACTCTGGAGTCTAAAGGGTTCAGGTTGAGTAGGACCAAGATAGAATATTTAGAGTGCAAGTTCAGCAACGAGAGCGACCCTAAGACAGGCATGAAGGTAAGACTTGGTACTCAGGTCATTCCAAAGAAAGGAAGCTTCAAGTACCTAGGGTCTATTATCCAAGAGAATGGAGAGATTGATGACGATGTCACACATTGTATTAGGGCAGGGTGGATGAAATTGAGGCTCGCATCTAGAGTCTTGTGCGACAAAAAGGTGCCACAAAAACTTAAAGGCAAGTTCTATAGGGTGGTGGTTAGACAGACTATGTTGTATGGGGCGGAGTGTTGGCCAGTCAAGACTTCGCACATACAAAAGATGAAATTTGCGGAGATGAGGATGCTGAGATGGATGTGTGGGGCATACAAATAGAGATAGGATTAGAAATGATGATATCCGGGAGAAAGTGGGAGTGGCATCGGTGGATGATAAGATGCGGGAAGAAAAGTTGAGATAGTTCGAGCATGTACAGAGGAGAGACACAGATGCCCCAGTGTGGAGGTGTGAGAGGTTGGCTATGGACGGGTTCATGAGGGGTAGAGGTAGGCCGAAGAAGTATTGGGGAGAGGTGATTAGACGGGATATGGCGCATGTGCAACTTACTGAGGACATGACCTTAGATAGGGGGTTGTGGATGACAAGGATTAGGGTAGAAAAGTAGTAGTTACTCGAGCATAGTCCTACTTTTGCTTATAAATTGATAGTTTTAGTGTTATTATTGTAGGCCCGATTAGCCTATCACACCTATAGACACATTATTGCTTTATAATCCACTGTAGTTTGATTTCTGCTGCTATGCGTTCTTTAGTGTATTTTGTTTAGCTTATTTAGTTGTGTTAGCTACTGCTCCCTTTTGTTGAAATGCACTTTATACTGTTTTAATTCCTTATATGAGTCTGACTGTTTCTCTTGCTTTGTTTTGATTGTCTTGCTTGTGATTATGCTTTTTCTTGAGCCGAGGGTCTCCCGGAAACAGCCGTTCTACCTACCAAGGTGGAAGTAAGGTTTGTGTACACTCTACCCTTCCCACACCCCACGGTATGAAATTTCGTTGGGTATGTTGTTGGTGGTGGTGTTGTTGTCATTCTCTCAAAGTGCTTGCTTTTTTGGATCTCTTTAGGGATACCCGTTGCTTTTCAAGGTAAGATCATTTATTTCGCTTCATATATCCAAAAATAGTGAGTTGCTCTATATGTGTACACACTTTTATTTATTTCAGAATAGTTTCCAATGTCATAGACCAAACCATATATACAATATGCTTGTGTGGACCTGTCTTTATAGTGAATCTTGCTGTAAATTAATAAGGGACTTGTTCTTTTTCTCTTTTTACCCATAGAATATGATGCAGTGATCATAATTGCTTTTTCTCAGCGTATGAGATTCTGACATTTACATATATGGTCCATAAGTTAAAGTTATTCCCCAAGAAACAAAATATTCGATCTCTTTAATGACAAATTCCAGAAATGTTCGACTATCACGTCAGAGCAAATAAAAGTCAAGATCAACTATTTCGTGTTATAAAGCTCTTTGTTCTATGACTTCTATCTAAATCAACATTGAACTCCTCTCTATTTTAATTATCATGTGCATGTATTACTTGGATGTGCAACATCTATCCAATATTCAACATTATTCTACAGCGACAGATTTAATTAACTAAAGGTAGATCGCAAAAATTTTTGCACCCATTAACTGTCGCCTGAAAGGATTCCGAGATAATCGTTGTGCAAATAAGGGTTAGAGAAAAGATGACATTTTTTTTTAATGTGTTCGATATATATATATATGTATGTGTGTGTTTTGGCCCAAATAACTTTGATCCGGTCTTTTATTATGTCAAAGTCGAAATGATTTTCATGATCTTCTGGTTTTTCCTACACGGATTTGTTTATAGTGATTGTTGTAGTAGTCAACAGGGTTGAAACTTTGTTTCATGATATTCCTTTATATATAGGAGTGTGGTTCAGTTTCCTTACCGTATTTTGCTTTTGATCTCTCTTTAAAAGTAGGTATTTTTTCAAGGTTGATGACTCTCTCAACTTACACGTATTTTTAAAAGTTGAATGTCTCAGGGATACATGGTACAATAGAGTGATCGATGTGTGTCCATAAAATGATTCAGAACTCCATGATTGAGTTCTTAATGATGAACATATTTAAGAAGAAAGAAATGAGAAAAGATGATATACGAAGAAGAGAACAATTAGAGTTGTTCTTATTCATGAGAAGGATTAAATCCAAACTTGTATGTTTACAATGATAGATGAGGTGTTTATATACATGAATTAAGCTAGAGTAATTAGTTAAGCTAAGCTCCTCATTAATAGAAATCAAATAATTTATTAGCGAATATTCTCCGTATATTTTGTAATTATGATAGATGTATATTTAAGGTAACTTAGGATTCTAATTGTATTAGGAATCAACCTTTGTAAGGTAAGTTAGGATTCGTACCATATTAGGAATCAACTTTTGTACAACTATACATATTGTGAATAATGAAAGGAATTCCTAAGGGAAATTATTCTGTCTTCCTCCCATTCTCGGCCAACCAGAAAATTCCTTTCCCTCGGCCGGCGACAATCATGTCTTCCCCCACAAATTTCGGTTCATCCACTGGCACACTTGACCACCCATCTCAGCGTTCAGTATCTTCTTTTCATCCGGCATTCGCCGTTAACAACATCAAGAATTTTATCCCTATAATTCTTGATCAAGAAGACTGTCAATATTCCATGTGGATGGAACTATTCTACATTTATGCATGTGCATACAACGTGCTGGATCACATTGGCGAATCTGTTCCTCGTCCCACCGATGTTACAGACTCTATCTGGCGTCGTCTTGACGCCATCGTCAAACAATGGATCTACGGCACCATCTCCAAAGACCTGTTATGCACTATCATGAAAACAAAGCACAAGACGTGAACTTTGGGTCCGGCTAGAAGAAATCTTTCAGGACAATAAAAATACTCGGGCCATATATTTGGAAGAGCAATTCAACAATACCCGCCTCGAGAATTTTAACATGTCCGAATATTGTAAGCAACTGAAACTCATAACCGATCAACTATCCAACATCGGGAATTTTGTTTCAGAAACCAAGATGGTGCTTCAACTTGTTGCGGATTTACCGAAAGGTGAATATGACACACTCGCAACAATGATTCAACAAGTCGACCCTATCCCAAGTTTCAACAAGGCACCATTTTTCCTGATATTATGCATGGATCACGTTCACAACTATTGTTGGAAGAAACTAGACGTGCTAAACAAGAGGAACATAATCAAAAGGCGTTAGCCGTTGACAGGATGGCAACTCCTGCGGCCAGCAGTTCCAGCAGCAATAGAGCGGCGGAGGTCGCAACAACAAAGGTAAGGGCCAACGAAACCAGTAGACCGGACAACAGCTAGTCCCGCAGCTTGCGAATTTCCAGTGGGCTGGACAGCAGTCAGGGTGGCCCAACCAGCAGAACTGGGCCTCGCCTGCAAGCCCATACCCGACTATAGGGGCCCAGTTCAGCAGCCTTGGTTGACTGGCCTCTTGGGCCCTGCCCCAGCCACCATGCAGGCCCATCAGCAGCAGCAGCAGGCCCACCTGATTGCATTCCAGCAGCACCCCAGCAGCCTGGCCCCGACTGATTTGGGCCAGGCCTACACCACCGTGAACCTTCAACAGCCCGACGATTATTGGTACATGGACATCGGAGCCACATCTCACCTCACCCGGCCGTCAGGTAACCTATCTCAACTACGTCGGTTAAAGTGTCCTCAATTTATTACTGTCGGCAATGGTCATCGCATTTCAATTAAAAGTTACGGTAACACACACACCAAACATCCACACCCGCCTTTCTCCCTAAACCACATCCTATACACACTTAACATCATTAAAAACTTAATCTCTGTTAGAAAATTCACTAGCAATAATTATGTGTCTGTCGAATTTGACCCTTTTGGTTTTTCTGTGAAGGAACTCAATACGGGGAAAATTCTTACACGCTGCAATAGTGTGGGAGACCTCTACCCATTCACTCAATCTTCCGTTGTCAGACCGCAATCACCTATATCCCTTGTGGCGATCTCTCCCTCCACTTGGCATAACAGACTCGGACATTCCGGAGACCCAGTTTTTACTTTTCTTAGGACTTCTAAGCGTATTCAATGTAATAATAGGAAAATTGTCCAACACTGTTTTTCTTGTCCACTAGGCAAACATACTCGTCTTCCCTTCATGTCATCAAACAGTGTTACTTTTTCTCCCTTTGATATTGTTCATGCTGATTTGTGGACATCTCCGATTGTTAGCCCTTTGGGTCATAAATTATATCTAGTATTCTTGGATGATTTTTCACATTTTGTCTGGATTTACCCACTGAAATTCAAATCTGAAGTGTTTACAAAATTCCTCGAGTTTCAAAAATTTATTAAAACACAATTTGAAAAATCTATCAAATCATTCCAATGTGATAATGGACGTGAATTTAATAACTCGACATTTCACAATTTCTGTTCTAAACAAGGCATGGTTTTCCATTTTTCTTGTCCTTATACTTCTTCCCAAAACGAAAAGGTTGAACGAATTATATGTACCATCAATAACATGGTCCGCATACTTCTGTTTCATGCCTGTCTACCACCGCCTTTTTGGGTCTATGCTGTCAAAATGGTAGAATCTCTTCTTAATATTTTACCAACTAGCACACTCCAAAACACGACCCCTACCGAAATTCTATACCGTAGGCTACCATCCTATGATTACCTACGTATTTTTGGATGCTTATGCTACCCCAACATAGCCTAATAAGCATGAGGGTATTGATTGTGGTGAGACGTTCAGTCCGATTGTTAAAACGGCCACTATTCGGACTGTTCTCAGTATTGCTATGGGCTTGCATTGACCGATTCATCAGCTAGATGTCAAGAATGTATTTCTTCATGGGGATTTGAAAAAACTGTATACATGCATCAGCCCCCTGGATTTGTTCATCCGGCAGTTCCGCAGTTTGTATGTCGTCTCAGGAAATCACTGTATGGATTGAAACATGCACCCCTCGCTTGGTATGATCGTTATGCCAGGTATCTTCTACAGATTGGTTTTATATGTAGCAGGTGTGATAACTCTCTCTTTACCTTTCGCCGAGGTAGCAGCACTGCATATTTGCTATTATAAGTCGATGACATTGTTCTTACTGCCTCATCTGACGGGTTGAAGAACGAAATCATTGCTCTACTCAAAACTGAATTTGCTATGACTGACTTGGGCAAGCTAAGTTATTTTTTGAGTATATCGGTGACCAGATCTGCAGCCACTATGTTCCTGTGTCAGCGTAAGTATGCAGAAGAGATAGTGTACAGGGCAAAGATGGCAAATTGTAAAATTATGCCAACTCCGGTGGACTCAAAATCCAAGCTTAGTGTCAATGACGGTGCGCCAGTTTCTGATCCTACTCTATATCGGAGTCTAGCAGGTGCTCTTCAATATTTTACATTCACTAGGCCTGATATAACATATGTCATTCAGCAGGTGTGTATGTTCATGCACGACCCCCGAGAGTCCCATTTTGCCACATTCAAACGTATTATCAGATACGTTAAGGGCACACTAGACTTAGGATTACATTTATACCCCTCTGCCCCAACCAAGATACTTGCCTACATGGATGCAGATTGGGCAGGATGCCCCAACACACGTCGCTCCACCTCAGGGTACTGTGTATCTCTTGAGGATAATCTTATCTCATGGTCCGCCAAGCGGCATGCCACACTTTCTCGTTCGAGTGCTGAAACAGAATATCGCGGTGTTGCTAACGTAGTTGCTGAGATTTGTTGGCTCCGAAATCTTCATTTGGAACTCCAGTGTCCACTCCGCAAGGCGTCTATAGTCTATTATGACAACATATCTGCTATCTATATGTCTCATAATCCGGTCCAACATCAGCGGACTAAGCATATTGAGATGGATATCCACTTTGTGCGAGAGAAGGTTGCCCGTGGTCAGGTCAAAATATTACACGTGCCTTCCTCCTATCAGTAAGCAGACATCTTCACAAAGGGACTACCGCGACAGCTCTTCACCGACTTCCGATCCAGCCTTAGCGTTCAGTCTCCTCCCGCTCCGTCTGAGGAGGAGTATTAGCGAATATTCTCCGAATATTCTCCGTATATTTTATAATTCTGATAGATGTATATTTAAGGTAACTTAGGATTCTAATTGTATTAGGAATCAACCTTTGTAAGGTAAGTTAGGATTCGTACCATATTAGGAATCAACTTTTGTACAACTATATATATATTGTGAATAATGAAAGGAATTACTGAGGAAAATTATTCTATCTTTCATAATTAGTTATCCGTAACTAACTGAGTAATAACTACGCAATAACAAACTAATGAAAAACAGTAAAATGACTGTTTTGCCCTTGACTGCTTTATTCTCTTTTCTTTTTTCTTCAAAAGTCCCTGATCCTGTGGCTATGATATGGTGGGGAATATAATAGTAGTATTCTAGATAATAGTGTATTAAGATTATACTTGATATTCTATCTATGTAAATAAATTCTTTAATTTGTATTCGTTTCTTACTAGTTTCTTAGAAGTAGTTAGGATAAGATTATACAGTTCATATATAATAGGTTTTTCCTTGCTTAAATACGCCAATCCTGCAGAATGCAAAATAAAGTAAGTGAAATCAGAAACTTTGCCATACATTTCTTTTAAATTTATTATGGTATCAAAAGCATGCAGCATTCCTAGAGGAAACCAATCCATCTTCTTTACATTTTTTTTCCCTCTAAAAAGAAAGGTAGATTCCAAAACTCTTCAGCAAGGAGATCTTCACAAACAGCCCTTACCCTTCACATCAAGTTGATCCTTGCCATCCTTATCTGATAATTTAGGTATCAACATCATTAATGGGGTTACCAAACGGGCAGGTCGAGTCAGATATGGGCGAGTCGAAAATAATTTAAATAAAAATGAATCAATTACTCGACCCGCCTATATTTAACATGAATAAAAAAATAGGCTACCCGACAGATAATATGGATATTCATATTATTCAAAGTTACTTTAAATATGCTGACTTCATGTAGCTAATATGGAGAAGATTAATTTACATTCTTGTCCATAAATCCAATCCCTAGTACATAGTTGTGCCTCAACATTTGCGAGAAGAATAAAACTTCAAAACTTTCCAATGACACGACCACCAAGAAAACATTTTTCCGGAAAATACTCACCCAAGCCCCACAATTCCTACCACCCGACCCCACCATTTCCACCCAACCCCACCACCCCACACCAAGCACCCATCCTCCACCACCACCCCACCCACTCCCCAACCAAATTTCACCTCCACCCAGCAATCACCCTCGAACGCACTTCATCTTCACCCACCTCTATCCCACACCACTGCTCCACTCAATCCCCCCCCCCTCCCAAATTTTCTAACTCATATTCTTACCCCCCCCCCCACCCAGCCCCCGCCCCCAAGCACCACCCATCCCACACCAAATTTAACCTTGCATTTTTTTAATAAATTTTATAAAAGTAAAATTAAATATCATAAGTAAAAAATTTGTGAGGGGATAGGGATACGGGGGGAGGGGGTGGATGGTGTATAAAATCATGGGATGTGGGGTGGGGCCGGGGTGGGGGTGGGGGTGGGTGGTGTAGAAAACTAAAAAAAATATTAAAAACTTAAAAAAATTGGAAGGGGTTGGGGGATGAGTTGGGTGGTGGTGGAGGTGTTTGGTGGTGTGATGGGGGTTGAGTGGTGGTGGGATGGTTGGTGAAATGGCACTTGTGGGACTTGTTTTCCCTAATTATTTTAGAGAAGTCATTTTTCCTCATTTTTAAGGAACTTATCTTCATTAAAGAAAATATTTTTTGACTTTTTTGATCAAACGAACCTGAGAAAATTGAAAAATATTTTCCTCCGTACCTAACACACCCTACCCTATATGTTATGGGTTTTATCCATTTTACCCATTAAATTACCCATATTTTAAGTGAATAATATGGGTTAACTCATATTGGACTCATTTTAAATGGGTTGAATATCCAACCAATTTTAAAAGGATTGGATCGGGCGTTTAACCATACTTTTTACCCATTTTGCCACCCATAATCATTAATATCAATTTTTATGGTGTTAGTTATGGTAACTAACTTAGGGTGTTCTTATAATTTCTCTCTCAGCTAAGAATAAGCTAAGGTTCATCAATGAATCTCGCTCTTTCCACCTTCTGATTTCCCTTTATTTGAATAAAGGCAAATCCATCATTAAAGGGCTAGAGGCCGGATCGTCACTGCACTAGATGGGCATGTAATCGTAGTAGTCAGCCCCTTGGACCTTAGGCTCTTAAACGTTTGGTTCTAATGGCGGGCTCTTGAATCATCCGGACACACATCTACTTATGTTAAAGCATTCATCCATTTCTCAGTGAAAGAAAATGGTATCAATCACGTCATGGTCATGCATGACATCTTAGCTCTCTTAGCAGGCACTGCAAAGAGTGTTAAAACTTTGAGTTAAACTTGAATAGAGGTATGGTCAGGCATGTCAGACCAAACTCTTTCAATTGCAATTAAGGCAGTTAAATACTCCCTCCGTCCCAAAATGATGATCTTAGTTTGAATTGGCACAAAGTTTAAAAAATAAGAAAGACTTTTGAAATGTGTGGTTCAAAATAAGTCTTAGATATTTATATGGTTGTAAATCATCTCATAAAGTTAAATTATTTCTAAATATAGAAAGGTGTCAATCTTTTTAGGACAAACTAATAAGAAAAGTATGACAATCTTTTTGGGACAGAGGAGGTAACATTTAGCCAAGGAACACGTGGTGTAACATGTTATTTTACTAAGCTCAAAAGACTTAGGAATCAAATGAACGTGCTAAATACTTTGATGATCTATAACTATGAGCGTAAGGGGTGGCAAAGACCCATGACATTGAGATGAATGATGACCAAAGTTGATTCAGTTTCTAATGGGTCGTAATGAATCATATACTGGTTTGAGAGGCAGCATTTTAATGATGAAATGCCTTCCAACCACTAACCTATTCTATCATTTTGCAAGAATAAACAAAATAAACTCAATAAATAATGGATAAAGTATAAGGATAATGCATCAAACAGTTCTTATTGGGTGATACATCTCCAAACTTGGAGGATTACAATTATGTGTAAAGGGAATCAATACAAGAAGGATAAGAAATGAGGGTTGGAGACGATTGTTTCCCTCTTTTGTAGCTAGTGGTTTGATGTGTCTAACGACTTGGTAAAAACAAAGGAAATGGTTGAGAGTTGAGTTGTCACGCCCCCAAACTGGGTGTGGATGTGATTGACTCCCAACTTATACTACAACACACAGTATAGTTTGTAAGATTGTATTAATCACCCTTGGAAAGCGAAATATGGTAAATATGTATCCTAATATAATACAAACTACACGTGTGCTAATACCTATTGAGTGAATCCAGTTCTAACCGACTAAAAAGGGCTACTAAACTAAGTCCCTTCTATGATTTTTGAGTGGATGTAGCTGTAATCGTTGGAAATAACATGCGAGATTATATATAAATTTTGAAAAAAAATATTAGAGGTGATTTTGACTGATTTGGAGTCAAAATTCAGAGTTGAACTTGACTTGGAAAACATTGATACGACAATGTATATCTCGTGTGTATATCGATTATATCAAAAACAAATACACATCGATAAATTTTCCCATTTTCGCATATTTTTTGCCGCGAAATCACCGCCATAACAATCAGTCATAATTCACCACAACATTACAAAACACCATTCCAATTAAAAAAAACGAAGAGGGAAGAAAAAGATGAAAATTTGCTTAGCAATAATAAATCCGCACAAAAAGAACACCTCCTTCATGCCGAGGAAGGCATCTCAATTTTTCTGTGAATTTGTAAAGGGAAGGAGATGTTAATTTCTGAATTGGTTACAGTAAAGCAACAAATTTGCTAAAATTGAAGACAAAAAGCTTGAAACCTTGAACATGACCGCCATTTTTAAGAAGAAAAAAAATTATTTCAACCTAAAAATGTGATTTTCGAGTAATCGATCTTCTTCTTAGTTTATAAAATTTTATAGGCATTTGGGATGTTTTCTGATATTTGCCACACCAATGGAGAATTGCTCGCTGGATGTCCTCTCTAGGTTCGTTTTTTAGAGAGTACAACAACGGTAATGAGCTTGGTTTAGTTATAGTAATTGGTTACGATTTGCCAAATTATTTTATTAAAATGCCAAATTGGGTTGGACCTTGCTAATAATAGCAAATTGAACAATTTTCTGCCAATTTTTTACCCGGCTAATATATATTTATGTCAATGTTCCATATAAATATGATGTGTTATTGTTGCGTCAGTTGTTAATACATATAGCCAAATCTCATGCTAAACAATTGAGTATACAGTAGGACCACTAACCTAAATATAAAAAGGCACGTAACTTCTTAACTTCTTGTGAGTTGTTAAATCAGCTAATATGTGACCATTTAAGGTTATACTTCGACATTGGAGGTGGAAGCATCTTGTATTTTAAGTGCCAATTTGGGAACTCCATTAATATAGACTTAATTGGAGCAACCCTAGTTCTACTTTTAGATGCTAATCAGACATATTCTTTTTAAAAAATCTAAAAAAATTGGCTTTGATCTGAAATTAGTTAATTTAGGTGGCTTAGAGCACCACCGAAGGATGTGGTAGAACTAGGGTGGTAAGGTGAAGAGCGATTAGACATGACGAGATTCCTGGAAAGTTTTGGAAGAGCTCAGACAAGGCAAGTTTGGAGTGGCTGACTAAGTTATTTAATATCATTTTTAAGACGGCGAAGATGTCCGACGAATGAAGGTGGAGTACAATGATTCCTTTATAGAAGAACAAAGGCGACATTCAAAGTTGCAAGTTGCAACAACTATAGAGGTATCAAGCTGCTAAGCCACATTATGAAAGTGTGAGAAAGGGTGGTGGATATGAGGATGAGGAGAGACGTGCCTATTTCAGAGAACCAGTTCAGATTCATGACGGGCCGCTTAACTACAGAAGTCATTCATCTGTAAGGAGACTGGTGGAACAGTATAGGCA
Organism: Anisodus acutangulus; assembly: GCA_029783415.1. Taxonomy (NCBI): domain Eukaryota; kingdom Viridiplantae; phylum Streptophyta; class Magnoliopsida; order Solanales; family Solanaceae; genus Anisodus; species Anisodus acutangulus. The sequence continues at coordinate 57,431,331 of CM056491.1, forward strand.
GAGAAAGAGGAACTTACACATAGTATTTATCGACCTTACCCATATATTTTTTTAACCAGCAAAAAAATATATAGATGGTTCATATCGTTGACTTTTAAATAAGCTAATAGTATGAAGAAATCGAAGTTAAAATTACCTATTTAAACTCATTACAAGTTCACACTTTCCTCAACACTGCTGAAAAATTTCTGTACACTTTCCAGTAGCTTACGTTATGAAAACTTGAAAATTCAAGTCTTTAGTCATTGGAAGAAATCAACACAAAATTTCCTTTAAAAAAAACAAGTACCAGTAGGTGAGAAATAAAAGGTGAAAATATACCCCACAATTTTGCGATATAGAGCAGATATACCTCTACCGTTATATAAATAGTGCAAATATATTCTTTTGCTGACGGAATATTGTTAAAAAATTATTTAGCTTATTTTTTAATTAAAAAATATCACGTCGCCTTAAAAAAAATCTACCTAATTTTTTTTAGTAGACTTATTTTTCTAAAGTCATGTGATAATTTTTTTCTGATTGATTGGGTCTGGTTCATTTAAAAAAATGGGTAGACTTTTTTTTTTAAAACCATAGAGATATTATTCTAAACGAACCAGACCCGACCCATTAGAAAAAAATTACCACGTGATTTTAAAAAAATAAGTCTACCAAAAGAATAGATAGACTTATTTTTTAAAAGACTCGTGACATTTTTCTAATTAAAACTTAAGCTAAATGATTTTTTTATAAAAATCTATCAGCGAAAAAGATATATTTTCAACATTTGTATAATGACAGGGTTATATTTGCATTATTTATGTAACCGTAAGAGTATATATGTATCACTTTTTAAACAAAGAATATATATGCCCTATATCGCGAAGTATATTTGCACATTTTTCCTTCTTTAAATTTAACGGGCAATTTCGGTATGAACGCACTTGTACTTCTTACAATTCCTCATAAAGTAGCAAAGTCTATTTCAAGTCAATGCAGTCTGCAGACCGCAGCAGCCATGAAATTCACAACATAGATTCTATAACAACCATTGCCATGTCAGCTACTATTAACTAAACTAAAAATTGACCAACTCATTTTTTAAAAAAGAAATATTACTAAAACATAAAATAAAATAAAAAAGTTTCTAACCACCAACGACGCTTCTTCTCCCCACTTACTACCACAGTGTCACACAATTTCATGAAAATTGCCACATATTTTTACATGTACTTACTCTTGTTATATCTAGCTAGCTCTATAAATAGCTCTTGTTTTTCTCTATTTAGGAAAAACACAAATCACAATTACTCCATTTTAAAGTTTCATTATTCTTGATTATCTTTAATTCATACTCGATGGATCCAATTAAGCAATCATCATCTGAATTAGTGTTCACAGTGAGGAGGCAAAAGGCAGAGTTAATAGCTCCAGCAAAGCCAACTCCACGTGAAACTAAATTACTCTCAGACATTGATGATCAAGAAGGTCTTCGATTCCAAATACCTGTTATCAATTTTTACCGTAAGGATTCTTCTATGAGAGGAAATGATCCTGTGAAGGTTATCAAAAAAGCTATAGCTGAAACACTTGTTTTTTACTACCCATTTGCCGGTAGGCTCCGGGAAGGAAATGGCCGGAAACTGATGGTGGATTGCACCGGCGAAGGGGTTATGTTCGTGGAGGCGGAAGCTGATGTTACGCTAAAGCAATTTGGAGACGAACTGCAGCCTCCATTTCCATGCTTAGAAGAGCTTCTTTATGATGTCCCTGGCTCTGCTGGAGTTCTTAATTGTCCTCTGCTTCTTATTCAGGTTATCTTTCTTTTCTTAACTTCAATATTCACCATTATTAAATTTTGAACCCAGTTATTAGCATTTGAGGTCACTTGTCTTTAGAATCATGAATCCTTAAAGTTCAAATACTAGATTCGTCTCCGCTGTTTTTATTGATTCGTTTATCTTACTATCTTGCTGTCGTTACTTCTTGTTATTATTGCTAATTTTCATCCCCTTGAGCCGAGGGTTTATCAAAAACAACATCTCTACCTTCACAAGGTATGAACAAAGTATGCGTATACTCAATCCTCCTCAGACACCACTTGTGTGATTACATTGGATTTGTTATTGTTGTTGTTGTCAAAAATCATTTTGGAAATTGAAAATCTGTGTAATATGTGGTTTAAACTAAAAGAAACTAGGTTGCTCTTTTATTCAACTTTTTTTTTTATTCGAAATTTTAATCAATGAATATATCAAATTTATGCAGGTAACTCGTCTAAGGTGTGGTGGCTTTATCTTTGCACTTCGATTAAACCACACAATGAGTGATGCACCCGGTCTTGTCCAATTCATGACTGCAGTGGGAGAAATGGCACGTGGGGCATCTGCTCCATCGACATTCCCCGTCTGGTGTAGAGAATTGCTAAACGCCAGAAATCCACCACAAGTAACATGCGCACACCGTGAGTACGATGAAGTTCCCGATACAAAGGGTACAATTATCCCATTAGATGACATGGTCCACAAGTCTTTCTTTTTTGGTCCTTCTGAGGTCTCAGCACTTCGTCGATTTGTCCCTCCTCATTTGCGTAAATCTTCCACTTTTGAACTGCTCACATCAGTCCTCTGGCGCTGTCGAACGATTTCTCTAAAGCCCGATCCAGAAGAGGAAGTCCGCGTTCTTTGCATTGTCAATGCACGTTCGAGGTTCAATCCACCCTTGCCTAATGGCTACTATGGCAACGCCTTTGCGTTTCCAGTGGCAGTCACAACCGCAACGAAATTGTGCAAAAATCCACTAGGATATGCACTCGAGTTAGTGAAGAAAACTAAGTCGGACGTGACTGAAGAATATATGAAATCAGTGGCGGATTTAATGGTGATGAAAGGGAGGCCCCATTTCACAGTGGTGCGGACTTATCTTGTATCAGATGTGACTCGAGCTGGATTCGGAGAAGTGGATTTTGGATGGGGAAAAGCAGTTTATGGTGGACCGGCTAAAGGAGGAGTAGGGGCAATTCCTGGTGTGGCTAGCTTTTACATACCATTTAGAAACAAGAAAGGTCAAAATGGGATTGTGGTCCCTATATGTTTGCCTGCCTTTGCAATGGAAATATTCGTCAAGGAGCTTGATGGCATGTTGAAAGGTGATGTTCCACTGGTCAGCACAAATTATGCCATCATTAGACCTGCACTATGAGATATTAATTAAACAATTACAGGCCACAGTGTTTGTCTTGAATTCCAAATCTTGTACTTCTTGTAATTTGTTCGAATGTTATTTCGGATGTTGTAAGTGTGCTCTTTTACCATATGATTAGCTTTAATGCTTTTGTAATTGTCAATTTGATTGGAAGAGTTTGTTAGAGTAATTATGGGGCAATCCCATAATTACCTCCGATCTTCATTAATCATAATTAATATTATAATATATTGTAATTAGGATGATTGTAATTAGCATCTTATATTTTATGTAAAGTAGATTAGTCTTCCATAAGACAAGCATATTATGATTGTATATATATTGTACCATGAGAAGAATATTAATCAAGAAATTACTTTCCTACATGGTATCAAGAGTCAAAGATCCTTTGCCCTAATTCTTCCCCCCTCCTACACAATTTCTCCCTTCTCTTTCTCCTAACTTTTTCGGCCAACACTCACAAAAATCCTAAACCACTTTTTACACCTACCAAAACCTAGCCGACATCTAAAAACCACCCCCTCATCGGCTACATCCTATCCGAAACCCTAAGGGTTTTTCCACATCCAAAACATCAAACACTACTTTTGTTCTCTAGTTTGATTTCTTGTGGAACCTATGGCCGGAAAACAAGCATTTCATCCTGCTCTTGTCGTTAATAGCGTCAAGAATTTTATCTTCATAACTCTTGAAATGGAGAAAGGGCAGTATACCTCTTGGGTTGAATTGTTCAAAATTCATTGCCGCGCTTATGAGTAATTGACCATATTATTTTGTCCGAGTTACCGTCGGATACCACTACGATGGAAAAGAAAATATGGTCCCGGTTAGATGCTATAGTCCTTCAATGGATTTATGGCACAATTTCGAATGATCTTCTCCATACCATATTAGAACCAATTCTACGGCTCAACAGGCGTGGGAACGTTTACAAAACATTTTTCAAGATAACAAAATTTCTAGGGTCCTTTTATCTTGAACACCAATTTACTAATGTTAAATTGGATGACTTTTACAACATCTCCGCCTATTTTCAAGAACTAAAGGTACTTGCGGACCAACTATCCAACGTTGGTTCGCCCGTGACAAAATAAAGGTTGGTCATTCAGTTGGTTGCGGGTTTGAATGAACAATATGATGGTGTTGCTACGTTCATTCAGCAAAGCAATCCATTGCCTCCCTTTTATAAGGTCCTTTCGAGGTTAATTCTCGAGGAAACACGGAAAGCAAAACAGGCATCCTCTAAAGCAACCACCGCCGGAACTGCTCTCATCTTCCACATATTTGAAACCCCAAAATTCTGGTTCGGGGGGCCATGGTAATCGTCCTAATAATGGTAAAAAACGGGGTTCAAACCGTAACAATAAAGGGAAAAATAACGGTGGAAAGGGACGGGGGAGAGGCGGTGGCCAACCTGCAGCAAAAGTGGCGATGGCGGGTCGGGCGATGGCGATGTCGGTGATGGGCGCACTCCAGCTGTAGGCCTGGGCCCCACAGTGGGCTACCCCACCATGCTCATATCTAACTTCATCGTGGTCCCGACCTCCTCCCTCTTCAAATCGCCAACCCGATATTCTCATATCTCATCCATAACATGCGTTTGCGGCTCAGGCACCATCTTCTGTTGGTTATGCACCCACGGACATTGAACAAGCCATGAACAACATGCATGTAAGTGTTCCAGATGAGTCATGGTACATGGACACAAGGGCTACGTCACACATGACGGCATCTCAAGGTAATCTCTCGTCTTATTTTAATATGAGCAATAATAAAAATATTATTATCGGCAGCGGGCAGAAAATTCCAATTCGTAGTATTGGTCAGGTAACACTACCCTCTCCCCCCACCATTACACTTGAAAAACGTCTTTCATGCACCAAATCTAATTAAAAACCTGATCTCTGTTAGACTTTTTACAATTGACAACAATGTTTCTGGAAATTTTGATCTGTTTCTTTTCTGTGAAGGATTTTCAGTCGGGGATGCCACTTATGAAATGCAATAGCACGGGGACTTGTATCTCATCACCTCTGTTTCCAAAAATAGCATGAACAAATCATCAACATTTGCTGTCATTTCTCCTACTCTATGGCACAATCGATTGGGACACTCAGGAGCACAATTTTTTAATAATTTAAGGAAGAATAATTTGTTTTCTTGTAACAAACCTTTGGACTACTCTGTTTTCCAAACTTGTGTGTTTGGTAAACATGTTAAGCTTCCGTTTGCATATTTTAATCCTCATACTTTTATACCATTTGATCTTGTACATTATGATTTGTGGACATCACCAGTGAGTTCTGCAGGTCATAAATACTATATGCTCATTCTAGATGATTATTCAAATTTTTTGTTAACTTTTCCATTAGGACATAAATTGCAAACCTGCATCATTTTTAAATAATTTAGTGTTTTATCAAAACTCAATTTGGCAAATGCATTAAATGTTTTCAATGTGACAATGGGGGGGGAGGATTCATAAATGCCCACTTTAATGATTTCTGTCACCAAAATGGGATGTCTTAGCGTCTTTCGTGTCCACATACCTTACCATAAAATGGAAAAGAAAAAAGAAAAATTTGAACGATTAATAATATGATTCGCTCTCTTCTTGTGCATTCTTCCACACCACCAAAGTTTTGGCACTATGCACTTCAAATGGCTACATACCTTTTAAATATTATTTTTAGTAAATTGCTCTCCAATGTGTCTCCTACACAAATATTATATCACAGTCTCCCGTCTTTTACACATTTGAAGGTGTTTGGATGTTTTTGTTATTCTTTGTTTTCGTCTACTTCCATTAACAAGTTGCAGGCTCGTTCAACTCCTTGTGTGTTTTTAGGATACCCACAAAATCATATGGGATATAAATGTTATGATTTGACGAATGGAAAAATAATTGTCTGTCGTCATGTGATTTTTTATGAGTCTACATTCTCGTTTGCTAAGTCTCATATGGTATTCTCACCTTCATATGATTTTTTGGACAATGGAATACATCTCATTTTGCACCACCACCTTAATATCCAAACACAAGTGGAACCAACCCAACAAAATGCCCAACCTCTTTAGTCCCAACCACTAAATGGGACTGGATCGGAGACCACAACCTTGTTACCACTGGTCTCAGCCCAGTCCTATTTCTGTGGCAGGCAGGCCCAAGTGGGGCAGTCCACTGCTACCGCAACCACACCCTTAACCCAAACCAATCCCGGAGCCCGGCCCAATACCGAAACGGCTACACCTTTTCACTTGGGCCACCATCCAACCCCTCGGCCCAATAATATACCCGAGAATCCTACTACCCAAGCAGTGACAGAACAGCCTCTAACTACTGAAATTCGTGCCATGCACGAGATTTTTCGGCCCAAACGTTACTTTAACCGTTCAACCATCACATCTACCAAAAAATCTCAAAGTTGTCTTGTCCGACCTGAATTGGAAAGCTGCCATGTTAGATAAATTTAATGCTCTTATTACAAATAAGACGTGGGAATTAGTATCACGCCCGTCTAATGTGAAAGTCATTCCATCTATGTGGGTTTTTTGTTATAAGAAGAATTATGATGGTTCTTTTGTGAGATACAAAGCTCGTCTTGTTGGTGATGACAGGTCTCAGCAGGTTGGGTTAGATTGTGGTGAAATGTTCAGTGCGGTAGTTAAGCCAACAACTATCCAGACTGTTCTCAGCTTGGCTCTTTCCAAATCTTGGATCATTCATCAGTTAGATGTTAAAAATGCATTCTTGTATGGCAACTTACAAGAGACAGTGTACATGTATCAACCATTGGGTTTCTGAGATTATACCCATCCAGATCATGTTTGCCTATTGAAAAAATCCTTATATGGTTTGAAACAAGCTCATCGGGCATGTTATAACAGGTTTGCAGGATTTGTTTCCAAGTTGGGACTCTCTCACAGTAAGTCTGATCAGTCGTTGTTCATTTATCGGAAAGGCGCTGACATGGCATACATCATTTTGTATGTCGATGATATTATTCTCACAGCATCATCCATTTCACTTCGCCAGTCTATTATATCCCTTCTTGTAGCAGAATTTGCGATGAAGGACTTGGGTCCATTGAATTATTTTATTGACATTGACGTCACCCAATATGCAGGTGGTCTGTTTCTCAGTCAAAAGAAATATGGCGAAGAAATAATTTACAAAGCAGGGATGTCGTCCTGCAAACCCTCACATACTCCAATTGACACAAAGGCGAAATTGAGTAACGATGCCGAAACTCCATACATCGATCCTACCCATTACCGTAGCCTAGCAGGGGACTTGCAGTATCTGACTTTTACAAGACCAGATATTTCCCATGCGGTTCAACAAGTTTGTTTACACATGCATGATCCGAAGGAAGAACATATGGGGGCTCTCAAAAGGATTCTGCGGTATGTGCAGGGTACTCTCCATTTCAGACTTCATATGTATAAGTCTTCCATCTTGAGTTTTTCTGCCTACACAGATGCAGATTGGGGTGGCTACCCAGACACACGTCGTTCCACTTCCGATTATTGTGTGTTCTTGGGTGACAATCTCATTTCATGGTCATCCAAACGCAAATCCACACTGTCTCGGTCAAGTGCTGAGGCAGAATACCGAGGGGTAGCCAATGTAGTTGTTGAATCATGTTGGCTCCGTAATCTACTTGTTGGAGCTACATTGTCCGATTGAAAAGGCAACAATGGTCTATTGTGACAATGTGAGTGTGATCTACTTATCTGGCAATCTTATTCAGCATCAGCGCACGAAACACATTGAAATTGATATCTTATTTGTCCGAGAAAAAATTACCCGTGGTCAGGTCCGCGTTCTCCATGTCCCGTCCCGTTATCAGATTGCTGACATCTTCACAAAAGGTCTTCCGCTCGTACTCTTTGATGATTTCAGGGATAGTCTCAGCATCCGAGAACCTCCAGCTAAGACTGCGGGGGACTGTTAGAGTAATTATGTGGTAATCTCATAATTACCTCCAATCTTCATTAATCATAATTGATATTGTAATATATTGTAATTAGGATGATTGTAATTAATATCTTATATTTTAAGTAAAGTAGATTAGTCTTCCATAAGACAAGCATATTATGATTGTTGACACCCAATTTTGTCCCCTCTTCCAATATTTATTTGTAATTTTAAATATTTTTTGACACCTCAAAAGCAATTTTAATATATATATATATATATTCTCAATATCGTTATTTATTATTATTATTATTCGCATTTTTTACTATCATTTGCATTTTAATACCATAATCATAGTTTTACCCTAATATTCTATGTTATGTTATTTTCGCAAAACGGCATCGCATTTTTAAATTAAGCATTAAGCATTTCACAAATATTATGTTTTTATCATTATTACATCGTTATTCTTATCTTTATAATTTACATCTTTTGTAAAGCAACTTTTATTCGAAACATGCCTCGGTTCGCTACCCGAAGGTTCGTAAACTCAACTTTCATTAAATTTCATCATATTTCTATGTTTTATGAGATATTCATGCGTTTCTTATTTTTCTTAGTTATGTATTTAGTGATGTTAATCCTGAATTACTGTGTTTTCCATATTAAGACGTGATTAGTTTATTTCTATTATTCTAAGTATTTATTTAACCTAGTGCATCATAGATTAGGTTCAAATGTTAGTTATTAGATTGAATGTTTCATTGTTTAGTAGTATGATGTTTGAATATTTAGGAAGTTTGTGATGTTTGTTGTTGTCAAGTGTTGCTAAGTGATTTCCAGTATCTAAATATGCCATGTTAAGCTTGTTTCATCATTATATGTTGTATACATTACTGTTTGACATCTGATTTTGTTAGAGATAGACTGATAAAAATGTTTGGCCTTGGTTTGTGTTAGTTTGGAACCTTGGTGTACTTCTGTTTTAATTACTTGGTGGGAATAAATAAGGATGGAGATTTTAGGGTCTTGTTAAGCAATCTGGGAGCAGAAAGTTGTTATCTTGACCTCTATATTACTATGGTCGGTAAATGATAGATTTGGTTTGATTTAGAATACCCCTCATATTCGAAACCAGTGTTTAACAAAGCCGCATTTGCTCCCTTTTATGTTAAATAACTCGAGATTTGCCTGCTTATAGTCTAAGATTGCTTATCTTTTCTATATGGGAACACCATGGGACTGCCCTCGGTCTAAAACTGCTTTTGTCCATTTCTTGTGTTAAGTATGCAGACGGTATACTCCAGGATATACAAGGCTTGTAGCTCAGGTATACACCCGGTGTATATCAGATTGTATATCCTCGGATACTCCCAAGTATATCATGTATATTTTGAATATTCCATGAATATCAACGCTACATGTCTAAGTGTATTAAATATGGACTTGCATATGTATGAATATGAATACTTGTTAATTGGGTTTATCGCATATTGGGTTGGTCTGTTTCCCTCATTCAAATCTAAAAAAATAGGTAACAACATATTACTTTTCATGAGTCATTTATTTACATTTTTTCTTACGCATATATTTCCATGTTCCGTTTACTAATCCTTTTCTTTTCTTTCTTTTTTACATGAAATGCATCGGGAGCAATGAAGAGTCTCGTTATGGGACTCATCATAGTTATTATCAAAACGAAGACCCGCATCCACATTCCTTACATTCTCCGACCTCGGAACTTCAAAACAATAGGGCGGGATGACATCATCACCCGCCCTTGTCGCTGATTTATTTATTCTCTAATATTGTCCTCTTTATTTTTTGGGTTGTAATTTAATTATTTAATTTTTGTGCGATTATTAGAATGCTTAGAATAATTAGGCTTTGAATGGATAATTAATAGGGTAGTTTAAAATTAGAAACCCGTCGCTAGTTTGTTTATTTTAGGCTCGGTTAGTTTTAAATTGGAAACCCGTCGATAGTTATTTATTTTAGGCTCGTCATGCATATTCAAAACTTTCATAAATAATTTGGTCACCTTTACTCGCATTATTAAACATACAAAGAAAGTTTTGTTTTTCATCCGATTCGTTATTTAAAATGACTTTCATAAAAATCAATTCTTTGCATTACAAACAACTTGATTTTCTCCTTTACTATCAATTGCAAAAAATAAGTTTTATGGATAATGCCATACAAATGCATGCCCTTTATCCAAAAATCAACTTTGCATGTATATTATCAATTTTCCATACAAATGCATATTTTATCCAAAAATTAACTTTACGTATATTTTATAAATAAAGTCATACAAATGATGCTTTTATTTCAAATAATAAATTTCACAAGTATTTTATAAACAATACCAAACATACTTTGAAATACCATGCATACTGTTTTCAAAAAAGGAAAATTTTTTATGTTGTCAAAATGCATCTTCTTATTAATTACTTGCATCATCTTTTAATTAACTTTATACCTTTAAAACATGCATTTTTTCTTTAGCATAATAATTAACTTGAGTTTGACCAGACAATCGCAAGTTAGCGGATCTTAAAGGATGCATAACCCCTTCCTTTTAGGATAATAAAAAACCTTTATCCAGAATTTCATAGTTTAGCACACCATTAATCGGAGCTCATTTTGCAACATTTATGTTAACATTTAGGTGCACTAATTCACTGTAAAATAATTAGGTGGCAACTCCTTAACAACTTTAATTAATTCAAGAATCACCATACGTCGTGATCGTGTCGGATCTCCTCCTCCTCGTGGGGAAGGCGGTCAAAAGCGGGTGTGACAATGATTGTATATATATTATACCATGAGAAGAATATTAATCAAGAAATTAATTTCCTACAGAGTTACGTTGAATAGCAAATAAAGGCAGCTATTTATGTGATTAGAGTAGAACTATTCTTCATTTTTTGGGTGTGTGTAAACCTTAATTAACAACAGAGTTATCCTTGTCTTGTGTACTTTATTGCTTTCGAATCTTTACTAAACAAGCAAGAAATGCTCTTTCTATCTTTTAAAATATTACAGGAAAATCAGTCACCTACTCATCTCCATAGAATTTCTCTTCAAAGAGAGTAATTATTTTGCTAGTGCAATCGAATTATTCTAATAGACTGTGGCAACAGTATAAGACTAAAACTGTGCTCATCTTTTGTTTTTCCCCTTTTGAGACTCAATTTCAATTGGGTAAGCATTGATTAATACATACATTCAATTTTTTTTATTTCTCTCCCGATCCGATATTCATATTGACGCCCGACTATATCCGAATTTAATTTCTAATCACATTTTAATTATAAAAGTAAAGTAATCATCTTTGATTACATTTTGACTATTAGTCTATTTAACAACGCTCAATTATTATTATAATAAGATGTCAAGTTTGAAATGAAGGGTTATACTGAATCAATCTTTTGATCAATAACATGAAATTTATGCTGGAGAATGTTTTCCATATATAGCTAAATGACAATTTTTTTTTTTAAGAAAACATCCTCATGTTTGATATAAAAAATAGGAGTGTACATTAACATATTTACCGACTACCTTTTTTAAAGGTTGGGATAAATCAATAAAGAAAAATATTTTATTTATAAACTCTATGAATCTATGAATGTTCTCTATAATTTTCACTACTCTCTTGTTCTTTCTTGTTATAAAAAATAGCTAGTAAATTTACTTTAACTGAAAACAGAAAAATCTATTTTTTCACATATATTTAATTATGAATCATAACTATATATAAATTTAAATACCAAATCCTAATCAATTTTAATTTTCTACGACTTTAAATTATTATTTCAACAAATTCCTAACAAATTTAATTCTGTTATTGAAAAAAATAGTACTCCTAAGTGAAAGGGAAAACAAAAAAGAAAGTGTAAATTGCTTTCCGCCAGCGTCCCACATTCAAAATTCAAAAGGTGGGAAAACACAAATCACTTTCCTAATTTGAACGACAACCAAAAGCTCCATTCTCACCGGAAAACATCCACCGGCGCACGCACTACTTCTCCGGTTCACTTTCCGTCACATGAATTTTACTAGATCTGTAAATTGAGGATAGCAATGGCCGAAATCCTAAGCCCTAATCCCAAACTGAAAGGCCCATTTTCTCCGACGAAATTCGTCTTGTGCTCCAATGATGACAAGCTTGAACGCGCTCAAGCACGCGCCGCCCGTGCTGCCATCATACGTCGCAAACCCCTCCCTACCCCGCCTCTGCCATCTGCAGATCCTTGCCTTGACAAGGAGCAGATTCTCGAACTCTTCCAGAATTGTATCAAACTCGCCAGTGAAAATGTCTCATTTCTGGCCTTATCTCCTTTTTCATGGTTTAAAGTTTCTTATATATGAATATTCGTTTAATTTTACAGTGCGGTTGGTGAGTTTTTGAATTACTTTCGAACTATTATTGGATGCAGAAAATTAATCAGAAGAATACTTGGGAGCTAGGTCTGATTGATCATCTATGCGAGATAGTTAAAGTTGAACAAGAAAATGGTTCTGAGACCAACTTCCAGAAGGTAATTGTTGACCTTATCGCAGACACTATTTGTTTCTTAGTTTATGGTTACAGATATTCATCAGCAGTTTAACTGTCTTAGAATTTTCTAGAAGCATGTTACTTTGTTTGGATGGTTGTTACGTATTGTTTCATAATGTATCATGTTATATCACATTGTGTTGCATTGTGTTGTACTGTGTTGTACTGTATTCTTTTGATGAACACAACATTTGGATAGATTGTATCGTTTTCCGTCGTTACATAGTGTTAGACATCAAGAATTTGAAGGACAAACCTACAAGAAAAGTAGGATACAACGTAGAACTATTATAAATATGTATGATATAGGATAAAATATGATTATTAGATAATAAGTAAATACAAAATGAGAATAAATAAATAAGGTAACAATGCAATAACACCAAGTTGGTCGTTACATAAGATGAGACTTTTCGTTGTTATGTAACGATGGATTTAACGATACGATACACTAAAATTAAAGTAACAATCAAAGCAAACATTGTATTTAAACTAATAGCACAATATAATACAATACAATACAATAGGTAACAACCATCCAAACAACCTAAGTTGAAGACTTTGTTTCAGATTGATCTCTTTGTTAATTCATGAAATGATTAAGACTTTGTTAATTCATGAAATGATTAAGAAACTTAAGTATGGATGTAGTTTTAGATATTATTCTACAATGCTCCCTTGAATCTCGTACACGAACAATGGCAAAGGACAATGGATATGATGTCATCCTATTGCACGTGCAACATAGAAAATGCTAATCATGCTAACCTTAAAATCATAGTACCTCGTTCTAATGTAGCAGGCACAGACATCCTATGCTTACGGTTTTTTTTGCTACATGTGATTTTATGATTTTAGGCAAGTTGTACTCTTGAGGCTGGAGTTAAGATTTACTCAATGAGGGTGGACTCAGTGCATTCAGAGGCATATAAAGTTCTTGGAGGAATCAATCGTGTTGGTAATGGAAATGAACAAGGTAGGTTTTGTTTCGTGTATAGGATGAACTCTTTATGTAGATTTCTAGCAAGGTAATGCCTTGTCAAAATAATTCTACAACATTGGCAGCTTTCTTTAAACTTAATTGTTGGGGTTTTTATGTTTGTTATCTTTAAAAAAAAAATTTAGACATTTGATCCATTAATTACGTTCATTTTCTAGTTTGAATCTTCCCAGAAGAATACTTTGTCAATCAGAATTTATTTCCTCTTTTATCTTCTATTTTAAAATTATGTGCTTTATCATGCCAAGGCATTCAAAATTTTGGAATGATTTTTTATCTTTTTTCTTTTCTGAATCTAATTATTTTATGCTTCCAAATATTTCTCGACCTTGTTTACTCTCCTCTCTTCCTATTTGCTTTCTTCTTGGGTGTGTGCTGACTGTTTCCTTAGCCACGCATAAACTTGGTATAAATACTTCTACCTCTTTAATATTTTCTTGTATGCCAGATCCTGTTGTAGAGGATGCCAATGCTGAAAATGGCCAGGAGGAACGCCATACCAGAAAAGAGCAAGAAAGAAAGGTTAAACTCTTCCTCTCTTTAAGATATAACAAACACGGAATAATTTCCTGTTCCTACTCTAATTTGAGTGGCAATTGCAGTTATCACCTCTATCGACACTGGAGTCATCATTCGATTCTCTCAATGTGAAGAAATTTGATGGTATACATGCTTCTTATCTTTGATATTTTCTTCTTCGTCTGAATTCATCCTTTTTCACTTTATAAACGCTTAATTTGTCCATTTTGCAGCCGCTTTTGCTGTAGATCCTCTTTATCATCAGACATCAGCTCAGTTTGATGAAGGTGGTGCGAAGGGTCTTTTGTTGAATAACTTAGGAATCTATGGTAACTGCCGTGTCCTTTTTGATTCATCCGAGATACCTGGGAAGTCTGTACCAGAAGAAATTCGGCGTGATAGAACAGAATCCGTTGACATATGTTTTGCTAAAGGTTTGTGGCTGTGGAATTATACGTGGTTTTGGGTTCTCTTTTTCATTTAGATGCTGGAAGCTTCTTTGTATGTGAACCACTATCAATTGATTGTTATAAACCTTTTCTGTTAGTATAGATTGTGTTGAAGAAATGATGTTGAATATGCCCAAGAAGGATGAGATATCGCCCAGTCTGAGGCATATAATTTGTCAATTTAGTGGAGAGATGCCGGCGCCAGCTGAAACAGATTTTTCTGGCCAAATTTCATCAGAACAAACTTCTGAATCGCTCGGCTTAGATGTGGATGATGATGCATTTGACAATTGTGGATCCTGGCCGATGGATCATGATGATGGAATAAGTCTGTCAGAGCAAGGGTCTCACGATGTTGATCAAATTTCATCCAACCAACAGGAGGTGGCAATCACACTTATTTTTGTCGCCTTCAACACTAATTTGTAATTGAGGCCCTTGAAAAAGAATAATGGAAATTTGGTATTTCTTTGTGCTTCATCTTGCAGGACAGTGAACCATTTACTTTTCCCGATGCTGAGGATGATGACAAATCTGAGAGAGTTGATGATTACTTATTTTTAAGTCTAGGATTTTCTTCAAAGCACAATTCCTGGGCTGGTCCTGATCATTGGAAGTATCGGAAAGTGAAAGGTAAGCTTCTGTAGGACTTCCAGAAGGATTTTTAACTTTTCCATCCTCTCTCTCCAGTCATGGGAGAAATCTGTAGAAGTTTGCAGTTTCTTTGGTGTTTGATAACTCATCAACATTCTCGGTGTCAGAGGAGCCTTCCAATGAAGATGGATCACCAGTAAAGAATAAAAAAACGAAGAGCAGAAAAGCAGAATCTGAAATTGATTTCACGAAAGCATTGGACACTGATCTATCGCATGTATTTGCTCCTCCGAAGAATCCCAAGTTACTACTCCTTCCAGCAAATAGAACACCGTGTAACAGATTACTTCCAGAAGATTGTCATTATCAACCTGAGAATCTTGTGAAGCTGTTTCTCCGACCCAATGTCACGGTAACTCTAGTCACTTTGATGAGTTTGTTATTTGCTGACTACCTTAAAAATATATTCTGATTGCCTGTATTCTCTTGCCTTAGTGCCTTGGAAGGAGAGGAAAGCAAATCCCAGGTGAGAACTTTATTGCCATCAGCTGCTAAAACTTTGTACTTTGACATAATTATGGATATGTATAACATTTATGGGTGATAGATTCTGTTTTGGCGAGTTGATTTCAAACTGAAAAAGTTGAGTTTTGATTCAAATACATTTTTGCTAGGTCTTCGTGTCTATTAGAACAGTGACAGTGATGTGGCTTAGCTAGCAAAGATGACAATTCTAGTGCTTTAAATGATTTTATGCTACTGCTTTTGAGTTGGATCTAGAAGAGTGCTTGCCATGATATCTTCTCTAAACCCTACTTCTCTATATACAAATGCCCTCTATTGGCTTCTCGACTGTTTCATAGGTTTTGTCTTTTACTGCCTAGAGTAATAGCGTACTCCTGTTGGTGTATATCAACTAGTTTTTTTCAGAAATAGGAATGGTATGTCTTGTGACAGATGAAACAATTGTTATTATACGAAGTGACTTGCTGGTTCTTTGGTTAGATGAAGCCGGTCAACAAAGTGAAGATTTTGGAGCTATGCCATCTTGGGATGATGAGGATGGTGGATTTCCTGGGGCTTTTGATGATGGCAATGCATTTAGTGATGTTGAGGAGTCAAGTACACTTGTCTCTCAACCTCGCCAGGTTTGTTCCTAGACATTTATGGTTGTGGTTCTGCAATCTAGATTCCTCCAAGTGTAACTTTTAACGCTTAGGCCAACATTTGATCAAGTATTGATTTATATAGATTGAGATCTCCTGCAGAACTATGATCTAAACATTTTATCAACTTTATACTAAGCTTGTTACTACCAAATATTATCTTATGAGTACCAGGCACTGTTGCTTCAAAAACCCTGTTCACTGGTTTTTACTTTTAAGAACTACCCCCTTTGGCTGTTCTTAATTTTCTGCTGTGCCAGTTTTTCTCGTTTCTTTTTTTTTTCTCTTTCTGTTTGGTACTATTGTTAATAAGTCATTTTTATGTTGAAAACAAAATATTCTTCATCAAGAACGTTTGCAGAACTGATGAGTATTAGTTCCTTTATTTCTTTAGGCTGAAAATGGAAAAGAAACTTCAAATCATTTTATCTGTAACTTAATTTAAGGGAGGGCAAATGTCAAATGTTCACGTTGCTTGCTTAGTGAAAAAATAATTTCCACAGAAACTTCATCTTTCTTTGCACAGTTGCTATGAGAAAATAAGTTTGTTCCTCTGTAGAATCTGCTAGATGAAAGAGCTTTTTTTGAAGAAAACTGAAACCCTTAGTTTATCTTGTCTGAATTAACAGGTAAACAAGATTGAAGTCCAGTATGATAAAACATCCAAACAAGTAGATGTTCAAGTGCTTAAGGAAACACTTTGGGACCAATTGAATCAAACATCAATTGAGGTAAGTTCAAACTTCTTACTTCACTGGAACTGCGTTCTTGGTAACACAGATATGATTCCCATGATTTCGGCCGGGATGGGAGTGAATTTATGCATTTTTCCCCATGTAGAATATCCACTAATATACAACATAATTTAGAATTGATCCTTATCACCATACCCAGTGATGGTGCCACATCAAATGAGAAGGAGAGATATTATTTAGCCCTCGTTTTTGGCCATATATTTTGGTTCCAAATTTTGAAATAATATTTGGAGATTATTTCAAGTAACTGTTTGTTTATCAAATTGGCCCATTATTTTAACTTTAAATTTGAAGTTCAAAAGCAAGTTTTAGGAGTTTTTCAAGTTTCCAGTCACAAAACTTCAACTTTGTTTTCATGTCCAAACAGGCAAACACAACTTCAACTTTCAAATACCCTTTTTCAACTTTAACTTTTAATACTACTTATTTTTTTGATAATCCCAACCAAATCATGTCTCAACGCCTACTTAGTTTTTACCAGGAAACATAAGGTCAAACAATTTACATTTTTGCTCTTCTTAAATAGTACAACAACATACCCAGTATAATCCAATCAGGTGGGGTATGGGGGAGGATAGAGTGTACGCAGACCTTACCTCTATCTTTTGACGAGTAGAAAAATTGTTTATGATAGACCTCCGGCTCAAGTAGAAATGAAAAGCAACAATAGTAATAAGCATTAATAGCAACAAGAAAATACGATAACGAAGTGAAAGCAACAAGCAGGTAGCGAACTAAAAGCAAGCCGCAAAAGGAAGTACTATAAGTAACGAAGCCAAGACCAAAATACTAAATAAAACATGGCAAAATAATATGAAAAAAATAACAATAACGTAACTATCACCATATCATATGACCATGAAGTGCAAGACACAACCAATAATAAAATAAATCAAAAGAACATAGACTACAAGAGTACTACGATGCACAACAACGCTCAACTACCTACTAGCCTTCTATCCTGATCCGTGCCCTTCATGATCTCCTATCTACGGCCATGTCCTCAGTGAGCTGTAACTGCGCCATGTCCTGTCTAATCACCTCTCCCAATACTTCTTCGGCCTACCTCTACCTTTACCTCTCCTGAAACCATCCATAGCCAGCCTCTCGCACCTCCGCACAGAGGCATCCGTGCCTCTCCTCTTCACATGTCTGAACCATCTCAATCTCGCTTCCCTCATCTTGTCCTCCACCGAGGCCACCCCTACCTTGTCCACCGCAACATCCTCATTTCCGCCACCTTCATCTGAACGTGCGAGTTCTTGACTGGCCAACACTCCGCCACATACAACATAGTTGGTCTAACCACCACTCTATAGAACTTGTCTTTAAGTTGTAATGAGATGAGTAAAAGATTCATCTTTTTTCTGTAGTATAATATATATGACAAGTTATTTATCTTAGTTGGATATGTAATTTGAAACTAAATGATTACGTCTCTCTCAAATTGGATATTTATCTCTGTTGGTTGGTTTTGTAACAATTTCAGTTCTCTTTAAACAAAGATTACAATATTTTATTCATTATGATATTTTTTTATGCATTATGATTTTATTTAAAAAGTTACTCCTTTTGCCCCATTTTGTATGAACTACTCCCTCCATCACAATTTATGTGATACACTTTGACTGGGCACAAAGTTAAATAAAAAGGAAAGACTCTTGAAACTTCTGTTTAAAGTAAGTCGTATATTTAGATAACTGTAAATCACTTCATTAAGGGTCAAATGAGAAGTTTAAAATTAAATTGTTTCTAAAAGGTATCATTCTTTTTGTGACAAACTAAAAAGGAAATGCATTGCATAAATTGGGATAGAGGGAGAATACTAAATTGTCTGGCATTATAACATTTTCTTCAGCCAGTATATTTGTTAAGCAGTTCCTCCAGGGTTGTGCTCTCATCATTGATCAGCATGACATTCTCGTTAAGGGGGGGCTATTGTTCATTCATCTTTTAGCTTGTTCATCTGACATCTATAGCGTGATTCATTCACATCATAATATGCAGGAAGGGGTATCTTTCAAGCACATGTTGGCTGCTTTTCCAGACGACTGCAGAGCATCAGCATCGATTGATACTATATCTCCACATTTATGTTTTATTTGCTTGTTGCATCTTGCAAATGAACATGGATTACGGATACAAGGTTGTGTTGGCTTGGATGATCTCAGTATACAGCTCGAAACTCACAATAATGGTCTCCCTAACGCTGTGGTCTAAGCCATTTCTTTTTTCAGTTTATGGTTTTCCTTCTGTAATGTATATCAGTTGTAGGTTGCCTTTCATGCAGCACATGCTGCTTGTGGATCTCTTCTATTGTATTAGGTTAGTTAATTCTATAAATTATCAGTTATTGTCAACAGTTGATTTTTTAATTGTTGTCAATTTTCAGTCTTACTATACAGTACTATCAGCTTGTCATCTAGAGACTTTTTTTTTAATTTGCTAACTAGTATCAACATGAAAATTCAGTGAATGTAGCATATTCAGATTGACCAAGACATCCATTTATACGTATGCTTTTGGTATTATATACTGTACATAACTGAATCTTTTCAATGTAGATGTGGCAAAAATCAGTTAAATTTTTGTTCTTCTGAAATAATTTTTTAGTAGGCCCAAATAGAGCAGCTATTTGTAGCGAGTATACAAAGCGGTTGATGATGCCATGCATTTCTAGGTGGGCTTTTAACACATTTGGTCGTCGGACAATAATTACAAGGAAAATTTAATTGGCATAGCTATCTCTAAGGAATAATATAATAACTACATTTTAATTTATTTATAATTCGTAGCTATTTGGGTTTTAAATATTACAGCACATCGCTACTCAGTAAAAATAAGATTTACGCCCCTGTATCTCGCTATTCTTCCACTTTTTCCTCTTTCAACCCATTTTCGCTCCCATTCTTTCTCAATCTTCACCGAATTTTTTGCCATATTTTCATTGCACGGATTCTTCCCACGATTTTTACCCTAAATCGTGGTTGCTAAAATACTGGGTAAGTTATTTTGTGTAGTTCTTCATTGTAGTGGTGTATTTTGTTAACATCGTCTTCTTCCATTACAACGATTGTTGAGAAAATACAAGTCACACATAGTTAGGGTTTTACAGAAGAACTCTAACAAAGATTTATCTTTAAAAAAACCCAGCTATAGAAAATATAGGAGGAAGAATTTGATTTGAGATCTCTATAATCCAAAGGAAAAGGATCAGAATATATTCCACGATAAAAGATGGTGAAGAGTAAATATATAGGTAAGCAAACTGGACTAAGGCTCACGTCTGATCATAGTAATTGTTCAGACACTAAAAGCCATTTCAGATCAATTCAATGGTTTGATACTCCATGAATGCACAAATTGACTTCATTGCTAATTCAATTGGGTAAAAAAAGTAACGTTAAGAATATTTTCTTACAATGAAGGTTAAGCCATTAAGGCTAATCAAATATAGAATCAATTGTTTTGACCAAAATTTAATACTCCCTTTGTCGACACTTTTCACTTTCCGAAATTCAAATTGTATTAACTTTAATCAATACTTAAAACACATTTTTTCACTGAATTGATATGAGAAAAGTTGCAACTTATAGTACTTTTCATGTAGTTTTCAAATATATAAATTTTAATATTAAAATATTGAGTTAATCTAATCCAATTTAGCTTTAAAATTTAATCAAATTAACTTTTGAAAAAGCAAAAAAATGTCATATAGATTGATACGGAGGAAGTAACAGATATTAGAAACATTCCAAAAGAAGATTCTTAGAGATATTAGTAATATTTCAACATGACACGCCAATAATTGCAATTGAAGAGATCTCGAAGATATGAAAGGGGAAAGGAGTGAGTTGTAATAAGGGGTCGTGGTGAGATAGAAAGACAAGAATATTCCATGAAATTATTTTATCTTACCTTTTATATATGAGATAACTTATTTCACAATTTATAGTAAAGTAATGAGATTAAATATTCAATAACTAAATGCAAGATAAAATAATCCCCGAAGTATCTCCGAATTATTATCCTCATCTCGCCAACCTAACAACCCTTGAGAGTACTGCAAAGACAAGCACATGCTAAGTAGTAGAGCGGCTCTGATATATTCTGAAGTTGACGTTAAATAGCACAAGCACCCGACATAAACGTACGTCAATTCACATTTTTAAATTCACAACTCCATTCCCAATCCCCCATCACATTCACTCATACTTTCATTTCATAAATTTCTCTCAATCACATTCAATAAACAACATACACAAGATATCCAAAAAAAAAAAAAACAGCATTACAGATTTAATTTGAAAAAAATTATATCAATGATGAGCTCTACACCTCTGTTAACTCCAACGCCGGCTTCTCTCCCCGTCCGTACGATTTGACTATTTTTGGTTCCAGAAAACCGACACTTTCTTCAGCAAGAGAATCGAAAAGTACAAAAGCACTGTTTTTAGAACTAATGTGCCGCCATGTTTTCCGTTTTTTCGCGGGGGTTAATCCGAATGTAGTGGCGATTCTAGATGTGAAGTCGTTTTCGCATATGGAGATTGTAGAGAAAGCTAATGTGCATGTTAGAGATTTCATGCCGAGTGTTGCTTATACCGGAGATATGCGTATTTGTGCCTATCTTGATACTTCTGAACCTAAACATACTCAGGTACATAGTTTTTTCCTCTCCAGGTTTATTTTTCCCTTTAAAAAGAAACTTAAATAAGCTATACTCAAATTCAAACAAAAATTAGAAAATAGAATTCAATTGGATCTTTTCGTTGAATTATCATTTTGAGAACAGGGTAAATATAGTGTAGTTTTCTTATTTATATATAAGTTGTTGAATTTTTCTAACATGAAGAAAAATTCTAGTAAAATCACAAAATGAATTCCAAAATTGTTTTAGATCATATGTTTAAATTTCAAATGTGATATTTCTTTCCCCTCGTATAAAATTCTAGCTTTGACACTGCTGGTGTCTCTGTTTCCATGTTTGTTAAACTGAATTCCATGTAAAAGAGCATTTCCGTGGCTAAAATGTTTGCAATATAAGTAAGCGTTTGGATATGCAATTTCATCTCATGAGATGAAATCAGCGTTTGGACAACGATTTCATCTCATCATATGAAATCCCAAATCATCTAAAAAGGCATGATTTAGGATTCTAAATCATGATTTTAAATTTTTTAAATATAAAAGTGACTCATGAGTTTATATTTTGTAAAAATAGATTCATAAGTTGGTAGATATTTTTAACAATCATTTATATCAAATATTAAAAGATCTACAAGTTGGTAGTATATTTATAACAAATTTACTTTTATCAACCATGTGGGAGGATTATATTAAAGAGTAGGTACACTACAACTCATGTTCAATTTTTCATTTTATTGAACTAAAATTTGATCAATTAATGTTGTATTTTTTAGGAAGGTCTTCTAGTAACGTATTAATTTTGTTATGAGCTATGACTTGCTCATTTGGTAAGATTGTATAGAATTGAGAAAATTTTGATATTTTTTACCATTTGTGGAGTTTTTATGTCTATAAAAAAATCAAATTGCATGTCCAAACAAAACTTCAGCTTCAAATCATCATGATTTCATCTCATGATTTCAAAGTATATAACATTGACGTCGTCCAAAAGTTGCTTTCTTTTTGGTAGTTGAGAGTCATCGGACTAAGATTGGATAATATAATCATGGTGGGGTGATCATGAGATTGTTATAGGATTGCAGTGAGAGTAATGTGTCTGGATATGAAATTTCAAGGATTTTAAGATATGTGGGAGTGGGACTAAAATTTCTGCGACAAATGGACTTCCTAAACTATAGGCTAGTAGGTCCATGTTAAATGTTACTACAAAGATTTTTTGTGATATAATGGGATTAATTGGCCTTGTGTATGAACCTCACCAAAGGGTTTGGTGTGTTTAGTTAAAGACTATATAGCTCAGTTATTAAGCATCAAGTGTTGAAGATCACGTTTAGATGATGAAATTAATGTAATGAATTATTTGTGTTTCTTAATTTGGAAAAGGATAGAACGATGAAAATGAAATGGAAGGAGAGATATTGGGTTTTTGTTGTGTTTCAAGAATTAAATAACATAGTAATAAAATGATTAAAAAAATGGTAAAATAGAAAACTCTTACGTACTAAATTAGTGTCGTAACTCATGGCTTTAGCGATTTTGTCCTAAACTATGACAGGACCAGCAGTTAAATAAAGCGATCAATATACATACTTCCAAACATATCCTATCTTATGTATGCATAGAAAAGACCAGACATGGTCCCAGGTCATAACTGGATGGCAAAGGATGAGAACTTAAAATACAGTTGGAGGCCTGCAGCGTGGATTCGAACCCTGGTGGGAGCAATTTGCTCTCTTCTGGGGTAGAATCTTGTAGATGATATCAGTTGCTCTGTTCTCAAACCCTGGTCATTCATGCACATCCCGCGATTTACTGGTAGTAGTGCTGAGGGACCGGGACTACTATCTCCAAGATTAGTCTGACGTAAGCTGAGAAACTGGATATAAAAAAATAAAAAATAAAAAGACCAGACATGAATGGGACGATATGAAAATTGACAAAATATTCTAACCACTGTATGAATTATCTCTTTGTGATATCACTAATTACTCCCCTTGTTCCTGCACGAATATTTAAAATATTCAGTACAAATTTGGATATCAGATTTTTAATTTTTAAATATAATTCATTATCACCCTCTCAATCTATGTGACGTAGTTTTACTATAAACGAAATTTAAAAGAAAACAGAGTTTTTTTTGTGAAAATTATGATCTTAATATACCATTACATACTGTAACATCACTAAACATGTTTTTGATAGTTTTAAAGATAGAGATGTTTGCTTTATCAATGAGATAAAAAAGTCTGATATGAAATTCAAGAATTAAGATAGGAAGCACATGTGGGATTAAATTTCGATCGACATGGAGAGTACTAGTCAGTTTTATATTGGCTCCTAAATGGGATGAAATGAATTTTATCCCTTACCATCCCTTGATGTACTAACTATATATTATTTTCTTTTTATGTAATTGAAATCAAACTGCAAGTAAGTGGGAACATTTGGGGGAAAAGACCTTATAATCTTTCTTTAAGAAAATGGATCTTAGTTGATCCGGTGATTAAGGGATATGAGGATTAAATTATAGGAAATTTTTCAAAAATATACAATCCAACATTAAATATTACGTACATGTAGCCATTTTTAGTCTACACTCATTTAGCCAACTTTTTTCGCAACAATGCTTATACACTCTTTATTTATAAGTACTAAACAATGATTAAAGATAAAAATGTCAGATGATTTCTTTTCACTTGCCTAAGCTTTAATGGATAGAATGACCTGATATATATGTTAGTAAGAGTTAACATGCATGTATTCGATGAAATAATCGAAATGCGCTCAAATTGATCCAAACACAATTTATTATGAAAAATTTGATGTTTAAGAAAATAGGGCAACATACAGCAATTCATCATCAAATTTAATTAAAAAAATTAATATTATCAATATATATAATTTCAATATATTTTACCTAAGATAAAAGCTCTTCTCATCATAAAAATAACTTAGATATCTTACCTTTTGCATTGCATTATAATAACAAAAAGACAAAAAAATTGCTTTTATGATTCGAAATGAATCTCTATCGATGATGGGAAGGAAGAGATAGATTTCCCCTTGAAATGGACCATAACCTATTGGTCCATATAGGTATGGCGATAGTTCGGCCAATTACGATAGCATCAGTGAAATAAAGAAGTTGGGTTCACATTTTACGTTTGAACTTTGTTATTATCGTTATATATATATAACATAGCGGTCCATCAATAGCCAACAAGTGCCAACTATTCATTAACGTATGTTTTGGCTTGTTCCTTCATTTTAGTTCCAACTCAAATCAGGATTCGAACTCGAGACTTTAGTTAAAGATGAAGAAATTTTATCCATCTCACGACATCCTTGCAGATTCTGAGTTGAGTAGTGCATAATTTGTGTCACTCCTAACGGAATCACTTTCATTTTGATAGGTTATTAATTACGTCTCATGAATAATTATATATCAAGGACCACAGGATCATGTGCATATTGTCCTAAGGCTACTATAGGGCCAGCACACTAATTTGTCCTGTAGTCTATCGATCTTATATATCCTTAGACAATTCACAATAGTGGGGTAGATGACAATTGAGTTGACATTTCAGTGAAACAAGTCTAGGCATCCACATTTTACATACGACTGCTAAAACCGTCGTAGGTTTTGCAAGCATGAGCATACACCGCTCATAACGGGCGCGTTATACCTGTTTTGTTAACTGATTTATCAATTTGCTAATACCCCTACTTTTTGGATTCATTCTAATCTGTCTTTGCCTAGCAAGATACGTCTAGTTCTTCCTCCGCTGAAGGGAAAAAATAGTCCGCATGGCCCTAGCAAAAATGAGGATTCATTAATGTGAAAATATTCCCTTAAATCACTAGTAGATTTTTTTCATCATGTTTTGAAAAAAAAAAGTTTTAAAACTGCTACTTGTACATGATTTGACTCGTGTCGTGTGGCTAACTAATGCCTTGATATAGCAGGCTGTTATCTTTACATATTGAAACATTCGCTTTATACTTTGAATTGTTTGCCAATATGTCTAAGAATATCTTGTTTGTAAGTTTTATTTTATTTATTTAACTATTATTACTTACGTATATAATAAGAGTATGTTTTCCTATAATAAAGAATTTGATGATATAGAACAAAAGTATTCTAGCATTATGTATGGGTAGTTAACCAACTCTGTTACTTTTATTTCTTTTGAATTTTATACAACTGTAAATATCTTCTCCAATTTCATAGTTTAATATATTACACATACTATTAAATATTTGTGGAGCTTATGCACATGCATCCGAGAATTACATTTTGTCCCGTCATAACAACAACGGTAAATTTGCTTCCACGTGACTTATAAGTAGAGGTGAGCGTTCGGTATTTGGTTCGATATTTCAAAAGTTCAGGTTTGGTAATTCGATAATCGGTAGTTGAAAGTAGATACCAAATACCAAACCAAAATAGTTCGGTTCGGTAATTCGATAATGGTAAATCAAACTTTGGTTCGGTATGGTATTCGGTAATATCGTTTAGATGTGCATCTTCGTAAATAAGAAGTCAAATTAATATACCTAACAAAAATCAAATTATTAATAAAGCACATTAACGCAGAACAATACAAGAATAATGAGTCATTCAAGCAATCGTGACAACTTTGTTTAAATAGGCATATAACTTCAAAACTCATTCACTCACTGTCCATTCAAACAACAGCGTACTCAAGATTTTCCTAGTCCATTACAGGCTATTCGTTAACTTCTTTAGACAATACCAATAACACATAATAAGGGAATTATAAGTGTATGAGGAGGCATATTCAAATCTAACTATTATTGATTGATATTTGATGGGTTGGTTAAGTATCAGATATATGGAATATGGGTTATAATTAGAGGTAGACTTTTATTCAATAAATAATTCGGTAATCGGAATTTCTCAAATACCGAACGGTATTATATCTCGTACCAAATCCAAACTTGAATCCCGTAATTCTTAAATTTTGCTCCTGAATACCGTACCAAATACCAAATTACCGAATTCCGAATTATAGAAATTTCAGATTCGATTCGATAATTCGGGTTTCGCTAATTTATGCCCAGCCCTACTTATAATTCACGAATTCGAGTTGTGAAGTCAGAAACTAAAAAGTCTACGGGTGCTGATTTTTGTTGAACCTTGCATGAACCTGAAATGTTACTTGCACCAAACCGATCTTTCTTATAAACAATATGCTCAAACTACGACTTGCTTTTGCAGTTTACTAGCAACTTGATCAGTGACTCCTCAGTTCTAATTGCTCTTCTTATTTTGTTGTAGAGAAAATGGAATGACAAATTCTAACACAATATTTTTGTTATACTGTAACATTGCAGATTAAGAACTTTTCACTGGACATACTAAAAAGAAGTTCAAAAACATGGGTGCCTACACTAGTTAACGAGCTCAACACCATGTTTGGAACTTTCGAATCAGATCTCTCAAAATCCAATTCAGCCTCTCCTCCCTACAATGCAAAAATTCCTCTTCAACTTCTTCTCCCTCACTCTCCTCGGCGCCAACCCGTCAACCTCGCTGGAGATTGCTGACTCAGGCTACGCCCTGATAGACACGTGGCTAGCCATTCAACTAGCCCCAACTGTCAGCATTGGTCTTTTTCAACCCCTAGAAGAAATCTTTGTTCACTCTTTTTAAATATCCTTTTTTTCTTGTCAAAGGTGGTTATGGAAAACTCACTCAATTTGTGAAAAATGAAGCCAAGGAAGTGTTAAAGAGGGCACAAACAGAGTTCAACTGACTGAACAAGAAGTCATTCATAACCTTTTATTCATTTTTGGGTTCAATGCTTTTGGTGGATTACCCATTTTTGGGTTCAATACCAAGTACCAATCATTAGTTATGAGAGATCCAAAGGTGTTTGATGAACCTGAAAAGTTTGTGTTGGAGAGATTTACAAAGGAGAAAGGGAAAGAACTGTTGAATTATTTGTTTTGGTCTAATGGACCACAGACTGAGAGACCTAGTGAATCAAACAAGCAATGTGCTGCTAAGGAAGTTGTTACTCTTACTGCATCTTTGATTGTGGCTTATATTGTTCAAAGATATGATCCAGTGAGTTTCTCAGGTGGTTCACTCACATCTGTGAAAAAAGCCAGTTGCTAGACATGTTGAAATAAAGTCATTTGTGCCTTTTTCTTCCCTCCCCCATTTGTGATATGTAACATAATTTCAAGAAGAGTGCTTATTTTTTGTTCCATCTTCTGACTGTTGTCTTATCCTCTTATTACAAAGAAAGTATCACATGATTCTAATTTCTATAGAAATTTAATTTCACCTCAAAGATTTGTTGGAAACAAAGCAGTACAGGAATAGTAAATAACTATTACAAGTGCTTCGAAAGGATAAACCATAAGGATTACAATAGCAATAAGCTTGTAGTAAATAAGAATTGTGACAACAACAAACTTTTTGAGTTCTTGAATCTTTATACCAATTTGCAGAAAGCTCTTTGAATCTTGATAACCTGAAATCAAGACATACTAAATCTGAAAGTGTTACAACTGTGCTGAGTCGAGTGATGGCACTCTGTCTTTAAGACAAGATTGTCCCGTATATATGCTTTTACGTTAGCGGGCAATAGTCTCCCAAGATAAAACAGCAAACTATCATTTGTGCAAAGCAAACACAAGTGATTCTAGCGAAGAAAACAAATAACAAAAGATTGCTAAGAGGAGAGGATTTGCAACAAGAATTTCAGAATTGTTGTTCTTGAAAAATTTGTGTAGAATTGAGCCAAAGGCCTCAATTTATAGTAGTGTAAGAATGGCCTCTTCAAGTGCCCATGTAATGACCATTAAATGTCATGTAAGGGCCCTTTAATTCACCACTTAATGCAGCCAAATATGACTGATTTATGGAGGAAAACTGTCATTTTAATGCACCAAAACCTCTCCATAATCAGCCAAACTTTTGGACTTCCGTCGCACTTACTGCCAGTGAAGCGGTGCGGCGCCTCAGTTCCAGAGACGCCACTTCCTGGCCGGCGCCGCGACGCTGGCATGAGATATCTCGGCGCCCCGGCTCCGTCCGGGTGGCGCCGCGGCCCTTTTCGATGTCGCGACCCTTCCCGACCCGTACCATCTTACACTTTGCACAATCCTTCCTTCGTTTACCGACATGTTATTTAGCCAATAACCGTCCATTATTCTATGTCTCAAACATTTACTTACGTACCAATATCTCTTTCACGAATGAAATTTACGATACTTGGCCCTACGAGTGCACGTGTGTGGAAACGACATTTCCGACGTGCGGGGCCCTAATTGTTCGAGTCATAAATAATGGGATAAACTTAATTCCATATCAGTAAATTTCCAACAAGATTCACTTTAATGCTAAACTTGTGAGGTTGAATGTTTGTTCTTTTTGTGAGCTTCCTGTCCTCCACAGTTGAGGTGGAGGTCTCAAACCGCATTAGTTGCTTAGCATTGCCTTTCCCCTTGATACAACAACAATATATCCAGTATAATCCTATAAGGTGGAATCTGGGGAGTATAGAGTGTACGCAGATCTTACCCCTATCATAGAGGTATAGAGGTTGTTTTCGATATACCCTCAGCCCTTTCTCCCCTTAATATAAATTAAAAATTACTTTCCCGTTTCAATTTGTTTGTCTTACTTTCCTTTGTAGTCCGTTTAAAAAAAATGCTCTTTCCTTTTTTGGTAAATCTTTGATTTCAATTTTTCACATTGCATGTTTAAGACCAAAAGATTAAAGGACATTTCGATATATTCTACATATCTTTAATTTAAGACCACAAGATTCAAAAAAATTATTTACTTTCTTGAACTCTGTGCCAAATCAAAACTAGACAAACAAATTGAAACAGAGGGAGTAATAAAAATGCTAAACTTTGTCTTCTAACTCTTTTTGGTGTTCACCAATTAAAATTGATACTCCTTATGTCTCATATATTAGGTGGTGTTTGACGAGATGAAGTATAAGAAACAGAAAGACTTTTGGCACATTAAAAGTATGGAAAATGATCAAATATATTCCTCTATTTTCTTTTATTAGCTAATTTTATCTTCTGTTAACGATTTTGAATAAAAATACCCCTGCCGTTATCGAACTTTACACGTATATCCCTATTTGGATGAAAAATATCAAATCCTTCTAAATTATCCAATTTATAAAAAGAAAATTCACTCTCTTTGTTGACCCTCTCCGATCTGCCTATCATCATCATCAAGCTTTAAACTTCTTTCACGAAGAAAAAAAAGAAGGAAGAAAAAACACACCCCCAAATGTTATCCCACCTACCAAACGTTTAGAGTTTAGAGGGGTACTTCATGTTAAAAGATTTTACTGGATGTTGTCTTTCATGTGAACGCCTGGCTGGTCGATTGTTGTTTTATACGATTTGCCATTCATTATTTCCCTTTTGTTTTTTGGGTTGTAAAATTAATTATATTTGTTCTTTTTCTTTGATGTAATACCGTAGATCATCTTTTCTTTGTTTCTCATGACTTTACTAGATAATTTAAAGACATAATTAAGAGCAAACAAGTAACTGTGTTTAACGGGTATGTAAAGACCTTTTCCTTGGTCAAATGAAAATCATAATCCAGAATTTAGGTTAGCTCAATAGTAGAGTTCAAAAGGATATCTCCAAAATTGATTCGATTATTCAAAAGTAAAAAACAAAGATCAAATAGGTGATATATCACGAGTAATATTAATATTACGTGGTGTAAATAATAATCCTTTTTGAATTTCTCACTTTTGTCACATTCATTTTTGAAAACCCACTTTTACAATCCCAGACTATTTCGTCAAATAAGTAATAAAAAGGGATGCGACATATATAATTTACCTTTTATATCAGCATAGAGTACCTGAGGTGAAATTGTTAAATTAAGTCAAACCCATAAATAATACACTACTAATTTCGGTAAGAATCCAATAAATACAGGGTACAACTAAAACGTAAAAACTGTGAAAAGTAACAGTGGACGACAATATTTGACTTTGTGTTTTTGCTTCTATGTCAACAAAGGGAGTGGATTATTTTTTATAAATTGGGTAATTTAGGAGGATTTGAGATTTTCCATCTAAATAGGGGTTTTATATGTGTAAAGTTTTGTAACGGCAGGAGTATTTTTATTCACAATCACTAACGGAGAGTAAAGCTAACTAATAAAAGGTGAAGCAACTTCGTTCATTCCCGAGTCGATAATTGCCAGAGGATGGAACCCAGTAATGGCACATCAGCTTACCGATTCCAACATATGCATTCATTCCTGGACTTTACTTGAAACAACCTATCGTATCGACGAGATGCAACAAGAATTCACAGACTATGAAAAAGAATTTCTTCTCATTTACGTTTGTTTCAATCATGGGCGATTGAAAAGAGTTCTTCCGAACGTTCGTTTGCTGATATTATTACCAGTATTCAATATTGGGTCATTCATAGCATTACTTGGCAAAGTAGGCTGATGGGCAAGCCCCCTCCTGTCGCAGTGGTGTGGGGCGTCAGAGGTTGTTACCCCGTGGTCAACTCGAAGGGGCTGAAGTTCGACGAAGAGTTTTTTGGTTGTTAAGTTATAGAGCTCCATCTAATAACTTTTATGAATATACACTAAGTTGCATAAAAAGGATGTTTTTGGATCAATCCAAAAAGTAGAGAGATATATTTGACCATTTTCCCTTA
Source organism: Anisodus acutangulus (assembly GCA_029783415.1). Classification (NCBI taxonomy): domain Eukaryota; kingdom Viridiplantae; phylum Streptophyta; class Magnoliopsida; order Solanales; family Solanaceae; genus Anisodus; species Anisodus acutangulus. The sequence continues at coordinate 57,462,837 of CM056491.1, forward strand.
AAAGTATTCTTGAAACTTGTAATCTCAATTTTTAAATATGTCATGACGTTTCTATGAATATAAGATCGTCACAAATGAAATTTCTTTCAAGTTAGAAGTCTCTCTTTCTTCAACGGATAAACAGGAAGAATCGAAACATTATATAAACAAGGATTATTGAATATCCATACAAATCCCACTCCAATGATGAATTCAGTTATTTATGACATACAATAGTGATATGATGAATAAAGAAATGGTCCAATGAAGCCTCATTTCCTTTTTGGTCTTTCTAGTTTCCGTTCTTTTTTCTTCTGTTCCCCATTTTAAAGTAAACTTTCGACTCTATACATTTTTCTGATCTGGCAATTAAATCAATAGAGCGGTTCTTTTCCCAATGATAAACTGTATTGGCTCGACACTGCTATATATAGTGGTTCTTGCAATATGGAGAGTAGTCTCAAGATAAAAGTTCTCGCTCATTACGATAAACTTGTTAATTTTTTTAAAAAAATTATGGTGTTCGGGCTAGCTTGCGCACATCTCGACTAATTCCACGGGATACCTGTCACCTCACACCAGCAACAAGTACCAGGTAACTCTGTCCACCAAGACTAGAACAGATGGGAAGAAATCACCTAGTGTTTTTTGTCTCTGCTGGGATTTGAACCTGAGACTTCATGGTTCTTACCAACTTCATTGATCACTAGTCCACACCCTTGATTGTTGTAAACTTGTTATTATAAGCCTTCTGGTGTGGTCTAAAATATTTTCTTTTCATATCAAAAATCATTATACCAAATCTTCAGCACTTTATATAGAACCTTCATTTATCCAAAACTAAAAACCTCTAATTTCCATGAGGCGTCATGTCAACAAACATACCTCATAATTAAGTAATGCAATGCCTTGTTGCAGAAGCATACAGCCATTTGATTATTTATCACCCTCGATCCAACACTCGGTCCAATAAAAAATACATATTCCTCGTCCTCAGCCAATCTTGGCTGAGGATATAAGGGTGGTTCATAAAGAACAATCTTATAAGAGGTGAATAATATACAAAATATATTTTGAAATTTACAGAGAACCTGAGAGAAGAATACTTAGGGTACAGCAATCTCAAGTAACTATCAACACCCTCCAGAATTCCATGCAACAATGCATTCATTCTGCTTCGCTCAAAACTGGAACAATGAGTGGTTTCAGCTGTGCAAGATATACAATCGCCCACCTGCACAAGAAAATAACAAATGTTCATACGTCCAATAAAAAAAATGATGGATTTCAATTATGAGAGGGAATGCATTTGTGTGTTGATAAAGCTCAAATATTTGCATAGTTGTTGACTCTTGTCTTTCCACTAAAATTTGTTGCCTACCCTAAGGAGCAAGAGAAATTTTGTCACAAGTTGGATGGAAAATTTTCAGAGGATCAAGGACTTAGATTTGTGCTGGAACATAAGAAACTGATGTAGGTTTGTTACTACACATGTTACCAATTTCAAAAAAAAAGTTTGTTACTACATCGCTGAGGCAGTAAAAAAGCACGTACTAGAAGACAAATGAAAGAAAAAGCACCTAATTTACTTGGAAGACTTTCGTATAAGAGATCTTATTATGTCAAGATTCAACGAAGAGAGATTACATATGCCTAGTACAGGAGTTGGCCAAAGTCTAGAAGCGAGATAGTTACAGCATTGGTACAGCTCCCACAGGATGCTGAGCATGGAGTTTAAGTTATAAAAAGGAATTTCTAGAATTACTTTACTCTTTCCCTCAGCTGTTCAGGTAGTAATTACAATCCATGAACAGAATCAGACTGTTCAATATTTTGGTCTTTCTTCTCAAGTTTAAACAGTCTTTTTTTCTAACAAAACCCGTCAAAGTCTGTCACTTTTCCTAAAAGCTGCAAAACCTATGATTATTTGTAGAAAGTTACAGGGCTGCTGGATTGTAGTACGAAACACTAAATCTTCAAAGAGGACCTCTGTGCCATCATGAGTTCTATGATCCCATCAGAATATGTTATACATGCATAACCTTGTTTATCACCACGAGTTCTAAGATCCCCTCATATTACAGCTAAGTCAAAGAGCAGTATTAAAGCAGTTCAAGATCCATCCTCCAGTAACTACATAGAATGAGTGAATGACACAAGAGAGTGGCTTCTAAGAGATCCATGCCACCTAGTTATCTACACATTCATGAGATAAATACATTTTTATTTTCGTGCTCATAATGTACGTGGCTGTTAACATAGGAAACCTCTAAGTAGATTACCAAACCATTCAAGGGCTTCTCAAAATCATTGAAAGATTAACTAATTCTCTTGATATACGGACAGTTCCTTTCCACTACAAAATGAATCATTCAGAGTGAAGTTTTCCAAGGCTCGTATTCCTAAGGTTGCTTTGGCATGCATTCGTAAAATGAAGCTATGGAATTCACAAAAGGAAATTACCAGTGAGAACTGTGAACTTTCTTAATTTGAGTGTTAAGTCTTTAATTACTGACAGTTGTCTTGAGAGCAGTCAACTACTCCGCCCACTATAACTAACAAGCACAGGTGTCTGATAAATCTACGCACCAAGATTGGAGTAGATGGGCTCAAACTGAGTGTTGGAACTGAGACTCGAAACTTGGATTTCCAGGTTGTAACTCGTATGTCTCAATTGCTCACTCATCTCCTAGGGGAAAACTTTGAAGGTTATTCTTGTTTGGTGCAATTTTGCGCTTCACACTCTTATGGTCTGTAGAGGTATATTAAGATGATGCAGTCCATTTACTTCTTTTTGCCACAATTACAAAATTAACCAACTAGTAAGGAGCAACTTAAGCTCAGATTTTCCACCCTTCAGACCGCTACAGTAGATTGTTATGAGAATCATTGAATCTAACAAAGTTTTACTGCTCTTTTCGCTGCTTCATGCAGCCATAGTTATGGAGTAAATTCCTGGAAATTAGTCATAGTCCTGGAGTCTTCTATTTCTTTTTATCTTTTACTCTGCTGTTTAAATAATGTTTATAACCGCAGACAACCCCTGAATCTGTCTTCAAATTTAACCAATAAATGCTCAAACAGAAATCGTTCACTTGTTATATATTAGCTGCTCCCTCTAGGGTTATGCTAATAAAGTCTTAAATGTTACTACCACGTAATGTTATTGGGACTTTTAGAACAAAGTTCAATCAAGGCGCGCTTACATTAAAGAAAGGCACATAATTAAGAGAACAAAAAAGAACATATAATGCAAGAAGAAATAACAATAAACAAAAATAACAATCTTATAGATAGAACAATTGAAATAATTGAACTTTTGTAAGGTATGAAGTAAAAATAGTATTGATCAAGTCCAAAACCATCTTGAATTTCTAATTCAAATGCAACAACAACAACAACATACCCAGACCTTACCTCCACCTTGGTAGGTAGAGCGGTTGTTTCCGGGAGACCCTCGGCTCAAGACAAAGCATAATCACAAGCAAGGAAATCAAAACAAAGCAATAGTAAAGCAAGGGAAACGGTCAGACACAGATAAGGAATTAAAGCAGTATAACGTGCATTCGAACAAAAGGAAGCAATAGCTAACACAACTAAATAAGTTAAACAAAATACACTAAAGAACATATAGCACCAAAAATCAAACTACAGTGGATTATAAAGTAATAATGTGTCTATAAGTGTGATAGGCTAATCAGGCCTACAGTAATAACACTACAACTATCAATTTGTACGCATAAGTAGGACTACGCTCGAGTACCTACTACTCTTCTACCCTAATCTGTGTCCTCCACAACCCTCTATCTAAGGTTATGTCCACAGTAAGTTGCACATGCGCCATATCCCGTCTAATCACCTCTCCCCAATACTTCTTCGGCCTACCTCTACCCCTCCTGAACCCGTTCATAGCCAACCTCTCACACCTCCCCACTGGGGCATCTGTGTCTCTCCTCAGCACATGCCCGAACCATCTCAACCTCGCTTCCTGCATCTTATCATCCACCGAGACCACTCCCACTTTCTCCCGGATATCATCATTTCTAATATTATCTCTCCTTGTATGCCCACGCATCCATCTCAGCATCCGCATCTCCGCAACTTTCATCTTTTGTATGTGCGAAGTCTTGACTGGCCAACACCCCGCCCCGTACAACATAGTTTGTCTAACCACCACCCTATAGAACTTGCCTTTAAGTTTTGGTGGCACCTTTTTGTCGCACAAGACTCCAGATGCGAGCCTCCATTTCATCTACCCTGCCCCAATACGATGTGTGACTCGTCATCAATCTCTCAATTCCCTTGGATAATAGACCCTAGGTACTTGAAGTTTTCTTTCTTTGGAATGACCTGAGTACCAAGCCTCACCTCCACGCCTGTCTCAGGGTCGCTCCCGTTACTGAACTTGCACTCCAAATATTCTGTCTTGGTCCTACTCAACTTGAACCTTTTAGACTCCAGAGTTTGTCTCCAAACCTCCAGTTTGGCGTTCACTTCGCTGCGAGTCTCATCAATCAGGACTATGTCGTCTGCGAATAACATACACCATGGTACCTCCCCTTGAATTTATCTCGTCAGTCCGTTAATGCGAAGATGTAAATTCAGATCTCTTGACTAGTTTTCTAATACTAAATTTAATTTCCTATTTCTGAGCAGCAACGTATTTATCCATATAAATATGCTTGACTTGTTTTTTTGGACATTCTATTCAAGCTAAAGCACATGAGCCTCATTATTAACCTAATTTTCGAAAACAGTTACTTGTTAGTTTCTGTTTGACGTCTTTCCTGAAGTGCCACTTAAGTTATGCGAATCCCTAGTTTGAAGTGTGTCTTGAGGGCTTAAGTCCGCCTTTGATAATATTACCATATTATTAGCATATTATGAGAGACATAAGGTGAGATTTCATCCAAAGCCAAAAAATAAGATATGGGCTTCATCCTTATGAAAAGAACCACCTAATCACGCCTTAGTATATAATTCATTAAATTGGACTCCCATGAATTAAATAAAAGTTGTCTTTGACATGCTTAAATGATTGCTAAAACTAGGAAGCTTTTAGCACTACTGACACATCAATGGTACAGACAGACCTCTTCTTCAACAACTTCGAGTTTTGCACAAATGGCAGGACACATATTTTTTCTTTCTTTTTGTTTTTATTTTACTTTATCGTTCTGAGTGAGTAAATGGCAGAACAATTTATGGACTCCTTATCTTGTGTTTACAGTTGAAATAGAAAATAACAGCTATATATGTAACTTACATCATCCAACAGCACACAGTCGCCGTGATAATCAATGTTAGATGTAACCTGCATCATAAAATACAATCAACCACATGAAGGCGGTAGAAAAAAGTTCAAATATTTCCACAACATTAACAACAAAGAAATCAATCTCAGCTTCTTCTAAGACATTTGGAAAGAAAGGAACAACTAAAGAATGACATGCTGACTGCAGTACTTCCCGCACTTTATTTTTTCTTTTTCTTTCTTTTAATTAGTTAGACAGTGACAATATATCATTAACCTAGAATCATTAGTTACAGTGGATATAGCATTATTAGAAGGATTGTTTAAATTGGTAGACAAACTAATAACCAGACAGAAAAATTAGCTCAATTCTTACATAAATACACACAAAACCAAATTAGGGGTCAAACCTGAAAATCTGTTCTGAATTTCCCTCCCTCCCATTTTAACTGTAGCTTTAGCACTTTTAACGTCCATCAAGAAAAACAACAATCACAAGGTATAGTTTACTAAGTTACCCTTATTTATTAGATACTTTTTTATAATTGAGCAGTACTAAAAAGAACTACTATTTCTTTAATATTAAGGGTGAAGTTGGAAACAATTGCCAACTTTAATCTTGAATTCCTAAAGCACAATTACTATTTTGGGACAATTTTTTTGAGCTAAAGCGACAGTAAAAATGGGACGGAGGGAGCAATAAATCTTTTTTAAAGTAAGCATCCTCAACTTAATGAAATCTAATTGGGAAGACAATAATTATGAATCAAAATGAACATACAGATTAGTGGAAGGGCCTCTATTGCAACAGATTCTGGCGCACAGAGATGCAATAACTCCAATTGCAACAAAAATTAGAGTTGTCACCAAGAATCCCATTTTTGCTTTGGATCTAACACAACAATCTCTCAGATGCCTCTTATTCTCTGCATTACCAAAAAAAGATTGGATTTTTACAGTACAATAAACAACCCCACAAAAAAAAAGATTGGAGTTTTGCAGTTCAACAAAAAAAAAACCCACAAAAAAGATTGATTTTTTACAGTTACAGTTCAATAAACAACCCCACAAAAAAGTTTGGATTTTTACAGTTAAAAAAACACACACACACACAAAAGATTGGAATTTTACAGTTCAACAAAAAGAAAAAAACCACAAAAAAGATTGAATTTTTACAGTTAATAAACAACCCCATAAAAAAGATTGGATGTACAGTTCAATAAAAAAAACCACAAAAAAGATTGAATTTTTACAGTTAATAAACAACCCCACAAAAAAAAGAATGGATTTTTACAGTTCAATAAACAACCCCACAAGAAAAGATTGGATTTTTACAGTTCAATAATCAACCCCACAAAAAAAGACCCTTTTTGTATTGGTAAATGGGAAGTTATTTCTTTGTATATCAAAGGGCACAATGCACGCTAATCAATATTCACATAATTCAATATGAACACAGACACATAATATGAAGTATGTACTGTAGATATAAGCGCAGAAATTGATTGAGATTAAAAGACGTACAGTTATGGAGAGTAACAGAGAGAAAAGTAGAAGAAGCTGGATCCCAAGTAGGATCAATATGTGTAGTCTTCTGAAATTTTTCAGTTTTCAACGGATAATCCTGTCATTTCAGTTGGAATATAAAATGGAGCAATTTTCACTTGACTTCAGGAAGTTTTAATCAGTGTAAGGAGACCCCAGTTAGTTTCAGAAATTCTAATATACTCCCTCAGAGGCCAGCTCCACCTACCAAATTTTGTTAATAACTCACAACTCTAAGATTGGAATTTGGAAAGGATGAATTGTGTGCTTCATTTTTCATATCTCATTTAATAAAATATTTAGTTAATTCCTTAACTACACTTAAAATATATGTATAATTTTATCAGCAAACACTCCGAATAATCACCGGTAAAGTGTGGTTCTTTCTATAGTGTATTTTCATTTTATCATATTTTAACCAATTTCTTTTCTAGGTTCCAACATTAAATTTTGCACTTAGCATGTCAAGTGATAATAAATAAACGATAATTGGAGAGTGGAATATTGTAAAGAAACTAATAACTAGTATATTATAGCATATATAGAAATTTGGAATATGCAAACAAAATACGGCTAATTAGTCCTAGATAAAAAGCAAGGTAAGGATGTGTAGTTGTGGTCCGGCCCCTTTTTCGGACCCCGAACATAACGAGAGCTTAATGTACCGAGTTGCTCTTTTTTAATCCTAGATAAAATGTTGGAGTAATTGTAAACTCCCATATCATTCGAAATATCATTTCTTTCCTCTGCTAGAGCTAGGGATGGCAACGGATCGGATCTGGACCGGATCCTACTAGATCCAGATCCAGATCCATTTTTCATACCTGAATCCAGATCCATCGAGTCCATAAAAATCATATCCAAATCCGGATCCATCAGATCCGACGGGTCCACGGATCGGATCTGGATCCACATGTAAAAAAAATTGTCTTGCTAAAAATATAACCTTGCTGAGAATTTTTTTTTTAACTGACAAATGATTTTTACTTAGCTAACAGTTTACTGTGTTTCAATTTTGAAATGTTCATATGAGATATTTTGTTCGTTGTCTCGTTTTGATTGTGAGTTATTAATTGAAAATGTTGGACAATGACAATAGTTGTGGAAAATGCTGACTAGTTTTTCCACAATGCAGAACTTGCATGTGTTTGGAATCTTCACAAATGAAGTGAATATAATTTTAACTACTTGTCTATGGAGATGTTAGTCATTCACTAATATAACATTAATTTTATTATCGAAGTTATCTCTTTATTTTTTGGTTTTTGAATTAACGCGGGGATAAATTAAACTTGTTTTGAGAATTAAACTTACAAGGATGTGCTTAGCAATTTTAAGAAAATACTTATAAAATTACATTCTAGGTTATGAATATATTTAATAAAAAACGGATCCATGGGTCGGATCTGGACCGAATACGGATCTCAAATACAAGATCCAGATCCAGATCCAGATCCGATCCGTCAGAAACGGATCCGGATCCGTCGGGTCCAAATTTTGAAAATTCATATCCTATAAAACGGATCTGGATCCATTGAATCCGGACCGAGTCTAGAATCCACTGCCATCTCTAGCTAGAGCTGATAGAAGATGGTTAAAATACCATAGGGTCCTTTCGTTACGTTTCAACTCATATCTGGGGTTTATATTGGGTAAAGCATGTGCAAACTGCACCTATACAACCACTTAACCATAACCTCCCTAAAAATTTCACATATATGAATCTAAGGAACTCCCACTTTGTACTACTATCATACTGCTTACTTTATACCTAACTTGACAGCAAAAAATAATCTAAGGAACAAAACATTTGAAGTAACTACGAGTAATTTGATTGTAAGCTTCCATGTTGACACTTGGTTAATAAAAGGAAACTGTTCACAGCTCTAAGATCCAAATGCAAAATCTTCAAGAATCAACCAAAACTTCAATTACTCAAGTGAAGAGTCCGTGGGAATAGCTTTAGCTTAATCGATACAGTTCGGAATTTCAGCAAATGAGTGACCTTCAGCTCGTAGACTTTGGGCAAAACAAATTTTGAATTAAACTTAGATGAACGGCTTTATCCAGAAAACTTGAAATTCCTTCCTGAAGAATAGTATGGCACTTGATCCTTTTAAAAAAAGTTAGAACGTCAAAAGCTGAATCTTGGAAGTATTCAAGAACGGAAATTAATTCAGAAAGAGCGGCAATAAGGTAAAACTCACCCCATAAATTCAGAAGTTGCTTATATTACAACAGGAATTTATCAGGGGCCAGCTAGTAAACAAACTAAAAAATTGTCAGACAACGATCAAGGTCTCCTCTTCTTTTTTTTCCTTCTTTTTTAGTGAAAAAATAATAGGTTTTTTTTCCTATTCTCTTTCCAGAAGCGAGGGAGGGGGAAATGGAACAATTGGTATTAGGAGGGGCCACTGGCTTTGAGGAGATATCCTACACTACAACAGCCGCCAAAACTTTAAAATGTGAAGGTTGGTTCAACATCCATCGCCCAGGCAAACTTTGCTAGAAGAGACTTGTTGAACATCTGCATGGAGAAACAAGGATCAAAACAAAACCACAATGCAAGAGGTCAATTAGCAGTAAGAAAAGAAAGTCATGGAAATACACTTCTCCTTAAGACACTGTAAAAGAGGCATTACCTTTTCGATGGGAACCTCATGGCGCTTACACCATGCCACTGTGATCCTAGGATCCAGATAGTTAATTTTTGATGTGCCCAAAGCCACAGTTTTCAAGTCTTCTTTCGTTTCTATTTGCCTCTCTATGTTCTCAATCTTCACATTCGTTTGATCAATCTTTTTCTGTAATCTGCAAACATTACACTTACATGTCAGCAACTAACACAAAAGAATGGAAAAAAGTCTCCAGTTAAGGATAGCGATTGTACGCTTCAGGGGTCAAGGTCCTCTTTGTCTTGCCATCGGCGTCCTTCACTTGAGGCTTCCCCTTTTTGGCCCGAGACAGATCTACTTTGAATTCTTCTAAAAGAGCCTGATGAAAAGACATTACAATCTAAGGTAAATGAAAATTTTACTTGGCTACAAGTTAACTGCAGGTAAAATATCATCAATAAACAATCCTCTTCTATGTTGATGGAAATATAGCCACTCGCATTATAGAAGGTACCTTATCAGAGAGAAATGGAATTACAGCGAATGAACAGTTACCTAAGTTGCTCTAGTTGGGTGCGGGTGTCCAATACGGGTGCGGACTAGAGGTCGGATCCTTCATAATGTAAATTTTAAGATTCGGGGTTATGGGTCCAATTATGGATATGGGTGCGGGGTTTGGCAAAAAATATTTCAAATATCTAAAAATAGAGTTACAAAAATATGTTTAAATTATGAGACATTATGTGAAAAACTTACAAGGTATTCCACAAAGAAAATATTGATCAAGAGGAGAATCCGGAAGGAGATAAAAGGAAAAGGATTGCATAAAAATATCAATATACAGTAGAAACTCTATTAATTAATACTCGATTATTTAATAAACTCTCTTAGATAATATTTTTGGTCGGTCCCGACTCGGGGATAACGTACTATATTAATAATTCGCTAAAATTATAAGATAATACATTTTTACCCAACTGTGCAACTACATTTTCTTCTGAGTAGTTCAGGACATGTTCGACATCCATTGTTTGTGTTAGCATGATATATAGGAAATATTTTTTAATATCCATAAAGTAGTACATTAAACACAAGAAACATAATAAAGTGGGAGATTGAAGGGTGCTTCATTTGATATAGTACATTGAACAATAATGAAGTGAAAATTGAAGGGTGTTTGTAAATTGGGTATTTCATTATAAATTTATCTATAAATTGATAAAGTATTAATTAATATATAAATTAATAATTATTAATTTATCGATTAATTAATCTCTTTTAATTAATAAATTTTGGTGGTCCCAAGAGCATTAATTTATAGAGTTTCTATTGTATAAGGTATTCCATTTTCTTCAATTTCACTTTTGTTTTAATTACGATGATCACTGTATCTGTCCGAATTTCCCTGTTGATTTTGGTCAAAGTATCCAAAATCAGTTGACCAGATCCGGTACGGATCTCACACCCACACCCACGCCGTGTCGACACGGATGCGGCACCAAAAGTGGAGAGCCCGAACAACTTATTGAACACTGATAACGAAAAGTAATCACCTTTAACTCGTCTATCTTCTCATTCAACTTTGAAATTTGTACACTGTGCGACTTTGAAACACTACGCTGGTGATTACAAATTATTGCAACCTGCAACAAGAAACATAAACATAGCAACGGAAATTTTTATAACCAGTGTCCCAAACAGAACTTGTACTATTTTTCATGGAAGTCTTACCTCTTTATTTGCCAAATTATATACCGCAACTTTCTCATGGAGCTCCCCACCTTGTGTGAGCTTACTCAACTGCCATCAGTAGCAATGTAAATCAGCACAGGAAATACAAAATTTTGTGCATTGGTAATGAGAAAGGCATAATCGATCTCCACTTCCAGTTGCACAAGCATGGATAAACGCTACCCAGGGCCCATATTCTTCTCCAATTTGAGTTTTACTCATCTCAAATGAATTCAAGAACATATTCGAAGAAATTCTGACCCCCGGTCGGAATGGGATACTTCTTCAACTACAATCAGAAGACAAGCATCTTCCACCCCAATTAAACTCATAAGTTGAGACTGAACAAATGCTCCATTCTTAAATGGACTTAACACAATCTATAGTTTCGCACAAACCAATAGTAACATCGATTGATCTGTGACAACCAAGAACTAATTTGTACATTTTATAAAAGACAAGAATATCAACAAATTTTCGAGTCTTCAGGGCTCTGATTAGTCATTAATTAATTTAGCAAAACCTTTCCAGAAAACTTCAACTTCTAGTTGAAATTATCATTCTCTAGTAAGATTATAAAAGAAATCCTTACATTTTCTACTGGCATATACATTTTTAATAAGACAAAGACTCCTACTGGCATATAGATTTTAACAAGACCAAAAGACTCCTAGCGAATATTTCAGACCTAAAGAATGTAATAACATGAAAAAACTTAGCAACCAACTAACCGGTATCGTCTATATGGGTTTTTTTCCTTTCCATTATGCCCTATTATTCACTGTCAACACGGATTCCGAGAGATTGTAGGTTTTTCAGGACTTCTTTCAATTTAATTCTAGGCCCACATTATCCTTTTTAACACCTTCAATCACACCATGTTTTCACACCTACAAACAGCTACATCTAGAGGTCGACATAAGACATGACAAAACCTTCTCAAGCGACCCTCTCTCATTTTATCATTTATGTTTACTACTTGCACCTTTAGTCGAATGTGATCATTTTTAATATTCTCTAATCTTGTATGACCACACACCCATTTAACATCTGCATCTATACAAAACCCATGATGCAGATAGGCTGGACCTTTGAGGCAAGTCCAATATTCACCCCTACATAACATTGTCCATCAAAAAATAGTTTCATAATATATAGAAGAACTCACATAACACTCCGGAAACACTTCTCTATTTCAACCATCCTATTTTAATTCTTTAAGTAACATTTTTCATCTATCATCCTTTCCCCTGGAACATAAAAGCAACCAAAGAAAGAATATCACATAGTATAGCTCATTAAGTTCTCTAAGAAAACCAAGTAGGTTGTTAGTTCTAAACTAAGCACAAACAACTTTAGCTTAGTGCATTATCCAACTCTAACCCGAATGAATCAAACTCATATAAGAAATCATAAATGGATAAGTAGATCCCTTCTCCTAGTTATCCAACTCTGACCGAACTTATTAGTCAACCCAAGCATATTCATCCACCTATTACAACATCGCAACCTGACCACGATGGAAAAAAGCAGCTTCCCCCTCTTATTCATCAGTAAAAGGTGAAATATTATTAAAGAATCTGCCAGGCAGTTCCAAGATAGTACTGCAACCTTCCCTCTTTTTCGGGGAAGAGTAGTAATTCTGCCTCAGATTGATGGTCCCATACCCGATGAGGGAGGAGAGTTGCAGTAAGTTGACAGCCAAGGTAAAACTCGTCAATTTATGATGAATCCTCACAACCCCAACTAGCTCCGGTTGACAAACAGTAACTTTTTTTTGGTAGTGTGTGTGTTTGGGGGGGGGGGGGGCTTGGTGAAAACTTTCTTTTGTTTTGTAATTTTACATCTGTCAGATGATCTGAAAACACTGTTTACTCATGGTTAACACAGTAGTCAAACAAAACTTCTAGTCTTATAAAGCAACTTACTTGCTGATCCAATGTAACAGATGCATTATATGTACGAAATACTTTTGCTGTGAGGCCTGGCATGAGTTCCTTTAGATGGGCATTAAGCTTGCTTGTATCAAGCTTGTCAAAAAGATCGTCACCGCCCTTTTTTCCTGAAATCAAAATTAAGTGCATCCATGTATTTCAGGGAGGAAAAAAATTAAAGAACAATTCTAGCACAAAAGCAGCATTTACTAACCACTTCGGAACTTTTGAATAGCTTTAAAAACAGGCTCATACACAGCCACCTCATTTTGGTACCTGATAGAATCTTTACCAAGAAAATCGAACTGAAGAAGGCAAAGTCAATTCTATGCATTGCTATTAATTGCACGAAACTAAGAACCTGTACAGAGAAAGTTCCCTAGAGCTCTTCCAATTAAGCTTTTGTTAAATCAAACCACAATACCTTCAAAATATTTGGAGGTACTGGCTCTACATTCTCTACTTTCAAAGTACAGCAACCAACTGTATCAGCTTCGTCGTCATCCTGCATAGCATTGAAATATAACTAAGAACACTTATGCAACCTTTGCATCGTCCCATGCCTCTGCAAGCAAAAGCATGGTCCTTCATAGAAAAAATATTAAAAACTGGAATCGCTCTCACCTTCAGTTTTTTTGGATAAATTGATCTCTGATTAAATTAGTTTGCTTATTACTGACATGGTTTTATACTACCCCTTGGTAAGATTATGTCAACTGGAAAGAGAAGAGTTAAATATGTTGCTATAATTTCCTGCTTCTATGCAACTGGAAATGCTTCTGAAAGAGACATGACCTAGGCCAGCATCGGCAACCAATTTTGGAATTCTTACTCTTTTTGAAATCTATGCTACCCCTAGTTAAATATCTGGGGGGAATAATAAACTAGTGTTCCTGGTACCTTCTCATTCCCTGCCCTCAGAGCTAATTTATCAATAAGATAAGTTGCAACTGCAATCTGACGCTTCACAGGATCAGTACTTGAAAAATCTTTTGTATATGCAGATCTAATGCCTTCTATGTAATCCTGCAACCAAGAGACAGTTATAGCCACCAATCATCCATGTGCAACCAGTCACATTTTAAAAAAAAAAAAAAAGGGCAGCCCGTGCACTAAGCTCCCGCTATGCGCGGGGTCCAAGGAAGGGCCGGACCACAAGGGTCTATTGTACGCAGCCTTACCTTGCATTTCTGCAAGAGGTTGTTTCCACGGCTTGAACCCGTGACCTCCAAGTCACATGGCAGCAACTTTACCAGTTACTCCAAGGCTCCCATTCAAAAAAAAATCATTGACCAGAATTTGCCAATTTCCTGCATTGTACCTTCAAACGCCTTGCTTTCTCATACTTTTCCTTATCGCTTTGCCCTTTCAAGGAACTACTGGCTGCCAGGAAAACATACTTGAATTCTCTTGGATTAATAGGGTCATTCCAGAAAGCTAACCATGTTACAGTGTTGTCATGCCTTACTTCCTTCCATCTGCCAAGCCAGCAGAGGGGAAGAAAAACAAACGAAAGTGAAACTCTAGCTTTTACCTTGTATATGGTGCAAAGAGCATATTTCAACTTCCTTTAACATCGTCCAAAAGATAGACTATTCTTTCAAAAGGATACAGGAGAGAGAATGAAAAGAACCTTTGGCCAGGGATGGGGCACTCTGGTATTGGAGCACCCTTTCCGATATTTATTGTGATATCATTTGGCCGGATCCGTCTCTTTAGCTTTCCCATCTGTACCATCCAAAACAACATCCATCAATACCACAGTGAAACTTGAAGTACCTAAACATAAAGAAATACACCATTCTGCACATAGTAGGTTCTTGCCAGTTTAACCCCAAAAATAGGTCAACATACCTTTGGATGTTCTCCACGGCCACGGAACAAACCAGGTGGTTCAACCCGAAAGTTCCCAACCTGCACATAACTAAATGGTCAGACCATTCGCAGTTGGTTTGCAAGTTTTCAATGCTCACTATACCATGGGCTTTTCTGATTTTAGGGGTGGATAGTGGATACCTACTGGGGTGAAAAACAAAAAGAGAACACCATATTGGAACATCAAACTGAAAGGAAAGAGAAGCTCAAGATTGAGAGTATAGATAAAGCTAGGGGCTCAATATCATAGGGCTAGAAAACAAAAAGAAATGTAAAAAAAGGGGGCGTACTGATGGCTCATGAAACAGCACAAGAATGGAAACAAAGAATCATCGAGAAAAGGACAATGAAGCAATCGGCAAAAACATGTGAAGCCAATATGTAACAATGGGATTCCTACTATCATTTTATTTTTCTAAATTGTCTCTGACTAATAGCAAGTATCAACATGGCCGCAAATTCCATCCAACTCCCTATGAGCTCAAAGGTACACAAATCACTAACTAAGAGAAACAAACAGAACTTGCTCCACCAGACCCAGAGCTAGAAGTCTTTCGTTCCGTATACAAGACTATCCTCTCTTCCCCCACACATACATAAAAGAAGAGATATTCCTAACGTGATATCTCATTTAACAAACCATCATTCAATTACTTTCATAACCCAGTTTGGAATCGTAAAAAAATGGACATCTCATTCCAGGGAAAGCCCTTTCATTCAAGTTAATGAACCCCATTCCTTGTTCTTACTCAAGTAATGAACGTTCTGATTCTCTTTGCTTGTCTTCCCATCTTTCTTTTCCTTAAAGGAAATCCATGTACTTGAGCAATACATGAGAACGGGAAGGCATTTTTATTCTCTTTCCAGCTGAGGAATCCTGCCTAGAATAGTCATCCCATGCAAATCAAACATCACATAAGAGCAAGAGGCATGGACCAATTCGAACAATCACTATTTTCACATCAAGAAGAAAAAAACACATCAGGCCCTATCCAAAATCTCAACAGAGTTATAGAAACTGACAATGAAATGTTCTTGGAAGGGATGTGACAGGGAAGTACATTTAGGCATTCATAAAAATCTACTTTGGAAACCTGCAAACTCCATTTCAATGCAATTTAAGAACTTTCTAATAAGAAAAAGAACCTTCACTCAGGAAATTAAATTTCAAAGATGAAGACAAGATGTTCTTCTAATTATACACAACACATAAAGGAAATAAAGCTCCCCAGTGTTGTATAAGATCAGTCAAGGGGAAGTCATTACTGGAATAGCACCAGATCGGAAAAATGAAACACATAAAAGAACTTTGGCTGTTTCACACCTCCAACCAAGAAATTGTGCAAGCTGGATAAATGCATTGCTAATGTAAGATGAAATTACCAGAACAACAGCAGATGATGTTGAAGAAGAAAGAAGAAACACCCCCAGAAAAAGAAGACATAAGACCTTTTCTTTAGCAAAAGAAGAAGACGTATTTTATAAGATAACACAATATCATTTCACTTAAAAGTACCATGTATGAAAGCAAGACAATGCTAAAATCTAAAGCTAAACAGAACCAAACCTTCTCCTTAACACCATCCACAACAGCCCACATGTACTTCTCTTCTTGCTTGAGTTTCTCTTCTCTCAATGCCTTCTTCTCCTGCAAAATGGGCAATTTTTTAGACGAAAACATTTAAAAGATTTATGAGCTTTATGTACTTGGCTATTAGGTTAACCGCAAACATAGGTACAACCACTTGATCAGACTGAGAAGAGACTTGGTAAGATAACAGCCAATTCGACAAAATGTCACACATCTTTTTGAGTGATTAGTCGATGATACTAGAAGTGGAAGACGAACCAATACATAGCAGTGAAAAAACAAACCAATGTTCTGGAAATGTCATACACCCCCCCCCCAACCCACCCCCCAACCCAACAAAAAAAAGAATAAAAAAAACAAATCAAAGAAAGGGACAAGGAGCTACAGAAAGCGAAAATTTAGGATAAACCCAAGTGAGTCATTTTTAAGTGAACTGGAAAACGCTTCAACCATCAAGATGAAAGAGACCTGGTCCCTCATAGAATTGCTGACTAGATTTCTAGTAAAGGTAGTGGTTGAATCTACTTGCTATAGAAAATGAATTTTATGATCATCCAGCATTAACATCAATGAAGAGGTAGAGGCTGGTAAATAAACAAAATTGTGATCGGATCTCTTGCATTTGAAAGGATGGCTTAGACTATAAACGATGAAGCACAGTCCCTGTGAATCTTCTCAATTAAGCAAATGTAGCAAAAACTATTTTATAAGGTTGACAGAAACACCATATTCATGCTGGTCAGGCAAATGTACGCATCAAATGCCTACACAACAAATTACCCGACAAACAACATACTACCATGAGGTAAACAAGTAACTCATCCACCACACGAAGGAGATCTATGCATTTGTACACTATGAATCAAAGCTGTCTTTTTCAGTCCAAAGGTGACTGGTATATGTTGGCTCTACCGAGTGAGACCATACAACTGCCAAACATATTCAGCAGTTTGTCACAAGTGATAAGATGAAATTTAAAAGTGAACAATTTGGCAACTCATAAAGAAAGCTAACCAGCAATTAGAAGATAGAAAAGTATAAGCAAAATGAACTAACCATGGAATAAGTCGCAAAATAACTACAAATTCTCATATTTCATAACTTAAATTTTTATTAATTCACTTACTTCTGTACTCATTTGCTTCTTCTGCTCCTTCTCCCTCTGATGCCACTCATATATTGGGGTAAAATCACAGTCTTCTAAATTTTGAATAACATGGTTTTTTCCAAGTATTTTTCTCCAGTCATTCCAGAAATTATCTTTGAACTGCTGTTTACTCATGTAATCAGTGTCTAACATCACGGCATACATTGTTGCGACCTGCAGACAGAAAGAAATTGCTGTACTGAGAAAAAATTCACAAAGATATGAATGAGACACACACAGCCAGAAGACAGATTGAGACCTCTTCCTGCTCTGGAGTAAGATCCACGGGCTTTCCCTTGTAGAGAATCTTGACCCCATGAGGTTTGTATGGAGGTGGGAAAATCACACCACTGTGTTCCAATGTAGTCCATTTTTGCCCGTCACCAGAGCTTGGCTGCAGTTTTGACGACTTAGAGTACTTGGAATTCTTTAATTTCTTCTTTGATTTCTTCATTGATGAAGAAACAACTTTAGTTGCTTTCTTTGCAGATGACACTTTACTAGTTGAAGCTACAGACTTTTTTATCCTGTGAGATATAGGAACATCGTCCTCGTCGTCCTCCGTCTTCTTTTCAGTTTTAACAGATGCTTGCTTACTAGAAACAGATGTAGATGCATCAGAAAGTCTAGGCTTTTTAACTGAAGCCTGAGCAGCAGACTTGACCTCACCAGGGGGTCTCTTACTTAAAACTGTTGTAGATGGCAAACCATTTTGCCGAATCTTAGGCTTAACTTCTTTAGAATTAGAAAACTTGCTAGTGGAAGCCCCTGCATTGGACTTCATTTGAAACCTTGATGCTAAGGGAATTTCATCATCTAAATCCTCTTTTTTGGGAGGTCTAGCCTTTTGAACTGATGCTGAAGTACCAGGCACTTTGTTGGCATGAATAGAATTGCTCTTAGATAACCCAGAAGGGATCCTAGCACTCAATGGTTTATCATCTTCAGAATCCTCAGCTTCATCATTAGGTTCAAATTTTGGTTCAACAGCTTGCTTCGACTCCTTAGGAGCAATATTGGCTAATTGATTAACATTATTTGCCTGATTACCTACAGAAGATGATGGCCTTGAATTTGGTGCAGGAGATGTCCTTGAGTTTGGTACAGGAGATGTCCTTGAGTTTGGTGCAGGAGATGTCCTGCCTGACGAAGGCGATGCCTTTGGACTAGTGAAAGGTGAAACTGCCGGAGATGCCCTAGAAGAGGAGGCTGTCTTAACTTTATGAGCACTAGAGCTCTGGCCATTAGGAGAATGTACATCAGAAACTTGCCGGCCCGATCGTCCATCCTGCTTCTGAGATGATGAACTCGACTGATTCTGCTTTGACGCGGTACTACTTCGTTTGAAAACTAAGGGCATATCATCCTCATCAATATCATCCATCAAATTTGTTTTGGCAAAAGCCTCAACAGCCATGATCTAGCTCTATGCTACTATGATATAATGTTCTCCTTATCTGTAAACAAATTTTCATAATTATAAGGCAACAATGGTTTAAATGCAACAAAAAGAAAAAAGCAAAGGACGTCTAGAGAAAAAAAATGAAGTATATCAGCGTAACAAGGATGTACGTATGTAACAGAAAGACAAAAGGTAAAAACAAATATGTAACCCCCAACAGATGGAAAGAAAACATAAATCTAGTTTCTTCCCCTTATAGTAGTACTATAAGCTTATAGTACTTCCTTTTGCGGATTGCTTTTGGTTCGCTACTTGTTGCTTTCACTTCGCTATCATATTTTCTTGATGCTATTACTGCTTATTATTATTGTTGCTTTTTCATTTCTACTTGAGTCGGGGGTCTAACGGAAACAACCTCTCTATCCGTCAAAAGGTAAGGTCTACGTAGACTCTACCCTCTCCAGACCCCACCTGGTGGGATTATACTGGGTATGTTGTTGTTGTTACAGTAGTACTATAAGTATACGAATATTAAGACCTTTCGTGCCAACGCAATCCCAATTTTTTAATAAAATCCAGTGCCAGTTACTTCTTGTAAATTTCATTTTTCTGTGTTCTCTCTTTCCAAAGAGTTAAGTTTATTTCTCATTATCTTGGCACTTATCCTCAAAGACTCGATGCGCTTGCTTTGTCTCTAAAGGGTGTCTTTCTCTCCATATCACACAAACAGAAAGATGGGAGGGGATCCGTTATCCTCTCCATTCATTTCATATGCAGCATGAAACATAAAATTGACACAGCAAGCCAAATGAATTTTTTTCATGTGGAACACAAAATTACCGTGTGCTATGAAGGAGAACATTTTATTGAAGAATAAGTGGCTTTCTTACTTTTTTTCTAGTGTTCAGCCAGTAATAAAAAGATAATTATCCCAAAAGTATTTATAGATAGTCTAGAAAAACACTATGGGGGTGGGAGAGTGGGGGTTCAGGGGTGGCGGTGGTGTGATGGTCAAGGGGTAGGGGGTTGGGTGGGCGGGGAGGAGACAATGAACTTGGAATGTAACTTATGTAACTTGTTTTCCCTACTCAGAGTACGTGTTTTCCTAGATAAAATGGTTTCCAAAACATTTTAACCAACCAAACACGGAAAAATTGAAAAACATTTTCTGGAAAATGCTAAATGTTTTCTTCCATACCAAACACACCCTTAATTTCCAGTCAGCTTCCTTCTATTCCAACACAAACCATAACCCCAAATCCAGAGACAAATAAACATCAACATCCTAGTAACTGTTAGCTCAAAATATAAATAAATATGCATAAATTTCATCTTCTATATCCTCCTCCTTAAAAATAAAGAAACCTCATTTCATAAATAAAATGTAATAGAAACTGATTAGCAATTTATTCAACCATCACAGCTAAATAAGCAGTTTCACATGGTAAAAAAAACTAAATGTTCATAAATTAACTAGTAAGCATATAAAAAGAGCTATAACAATTAATAAATCGGAACTTTAGCTTTCATTAAGCATTACAACAATTTCACAACTCTTATTTGAACATTAAATTACATTCAAAAAGGGGGGATTAGGGTTTTGGTTCCACGTAAGACAAAATTGGAGGAGAGAGGTGACCGTACGGAGATGAATTTCGCCGGAGAAAGGGGATGAGGAAGAGTGGTGGTCATTCAATGGAATTTCAATTCATTCTTAGCAGGCCAATCGGAATTTGGGTCCGAATTCGACCGCCATTCTCCATTGCACGGCTAGGTTGGATTTGGACTTTGTGTGACCTAGAAGGATATTGGGCCTTGGAGTCCACTTGGTTTCTTTTTCTTTTTTTTTAAACACAAGATAATTTATTTTCAAAACAAATTTAACTTTTTCGCGAAACTAATTTTCAACCAAAAAAACAAGACAGAATACTTTCAGTTTTTAGCAAAAAATGAAAAACTTTTCTCTCTTGGTATTATCATATGCATAAAAGTTTTCATTCTCCTTAGTCTTGTGTTTGTTAGTCTTATAAATTGTGTTCACTATCATGAAACTATAAGAATCAGTGTAGGGACACATTACAAGGCTAAGTCAAGGTTTGCGGGATAAATCCTTTATTTAGAGAGCAAGTGATCATTACTAATAGTAATGAGGTTAAGTCGATTCGTACAACACTACGAGAAGTTGCACGAATAAGTAGGGTGAAATACTTATCGCTAAGTTGATCACCTATTAGTGTTTATTATGTCGATGCAGGTATAGTACTCCCGGTTAAAGTTACTGAGCATCACGAACCATGCGAATAGGGTTGCTCCACATCTTTTGCTTATCTACTGGTGAGACTCCACAATTGCAATCATAGAGAGACATTACTTCTATTCTTTTGAGTCACCGAGCTTGTCTCGATTAAACTATTTTATTTTGTGTCTTGTAGGTTTTATAGACAACAGTTACTCATTTGGGGTTGTAATCTATAGTTAATGGTATGACATACATGAATGAAAAAGTATTGTCTTTATGTATCTCAATAATTGAAAAGTATTGATATAAATATTGTGTTTCGTGTATGGTGTTAATCATTTTAATTATTGTGTTTCAAGAGGGTTTCTACATGCATGGACGAGGCACATAAGTGGGGATTCTTACAGGGTTTTAGTTCGGCCGGATCAGTAGTGTGAGGTTCCGATATCATGAATTTGGATCATGACAAGTTTAGTATCAGAGCAATATATTTTTATTCGAGTCCTAAAAATTCTAGAGAACTGTGCCTAGTAGAGTTTTTCTTATTAGAGTGTTGTGCACCACACTTATGCAGGGAAGGCTACATAAGCATTATAGGAATGTCTCGTTCATTTTCCTTACTTTAGATCGTATAATGTAGCTAGAATCTAAGAAGTTGATTAGTAATGCTTTATCTCGATACGCAGAAACATGACGAATATTCGTGCCAGCAACATGAATATGTAAGTTGCACCTACACCCAATGCAGTTTCGGGAGGGCACCTAACCCTACACCCTGACAAGACCTAGAGGTCGTCATCCAAAAGTCATAAAGGCACTAACTTTACCAGTTCCGTGGCTCTAAGAAAGGTTGAGGAGCAAAAAGAAGAATTGGATGAGGCACATGCCCTACCTTCTGTTCCAAACCGCTTAGAGGAGACCCTTCTTAACATAAGGTGGATTATGGAGATTTTTACTAAGATCATGGCTATGCAGACACAACAAAATCTCCAAACAAGTACCCAAGCACTCCAACATGGAGGGATCAGAGTCCAGTGATCGAAGACATGACGCAATTAGACATGAAGTTTGTGAGACTTAGACCACTGGTATGGATATTACTGCAAACCCACACGACTTTTTTGATGTGACTAAAAAGGCCACCATTTTTCTTGATATGAAGGATCATCGGATTGTCTTTTGGTTCCCATTGAGTTTACCTTGTTCACAGGTCGACCCATGGCAACTTGTTCAGTTGGCAACCTATCAATTGATGAATGTTGATCACATCTGATTCAAAAGGGTTGAGAAGAACAGGCCACGAGATGCACATTTGATAACTCGGGGCAGAATTTACCAAGTTATTTATGAAGAAGTAGTTGCCACCGAGTGTGAGGGTCGCTCTTGCAGCATAGTTTGACATTTGGATACAAGATGTCAAGCCTGTCCTAGACTACAACATCATGTTCGAGAGATTGTCCTACTCTGCTCCTCACCGATTGATTATTTTGTCGTGGTTTGATTATGTAGGAAAGATGTTGCTAGTGGAAAGAGGTATACCACCTATACCGACTTCGTGAAGTTATCCATAGATCTTGAGAGGATTCATCAAAATGAGCGGGCCATAGGAAACAAACAAGAATGTCTATATGATACCTTCAACATAATGCCTAGCACTAGAAAGGAACAAAGCAAAATGAGGAAACCACTACAGTATATGGTGCAAACTACCTTTAGTATCCCTCTAGTGGCACACCGTACCGGACATGGTAGTCAGGCCAGACCAGCTTAAAGTGATCATAAGACTACTTAGTAGATTTAGAGTAGTGCGCTCACGGCCAAGACAACCTGATTCTTCTCTAGTTATTCAGAGACCGTGCTATATGTGTGGATAACTAGGCCACATAAAGAGGTTTTGCCCCAATGAGAAATAGGGATCAAGAGCTGAGTCGACAACTTTAATAGTTACTACTTTGGTTGCACCACCCTAACTTCGGGAAAATGGGATCTATGGTGGTGTAATGCAAGGAAGGAACATCATACCACTTCTACTTCCATGGGGACATAACCTACTTTTATGCTCTACTTACTCTTCCAAATGTAGAGTCTTCGGATGTTGTCATCACATGTATACTCATTGTTCATTCTCATAATGTTTATATGTTGATTGTCCATGGATCTAACTTTTCTGTGACTCCTTATTCTACTTTGAAATTTGAGTTAGAGTCGGATCGATTGGAAACACATTTCACCGTGTCTACCCCCATAGGTGTTGTGGTAATTGCTTCACGAATATATACAAAATTGCACAAGTTACGGTGCAAGGCCATGATACTATAACATATCTCATTGAGTAGAAAATGGCAGATTTTGACGTGATCATGGACATGGATTGATTGCCTTCCTGCCATGCGACAAAGGCTCAATTGTCATTCCAAGGTTGTTAAAGTTTGAGTTTCCAAACGAGACGATGGTTGTAATAAGGGGTGATATTGTTATGGTTGTGGGTAATCTATGGTTGTCATAGAGATTCTACAGACAATAGTTATTTATGTTTACTCGTATAACATACATGAATGAAACGTTGTTATCTCTATGTATTTCAATTAATGAAAATGATTTATTTAAAGATTGTGTTTCATGCATGGTTTTTATTTTAAAATTATTGTGTTTTCAAGAAGGCTTCGGATGCATGTAAGAGGCATAAGTGGGGATTCTTATACGATTTTGGTTTGCTTGGATCGGCTAGTATATCGGGTGCCGACACGCTAGATTTGAGTCGTGACAAGTTCTGGTTATCATAGAGATTCTACAGACAATAGTTATTTATGTTTACTCGTATAACATACATGAATGGAACATTGTTATCTTTATGTATTTCAATTATTGAAAATGGTTGATTTAAAGATTGTGTTTCATGCATGATTTTAATTATTTAAATGATCGTGTTTTCAAGAAGGCTTCGAATTCATGTAAGAGGCATATAAGTGGAGATTCTTGTACGGGTTTGGTTCGCTCGGATCGGCTAGTATATCGGGTGCCGATACGTAGATTTGAGTCGTGACAATTTCTCGCTTGACCTCAAGAAGGGAAATACTAGTTTTTGACTGTCTCATCCTACTGCTTGACAATAAGATTTATAATTATCTTGCATAGAAACTCTCTTGCTTCACCTTTTCATCTTTTTTTTTCCACCTCAACGAAACACAACAAAGATGGAATTTAGACTACTTAGTCAACCTAGATGTACATCAATACAGACCCCAGAACTTTGGTCCATTGATAAGTGTGCAAAGCGTGATGCGTGAGTTAGGCTCATGTCACAAGTAGAACCGTGCCACGGACAAAAACATAATATTTAAGTGGAGAACGTTAAAGGAACGTATCCATTATGCACAACTAGCCCTCACAGATTACTCGGTTATATAAAAGAACACTTCAATACAAACCTGTATTGCAGTCACTTGAGCTAACAATGAATCAAATACCAAACCTAGTTCGAGGAGAAAGAACTATGAAGTTTGCACTTGCCTAAGGTGAACTTGGTCTTTAGTATAGCTTGACAAGTGATCATCCAATGTTGGTTGATCCAGAACTCAGCCTTCTTCTGCCTTTGTTTCTGATTTAGGATTATTGGAATGGAAACCATGAAAATTAAAGTTTTATTCATGGTAGCTATCAAGAAATAAGAACTTGGGCAAATTTAAAACATTGTTGTAGACACTGATTTCCAATCTTTGTAACGCATGGATGCACATGTTTTTGACTTGTAAAATAAACAAATTACATGTTCAGGTTTATCAAAAAAGTCTCAATACCAAATTTGGGGTAATTATAAAGTAATAGTAATTCGTTTAACTTGAAAGTTATGCTCCCACTCCCTGTGCTCAGATGTGCTAATCTCTTCTAGCTTTAATCCACATTCACAATACTTTTGTCACCGTCTGTTTCCCAGAGTTTGGGCCAGAATATAGGAAGAAGGTTAAAGTGATCTCAACTTTTGTATATTTCAGCGTAGCAGGTAAATCAGCAAGAGTGGGAATAAAAAGTTATAAACTTGCCTGTCAAAAACTGCATCACCAGCCTAAAAAACACGTATGAATATAACAAGTTGTGACACTTCGCGGTTCATCTTCACATCCATAGATATAGAAAGGTTGACAAATGACACTCTTCAAGATGAAAATTTTGCACGGCAGTTGATAGCAATCTTCACCCAACTTTTACTAGTGGAATTTAACTCAGCAGGATATATAGAAAGGCTTTGCCTTACAGTGTAACTAATGGCAATCTGTTTCAGATGACTAGGCATATAGAGATAGAGATAATATAGTGGCCTCTAAACTAAAATCAGGCATATGGTTCAAAACAAATGGAATCCATTCATATGCTAACACATTGAGCTGAGACTCAATTATAGACAACTTTGTTGCACTGGAACCTGGCATTAGATCAAGTCGAGATAAGCTACTTGAGGCCATGCGCATGTAACATAGTCTGTACATTTCCCTGAGACTGAGTTTGAGACTTGGCTGCCCCTTCTTTCCATCCTTTTTGACGCGCCCTCATCTCCCACGTAGCAGCCAGTTTCTTTTGTGCCAATAAAAGAAGCTCAGCTTTTTCCCTTGCCTCTTCACATGTCTCCATTCCAGAATTGCACTTGTCTGCCTCTTTCATATATTGGGATGATAACTTTTTCGCTTCAAGAAGTGCCATGTCAGCCTTCCGCTGATTTTCTGAGGCCTCAGTTTCTCGCAATATAAGTTCCTCAGATAACAAGTCAGCAAAGTTCTTTTCCGTGTCTTCACCAACATCTGGATCACGCTTAGCACAATCTGCAAAACATTGAATAAGAACGGAAATCCAAGATTTTAGATCTCAAGTCACAAAATATAGATTTCAATCCTCAAAAGCAGAGTAAATGGATACTACAATGAAAGAGCAAAAATATTTGAACAATTAAACATACAAGGTCACAGTTGAAAGGATAGAAGATTCACATTTATTCTAGGATCAACAACAACATACCCAGTGAAAATCCCACAACGTGGGTCTGGGAGGGTAGAGTGTACGCAGACCTTACCTCTATGTTGTTTCCGAAAGACCATCGGCTCAAGACAAAGAATAAGCACAAGCAAATCAAGAGAAACGGTCAGATCCGGACAAGAAATCTAACGCAGTATGAAAATGATGCTACCAAAAGTGAATAAGCCATGATAAAGCATTCTGAAAAAAAATCAGTAACTAACGCAGGTAAATAAGCTAAACAAAGTACACGAAAGAACATACAACAACATAAATCAAACGACATGAGACTATAAAGCAATATTGCGCCTACTAGTATGATAGGCTAAGCAGAGCTACAATAATAAAACTATAACTACCAGTATGTAAGCGTAAGTAGGACTACGCTCAATTACCTACTACCCTTCTACACTAATCCGTGTCCTCCACAACCCCTATCTAAGGTCATGTCCTCCGTAAGTTGCACCTGCGCCATATCCCGTCTAATCACATCTCCCCAATACCTCTTCGGCCTATCTCTACCCCTCCTGAATCCGTCCATAGCCAACCTCTCACACCTCCGCACTGGGGCATTTGTGCCTCTCCACTGCACAGGAAGCATCTTATTCCCTTGGATAATAGACCCGAGATACTTGAAGCTACCATTCTTTGGAACGACCTGATTACCAAGCCTCACCTCCACGCCTGTCTCATCGTCGCTCCCGTTACTGAACTTGCACTCCAACATATTTCCCAACTATTCCAGCCTTCTTGGTTCTCTTAGACATTTTCGCTTAACATTTATTCTAGGATATTTTGAACATATTCAGCTTATTAAGATGTCAATCATTTGCTGTCTTGCAGATCATCTCTCTATATTTGCATAGTTTCAATGTTACAGAACCAAAGAAATCATGCCATAAGTTCTCGATCTCAACCATCACATTTGAGATGTTTGTTTGTCAGTTGCAGCAAAATAAATGCTTTTACAACGACGAAGTTCCGGAAAATGTCCTTTTAAATAACAGTAGTCTCTTACCTACCAAGTAGTAAAAAGTCTCATATCTCAAAGTCATAAGATATCCTCTATTTTTTTCACAAACAGAAAACCAAAAAAGAAAAAAGAAAAAGATGAATCTGACATAGACTCATAACAAATCTTTCTTTCTTGTCCATTTACAGATTTTCAAACAAAAATCTCAGATTTATGATCACACCTGCTATATGTCTCATATGATGTCAAACCTAAATTAATTGCAGTTCATGCTGTGATCCTTTAGACTTGAACGAAAAAAAAGTTGGTCATCTTCTGTAGCAAAAGTATGGGTACTGTCATTTTAGTAGCCAAAGTAAATTCATATTGAGGGAAGGAACAGAGCAACTGAGGAGAAATATAGAGAGAGCGAGAAATTCTTCGAAGTTGTTATCAGGCTAGCGGTGGAAATGCTCATAGAATTTGGAGCCACTTGTCTAAATTTTTGGATCAATTACGTTCTTGTAAGTTGTAACTTTATATCAAACTACTGCCTTTTTCATGTTAAAAGCAGTTGTGCCGATCAGGGGATCCTTCAAAAGTCCAAAACAATGTGCATGGCGAAGGCAGGTGTCATACAAGGGAAAACCAAGGCTTATATCACCACAGGTTACTTAAGTAGTCAAAGCTAATATTTTCATGTATCACGCAATATCTTTCAATCAAGGTAGCATTTTGACGGTCACAACAGAAGAAAGCAGGTTTAAGAGAAAATAAGGTTCAATCAACACACAATCAGATCATTCAAGAGAAAATAAGGGTTCAATCAGCACCTAGGTTACTTAATTAGGTAAATCTTAGTTACTAGCGAGATACAACATAACCTACTTAGAACTTAAAAGCCCTTTCTAATGTTTCATCTGTAGGTCTATTTACATCAAGGTACTTATGGAGTTCAAGGAAAATCTCATGAGTTGACATAACTTTAGAGGGAGAAACCCTTAAGTTCAAAGATGAAATACTACTCAAACATAATTCCTATGATAATAAATTCATGAAAAAGTAGAATACTAAGTACTGATGATCTCAATGCTAAGAAAGGTATGGCATCAGATAACAACTAGAAGATGAAAATGATGACTTGATGAATCTTCCATCGTAGCACAAAAAGAATGATACCTTAATCAAAGAAAATTAAAGAACTGCCTAAGATCTCATGATACTAACCTGTCAACGAAACGTTGCTCAAACCTGCAAAACATTACAAAATAAAATTAAAAAAAGAGGTCAGTATGAGCAATTCTTGACAAATTAATGTCCTCATGGAACCAGATACTCTAAACAAGCCTTACGAAAAGACATGGTGTCCAGATCATAGGAATGACAATTTCACAGTACAAGCAGAGCAAAAAAGTAAGGTAAATCTTCCATAGACCCTTAAATCTATCACTAAAAATTCTGATTTTTCAGATAGGGGAGTTTGTAATTTTTCAAGGCTTGCTAGACTAGGAAAACGAGTCTAGTAAAGCGCAAACCAGAAGGATTTTAATATATCTCGGGCTCGTAAGACATGCGTGAAGGTCAGCCAAACTAGTTAACCATATCAGCCTCGACTTCAAGATAGCAGATGGCATAAGAGGAAAACTAAATAGTATGGTTAGACATTCTTCAACGTTAATAGCAAATTTTCTAACCTGCAGATCATGGCTCCCGCCCTTAATCCAAATAATCCCAAAACTACGTATATCAACAAGCAGGACAATTGGGGAATATTTTAATTTAGGTTAACACATTCATGAATCAAGGCATGGAAATATACTGCCAAAACTATAAAAAGCAGTGGCGGATGTCAAGTTCAGTCACCGGGTTCATCTGAACCTGGCACTCCGGGTGCGGAGTATAATTTATATGTAAAATTCTACTAAAATTGCAATAAACAGCAGGTCTAATCCCATAATTTTAGAAATACAATGGGTTCAATGCTAAGACCTTAAATATTGAACCCATAAAATTTAAATCCTGAATCCGCCCTTGATAAAAAAGGACAGACAACGGTTAACAATAATAATAACAATGGATAAGCTGCAATAATTGAACTACAAACAATATGAAATTGCCAAATTGGCCAGAGATTAGAAGTAAAGAACTATAATTTTGAATCATAGGGCCATTTTAGCAGTATTTTGATTCGATATCTGCAGCATCAGAATGCAGAAAACAATGAATTGGATTATGCTATATTTAGAAAGCAGATCCAAAAAAGGGATAAACTGTTGAGATCTTTCAATTAAATGACCAGATTCACAAAACAAAGAAGCCAAATTCACAAATGGGTCTTTAAGTAAGTGAATAAATTTAACAAACCGGGTCATTAAATAACCATATCCGCAAATGGGTCTTAAACCAGATTCACAAAAAGGGCTAAATGTGAACATTCTTTACAATTAATAGCACATAATACAGCAGATCAGGCAAAATTAAAGAGAAAAAAAAAAAAGCAAATGTATAGATACCTGGAGGAATGAAAAAGAAAGGTTCAGACTTGCAGTCACAATTACAAGGAGGACAAGTGGAAACGGAAGAAGCAGCAGCTAAGCCTTCCATTAAGTGCCAATACAAAGGTGGACCTAAAATATAGGTTGCTAAGCTTATTGCCATGAGACCTAATACTGCTTTCAACACTTTAGGACTACATGCTGATGATCTTCCTCCTGCTTGATTCAACGTCATTGGTCGTACTTGTTGCTATGTATGAGATATGAGAGATCAGCTTTTCAACACACATCTGCTGCCGCACTCACTCAACCGTGAGGTTAAATTACTACTACACTACTACTACGTTTTTTCCTTTTTTTTTTTAGGATTAAGACAGACGTTGTGGTCCGGTTCTTACCCAAATCCCGCACACAGTCGGAGCTAGTAGCTGTGGGCCATGAATAATTTGGGAGGGAAGAATTAAATTATTATCCTCAGGAATTACTACTACATTAGATTGTAACTTGCATGCATGAATTAATAACGTATATTTGAAACGATAATTATAATTCATAATTAATAGTAATAAATATAATAATTTAAAGCATGCTTTTGAGACGTTAAAAAATAATTAAAATACACTTTTGAATATTTAAAAGATTTAAATATATCCCTGAAAAAATTAAAAAGTTTAGATTTTTAAAAATACATTTGAAACAAAAGATAACATTACAATTATTTATGAATAATACTTTAACGGAGGATAAATATGAAATAAATCAAAAACCTTATGGCATTTATGACCCCTTTCCGTAACAAAAAGGTTACTTTCGGGTCTTCAAATTATAAGAGGTCTTGGAGTCTTAAAATAGAGGAAGAAAGGCACAAGTTTTAATTAGTATAAGAGACTTTTTGTATCAAATATTTATTGTTTATCATGGTGCAGGAAACGAAAATAAGTAACTGCTAAGTATTACAACAAACTGAAATTACAACAATCTGAAATTTAAATAAACTAGAACAAGAAACTGATGGGTCAAGTGATGACACTCTGTCTTTAAGACAAGATTGCCTCGTATATATCATTTCTACGTTCTGGACAATAGTCTTTCAAGATAAAACAACAACTCAACAAATGAGCAAATGAAACTCAAGTGTTACTTTGAAGAACTTTGAGTAAGAAATGATGTTGAAAAGTAGTAGGAAGAATCTGATTTCATTTTTTTTGTTCTGTGTTGTCTCAACAATTGAGCAAAGGCTTCATTATATAGTTGTAAAGAGGGGACTTACCAAATGCCCACATAATTGTTGTTACTGGCCAAGTAAGGGCAATTATGGAGGTAGTAATTCAGCCAAAATAAATGGTAAATTGATGTGCAATGGATTAGAGCCGTTAGGGAGAGTTATTCAGCCAAGTAATGACTGAATTGATGTGCATATTAATGGATGTTAACGTTCCAAAACCAACAGCAAAAGCACAAGTTCTCGGCCCAATTTAACTTACCTGAAATTTCAGGGACCAAACTATAAATATGAAGCAATTTGGGTCCAAAAAGATAATATCAGAAGAATCCCAAGACCCACGACCCGAGCCGGACCGGACGAGACGGGCAGCGGCGCGCGTGTGGGCTTAGCCTCGAACCAAAACACATCTAGGTCATCCTTCCTTTAAACACATGGGATACCCCTTGGGGTCCCAAACCCCAAGCCAATTTTGAGACTTATAAACTAAACAAATCTTTCTTCCCCAGGAGGATTGGTCTTTACCACCTTTTTTTTCATGCTTCAAACACCTCACTTCGTGGACCAATATCTCTTTCATTTCTCAACGAAATTTGAATATCCTTCGCCCTACGGTCATCTACATACTTAGTAGATTATGCACGTGTGAAGAATCAAAGCCTCCAACATGCGGAACTCTAGTGTTTAAGTCATTAAAGATGGTTGGACGCAACTCCCGCCAAAGGCAAATTTCCAACAATATCCATGTTAATCACACGTGTTATAAAAGCCAACTATTTATCCTTATGTGGAAAAAAATATTTATCATTCACCTCATTCTCAAGATAATCTGGATATTTCTTTGGTTGCGTAATTTCAAATAAATTTTAGGATTAACTTTATTTCATATTTAATTTGGGTATTAACTAATTCTGAAATTATTTTATCCCTCCATTTGTATTAAAGTGGTGGGATTACTATCTGGAAGTGGAGCTAAGTCCAGAGGACTCTCGTGATTTTGGCCATAAATTTCTATAGACGGTATGATAAAATAATCTCATGAGATATTTTCAACTATAAATCTTCTTTTTTATTCCATTCCGCATACCAAATGAAAAAGTTTTAAATACGATACTCCATCTGTCCCAAAATACGTGTCATGTTTTTCTTTTTAAAAGTCAATTTGACGAAATTTCAAAGCTAAATTAGCTTAGATTAATTCATTATTTGAGATTTCAAAGCTAAATTAGATTAGATTATTTTTTTCTTATTCTTTTCTTTTTTTTTCCTGAAATATTTCTATTTTTTAATTTATTTTTCCTTTGTCTTCCTCGTATTTTCTTCTATTTTCGAAGGAGCATCACCTACGACCACTGCAATGTAATTTCAGCCCCAAGCCACTAATAACATACTTGATTTTTCATTACACATAAAGAATATCAATACATGTGTAACAGAACAAGGGTTCTGCTACTAAACCGTAAGAGAGGAGAGAAAGAGAAGAGAGAAAATTAGTTTTGATTTCTGAAATAATGAGACTTCAGTACATTTTTTATATATATAGCCAAGAACCAAATTGTAAATACTAACTAATACAATAAGAAACTCAATGGCCTAACTGTATTATTTAAACTATAGACTAATTAGTCACAATACTCAATTGTAACATTCCAATGCTCCTTCAAATAACACTTGTCCTTCAGTCCATTGCAAAGTCTGGAAATTGAGATTTGATGAAGTTGTAATCTTCCAGGTTGACTCCTCAGGTAGTAAGTTTGTCAACTGAACAAGAATCTTAGTTTCTGCCCTGTTGCCATTCTTAACTGTTCTCCTTTCTAACAATGTTACTGGCTCTATCAATGGTTGTCCTTCAGCTGAACAGAAGGGAGGATTAACAGAAGGAATGATGTGATCCCCTATTCTTTTCTTGAGCTGGGAAATGTGGAACACTGTATGTATTTTGGAGCTTACTGGCAATGATAACTTGTAAGCCACTGGTCTAATTCTTTGAGTGATCTGATAAGGCCCATAAAAATTTGATGCAAGTTTGAGACTCTTCCTGATGGCTAAGGATGTTGGTATATAACGTTGCAACTTAAGGAACACCCAATCTCCCACCTTGAACTCTCTCGCAGTCCTCATCTTGTCAGCATTTACTTTCATCTTGTTCTGTGCTTTGATCAAGTTCTCCTTCAGGACTTTGGTCATTATTTGTCTTTCTCTTAGCATCTGGTCCGCTGTATCCACCCTGGTTCTTGCAATAAGCTTAAAGGTAAGTTGTGGAGGATCATATACATACAAAACTTTGAAAGGGGTCATCTTCAAGGCTGTGTGGTAGTTGTTGTTGTACCAGAATTCTGCCTGTGTTAACCATTTGTGCCACTCTTTTGGTTTTTGGCTAGTCATGCACCTTAAATAGTTTTTCAAACGTCTATTGAGTCTTTTTGTCTGGCCATCTGTTTGTGGGTGATATGTTGAACTATAACACAACTGAACTTGCAAGAGTCTGAATAATTCTTTCCAAAAGTTGTTGAGGAACACCTTGTCTCTGTCAGATACAATGCTCTTGGGTAACCCATGCAGTTTGTATATGTTGTCCAAAAATGCTCTTACTGCTTGTGGTGTAGTAAAAGGGTGATCCATAGCAATGAAATGTGCATACTTGCTATACCTATCAACCACCATTAACACATTATCCTTACCTTCTGATTTAGGTAGGCCTTCAATGAAATACATAGATATGTGTTCCCATGCTCATTCAGGTATGGGTAGGGGCTGCAACAGACAAGGATATACCACTTGTTCATCCTTACACCTCTGGCACACTTCATATTTTTGTACTACCACTCTAACCTGCTCAATCATGGATGACCAGTAAAAGACTGCCTTCAACATTTGATAAGTGGCTCCTACTCCATAATGTCCCCCAAGACCAGACTTGTGTATATTTGTTGTCAAGTGTTGCATCAGGGAACCATTTTGTCCCACTCATACTCTTCATTTGTATCTCAATAACCTTTGTTGCAATGACATGTTAATATAAGCATAAGGGTAAGTACCCAGGGTAGTGATGGCTTGTAATACTTCTTGGTCCCCTTTATAGCTTTTTAGGATTTCCTCAATCCATTTTGGTTGAAGTTGTGAACAGTTAACCGATCTAGATTTAGGAATTATTATAGAGAATTCATTGGTAGAATGGGAAGAATTGGGGGAAGAAGGGCACACATGGAATGAATGGGAAGATCGAAAAGTTGGAAGAATAAAGGACTTTTTGGTTAGACGCGTGGAATTGGCTAAGCATTTTATTCAAACAAATATAGAGCTAGAATGGATGATGTTGTGTCTATTACCAGTTCTTCCTCTTGAGTTGAGACCGATCATTCAGATAGATGGGGGTAAATTAATGAGCTCAAATATTAATGAACTTTTACCATGCGGTGATTGGTGTATGTGCCAGCAGCATACTCCCTCTGATAATTTATCTTTCTAGATAAGGCATCAACAACTACATTATAACTCCCCTTCTTATAGTGAATCTCAAAACTTAACCCCCATCAACTTAGTTACTCCTTTATGTTCTAAGAAAGTTGTTATCTTCTGATCTTGTAAGAACTTGAGGTTGAAATGGTCAGTAATTACAATAAAATAATAGGGGTGTAGATAGTGCCTCCATCTGTCTACAGCTTGTAGTAATGCTATCAGTTCTTTCTCATAAGTGCATAAGTGGATAACCCTTGGTGTTTCTTGCTTAGAGTTTGGCTCATAAATGCCAGTAGTCTCTTTTCCTACATCAGTACAACACCAATCCCAGTGTTGCAAGCATCAACCTCTAGCACAAAGGGCTTACTGAAATCTGGCAGGTCTAGGACTGATGTAATTGACATGGCCTTCTTTAACTTGTTGAAAGCTAACTCAGCTTCAGGATTCCACCTAAACTCTCATTTCTTCAGTAAATTAGTTAATGTCTTGCTAATGTGTGCATAATTCTTCACAAAATTCCTGTAATATCCAGTCAACCCCAAGAACCCTCTCAACTCTTTGACAATCTTTGGGTAAGGCCAGTTTAGCATTGCAGACACTTTACAGGGATCGGTACTCACCCCTCGTTGATGATGTGCCCCAGATACTCTACTTGTGACTGTCCAAACTCATACTTGTTCAGATTTGCATATAGCTGGTTCTTTTGAAGTAGTTGTAACACAATTTCTAAGTGTACCAAGTGTTACTCCATGGTTTTGCTATTTATCAAGATGTCATAAAAAACACTAGTATGGATTTCTCAGTTGTTTCTTGAAGACACAATTCATAAGTGATTGAAATGTTGCAGGGGCATTGGTTAATCCAAATGGCATGACTTTGAATTCCCACAGTCCATGGTGTGTTCTAAATGCAATTTTATGTTCTTCCCCTTCTTTCATTCTTACTTGATGGTATCCAATTCTTAGATCTACCTTGGAAAACACATTTGCTCTAAACAGTTCATCCAACAAGTCTCCCACCGTAGGAATGAGGTATTTATTATTTATGGTTAAGCTGTTTAGCCTTCTGTAGTATACACATAACCTCCAAGTGGAGTCCTTCTTCTTAACTAGTAGTTCAAGAGATGCAAAGGCTGACTTACTTGAAACCATAATTTCATCCCTTACCATCCTTGTAATTGTTGATTCAATGACATTCTTTTGATCATAAGAATACCTATAAGGCTTTAGAGTAAAAGGATGAGCTCCAATGGTGAGGTTAACTTTTTGGTCACTGTCTCTTTTTAGGGGCAATGTAGTAGGTTCTTGAAATAGTTCTTGGTATTTTTGCAATAATCTTTTAACAACAAGGGGCACCATCTGTTTCCCTTTTCCCACGGCAATATCTGTCTTGATCATTGAAATTTCAACTACTACTTCACAACTCCCACACTGCAACATCCTTCTTAACTTCTTAGTGTCCACTGTTGTTACTCCAGTATCATCTTGCTCTCCATACAATATGATCATCTTCCCATTGAATAAGAAACTTAAACTGTGAGGCCTAGTGTGCAAGACCACATAAGACACCACATCTATCCAGTCCATCCCTAATATCATATCACACTCCCTACTTTTAGGAGGCTGAATCTGAAACTGAATTGTTCACCTTGCATCCTTGGGATTTTCTAGAGTTTAAAAATGAGAACTCCTTTCCTTATTTGGTGTACCTACTTGAGCCGAATGAAAGGAAACTTTCACGTTCGATTTTGAGGGGGAGATCCTATAGAAAACTAGAAATGCTTTTTGTTGGCTAAAGAAATAAATTAATCGATCTATTTCTGTATCACTCATGATATATATATTAACTCGTACATTCTCAAACATATCGAAGGAGCTTTAGACATTTAAAAAAAGAAAAAGAAGAAGAGAGAAATAAGAATATGAAGTATTTTAAAATATGTAGAGGATCTTTCAAAATTTTAGAAATTTTAAATATATCCACAAGTTTTAAATAATTATAATTTAATTTCAAATTAATTAATTATCACTAAATTATTGTTGATTTTCAATGTCCCTTTTCTTCATTCAAGACCGAGAGGTTTGGCTGGAGTAGGATGGCAGTGGATCATGGATCCGATCCGGATCCGGTGGATCCAGATTCATTTTATAGGATATGGATTTTTAAAATTTGGATCCGACGGATTCGGATTGGACCCGGATCCATTTCTGATTGATCGGATCTGGATCTTGTATTTGAGATCCGTATCCGGTCCAGATCCGACCCGTGGATCCATTTTTTATTAAATATATTCATAACCTAGAATGTAATTTTATAAGTATTTTCTTAAAATTGCTAAGCACATCCTTGCAAGTTTAATTCTCAAAATAAGTTTAATTTATCCCCGCGTTAACTCAAAAACTAAAAAATAAAGAGGTAATTTCGATAATAAAATTAATGTTGTATTAATGAATGACTAACATCTACATAGATAAGTAGTTAAAATTATATTCACTTCATTTGCGAAGATTCCAAGCAAATGCAAGTTCTGCATTGTGAAAATATTAGTCATCATTTTTCACAATTATTGTCATTGCCCAATATTTTCAATTAATAGCTCACAATCAAAATGAGACAACGAACAAAATATCTCATATGAACATTTAAAATTGACACACAGTTTACTGTTAGCTAAGTAAAAATCGTTTGTAAGTTCAAAAAAAATTTCTTAGCAAGGCAAAAAAATTTACACGTGGACCCAAATCCGATCCGTGCCGAATCCGATGATTCCGAATTTGAATATGATTTTTATTAACCCGATAAATCTGGATCTGGATCCAAATATGAAAAACGGATCAAGATAATAGAGGGCATTAAATTACAAAGGAAGTAGCAGGTGGCGAAAAGAAGAGAGTGAGGGCTGGTGAGTGTGTTCACCATTTTCCAGTCAAACAGAAGATACAAGGTCAGTGGTTTGACGAAGCTCCGATTTCATTTACTTTTACTACTTTCCAAAATAAGGGGTTTACTTAGATTTCGTGTAATTTTTTTTATGATAGGTGTGTAAAGATATGATTTTGAGAAGAATTTGGAATGTTAATAGTGAGATAAACATGAAGTTGATGCGGCAAGTGAGAAGAACATTCTCAGTTTCAAGTCAATCTGCAGTTGATTTGGGTTCAAAAGATGGTGAACTTAGGGTCTTCATTGTTGCTGGGGAAGTTTCTGGTGATACAATTGGTTCCCGTGTTATGAGTTCTCTAATAAAGCTTTCTCCTTTACCTGTCCGTTTTGCTGGTGTTGGAGGGTAACATCTATCTTTCTTTTACTTCTCTATTCATCATAAACTTTTAGTTTGAGTAGGAAATTTGAGGTACACCCCTAAGATTTTGAACTACTATGGTCTTCACAGAATTGATAACTATGCCCCGGGATGTTTTCG
Organism: Anisodus acutangulus; assembly: GCA_029783415.1. Taxonomy (NCBI): domain Eukaryota; kingdom Viridiplantae; phylum Streptophyta; class Magnoliopsida; order Solanales; family Solanaceae; genus Anisodus; species Anisodus acutangulus. Next base: position 57,500,702 of record CM056491.1, read on the forward strand.
TTCTTTCTCAGAACTCTTATTGATAATTAGCAGGTGTTTGGACATGAATTAAGTGATATTTCAAAGAAAGTAGTATTTAGGGTGTGTTTGGTATGAAGGAAAATATTTTCTTACTTATTTCCTAGTGGTTGGCAAGTAAGCAAAAAACTGTTATTCCAAGAGCATTTATATGCAATCTGTGCCACTACGTGGTGGGATGGGATGTGCAGTGGAAGTTCGGAGGTGGGTGCGGGGGTGGGATTGTCAGGGGGTTGGGGCATTGGGTGGGTGGGGAAGATATAATGAACTTGGAATTCATTTATGGATCTTGTTTTCCCTACTTCTATTAGGGAACTTGTTTTCCTAGAGAAAGGTTTTCCTGACCAACGAAACATGAGAAAATTGAAAAATATTTTCGTTCATACCGAACACACTCTTAAAAGTTAAGTCAAAAAAGGGTATTTGGAAGTTGAAGTTGTGTCTGGACATGCATTTCACTTGTAAACATGTTCATTTTGTGAGAGAAATTCTTTTATTAGAAAAACTGGTTCAGCCTTTCCAAGTTTGGAGTGAAATATTGACATATTGTATGACCAAACAGGTTTCGGAAAAAAAAAAGACAAAAAATAAAATAAAATGTCCAAACAGGTCCTTAGTACTCTTAGCTTGGTGTACTTGAAAAGTATTTTATGCTTTTCACTAGTCAACAATGCAGCAGCCATAAGTTTAGTTGTCAACTCCTTAATTATCATTTTTCTTTCGGTGTATATTTCCAGGAAAATGATGTCTACGCAAGGGTTGAATTCTGTGTTCCCAATGGAGGATATTGCAGTAATGGGCATTTGGGAGTTGGTGCCGTATCTTAATCAATTTAGAGTATGAATACTTATGAATATCTGCATACAAAATCAAGTTATAATCTTACCAAGTCACTTGCTTGAAAGAAAAAAAAAACAGATTCATGCTGTCTGAATGGTTTGGTACATGTATGGAATTTGGCCCTTATTCGGATTTTGAAATGGCAGGTTAGGCTCAAACAAACTATAGAGGCTGCTGTTTCTTTTAAGCCTCATGTCGTACTCACTGTAGACTCTAAAGGATTCTCCTTCCGTTTCTTAAAGCGTTTGAGGGGTAATGCTCTGTAGATTTTGTGAGTTCAAAGTTTTCCTTGTGCACTGTGAAAGATAAGATATTGGGAACAAAGGAAATACTTTTTGCAGCTACTTGTGTTCAACAGGGTATGATGAGCCCTCTGCACTTCCATTATGTATCCCCGTCATTTTGGGCCTGGAGAGGTGGTGAAGCAAGACTTAACGGACTTCTTCAGTTTGTGGATCATGTATTATGCATTCTTCCATTTGAGGTAGAAGTCTGTATATCAAATGGCCTAGCAGCAACTTTTGTTGGTCATCCCACCCTTGAAGATATTTCTGAATTCCAGGTAAATCAGTATTTTGATATGTATTTTATTCAACATTTGGTACATGACAAGCAGTATTAACGACTAATGACATGGTAGTGCTTCTTTCATCATTCAAATTACGCCTTCTAAGTTCTAGTTCCATAGTCTGGGTTTTTAGCTTTTGGGCATGCATATATTCTTTCTTTTCTAGAAACAATTTACTGAGCATTCGTGGATGATTTCACTGGTAGGGTAGAGAAACACTTTCCTATCAACAAACAATTCACTAAGAAATTTTGTATGATTTCGCTGGTCTGATAGAGTGATTCCTTCATAATGTCTTCAGGTCAGAGTGTGTTTTTTTAGCTTTTGAAATTGCATTTTTCTGTCTTGTCCAACTTCGAATTCATCATGTATAAATCCTGGTGAATCACACCAAGTGATCAAAGAAAAGAGCAACGAATAAGAAATATGGACAAGAAGGGAATAAAATTATTCCACCATGCAAAAGTGAAGTTATAATCTAATGTAGTTTAATGGTGGAAGGATCTCATTTTTATAATATTAATGTAGTTTTATATTGAATTTTAGGGGAAGGATGCCACAGAAAGAAGATACAGAATTCAAGGAAATGCTGAAGCATTTCTTTCTGATTATGGAGTATCATCAGGTATATTAACTTGTAAAATACTGTTTCTAGAAAGTTTCTGCTGTAACATAATAGACTATATTTGTGCATAGTATTACCTAGTTTTATACTCGTGATGAAAGTACAAAGGTGTTTAATGTTTGAAAAGCTTTCGATTTATATGAACACCATTATTTCTATGCTTTTGCTGTAATTTTTCATTTACCTAACAATGCAAAGATCTTGTTTTCCGTGTTCACTTCTCATATGTTGAAAAACTGAAATGTCGTCTCCTTTTCAGTGGCTTACCAAAAGGAAAGGATATTGATTTCCTTTTCATTGGCTGGTTGTGTGCTAATCCTTCAATTGCGGTTATCTTCGTCAGCTTTCTAATTATGTTTGCTTGTTTAATTTGAAGGATCCCCAGTTATTTCCTTGCTTCCTGGAAGTAGATTACAGGAGGTGACTCGAATGTTCCCCCTATTCTCAAACACTTTGGAGCAATTAAAAAGTTCCTTCCCGAACTTGGTAGCAGCAGTTCATGTGGCACCTAATCAGCACGTGGAAGACTACATCAGTAAAGCTGTTAGTAAGTGGCCATCATCTGTTGTATTGGTTTCTGGAGGATCACACCAGATGAAATACAATTCATTTAGTGTAAGGACTTGAGTCTTCTACCCATACATTTTATAGTTAAGTAGCTAGAACTAGAGTTATCCTGGCTTTGTACTTTTGGGCTTAGCAAAGGTTTGAATGTTCATTATTCTAGAAGAGCTCAACTATTTTGAGATATACTGTGACCAAAATGACTCAATGAATTTAAATAATGGTGTAATCAGTAACGGGGCTAGTCTCTTGGTGGTATTCATAAGGTACAAACTTCAATTACTTACGCCTCGTGATGGAATGCTAGCATATTTTCGTTCTTCTTTGCATTGAGTTGTTCTTGCAATGCTGAGAGGATGATAGTCACTGTGAGATGGGAAGAGCCAGCCACTTGGCCCACATTGATGGGTCTGGATGGTGGGATATAATATCCAAGGATGATGACCTAGTCTTTGCTACTAAAGGCTGGCCAATTGGAAACCATGTTCTCTTGTTCTAGTTTTGTCCTTGATGATAGGTAGTATATCAAGCTCTTGGCAGTTTTGAAGCTTTTTTTAAATCTAGAACAAGAGTAAGTGAAAAGTACTTGACATTTGGCTTACGAGCTTCTTTTAATTGATAATTTTTTTACAAAAGTTATGCATGTCTTTATTTCTCAAGTTGTTTAATTTCTTTCAGTAATTCAATGAGTTGTATGTGGATTAGATTCTCGTCAGGTGTAGTATGTTTCAATAGTCAGTAGTTACATCAAGATCAGTTTTAAGTAATCTGTGTGTTAACCAACAAGACTTTTCTTAAATATAGTCGTTAGTATTTGGATTGTGTGTGAATTATTTACTTGACACTCTGTCACCACCATTACTTTTCTCCTTTTATATTTTACCAAAAACTGAAACTTCAGTTCATCTTTTGTAATTATTTGGGGGATATATGAAGCCTAAGGGGCCTCATTTTTCTTCTGTTAAATCATCTTTTGAGTAAACAAGTGACATTTTCTTTGTATGACTAAATCAACAATGGTGATAATACGTGGATCCATGTGTATGTCTGTCCTTTCTTTTTCCTTTACTTTTATGGTTCATGAATATTGAAATTGTTGCACCATGTTTCAAGGTGGAGTTGGTAACTTGAAATGCGTTTCTGCATAATGCAGGCTAGCAGTGTAGCACTATGTACTTCGGGTACAGTTGCGATGGAGACGCAGCTTGCACGACTGCCATGTGTTGTTGCATATCGAGCCCATCTCCTGACAGAATGGTTTATACGTTATAAAGCAATTATACCATACATTTCTCTTCCTAATATTCTATTGGATTCAGCTGTAATCCCTGAAGCTCTATTTCAGGAATGCACACCTTCAAAATTGGCATCATTGCTCAAGTAAGCTTCCCTAAATGGTCCTCATCCTTTTTTTTGGTTTCTCACTCCGTCTGGAGAAAAACTTAAACTTTGATGATGTATAAAGTGTCTGTCTTAGACAATATCCTCCTATGGAACATTATCAATAAAAAAGAATGAATTAAGAGAGAGTACTGAAGGAAAAGCTATACCTGTACACAGACTGAAGTTAAAGTCCTTGTATTTTCTTTGGAATTTGTGGTGCAATGTTTTGAATGTATATGACATGGAGTCCATGTTAGCTTTTCTCAGCTCCCTGCATTTATAAGGAACTGAGCTTTTGTACTGCACATACCCTGCACCTTCGTGGTGCATTTTTTCATCATAAAATTTCTTAAGAAAAGAATGGTCAAGCTGGCCATGAGGTTGGAGATTGTACTCTCTTCTACCTAGCAGTTTGTCTTCTGTTAGCAAATGCAGCAGACAAAACCAATCAAAGATGGAACACAAGGATTTTAAGATGATAACTAGAGAGCTGCAATTGTGTGCTTATGTGTGTGAAAGTACATGCTATAAATCTCTAAATGGCTTACAGTATGATGCGGGAATCTTGAAATTGCAGGGATTTAATACTTGATGACAGCCTTCGAGAAAAACAAATCGTTGCTGCTGAAAGGGTTATTAAGCTGCTAAGACCTCCAGAGATGAGCTTTGTTTGCTCAACCCAAGGGAAGATGAGTGTTCCACTTTCTGATTGTACACCAAGTATGGTTGCAGCATATGCAATTCTGTATTATCAGAGGAAGCTGGAATAAGATGTTTGGTTCTATTCAAGCAGTTGTCATGAGCAACACAAACAAGATGCAAGCGGAGAGTCTTGAAGATAATCTGTTGGGAGGTTAGCAACTGAAAGGCAGTTGAATCATTTCAGTACTGGGTTATTTTTCAAAAAGAAAGTGTCTAAACGCATCCAGGGACCATAGTACGTCAACCGGGACTTCAATTGGATTATGTTTATTTTGTCAGTTGATTTCCTTCCTCAGATTTCAGTTGCTTATTAGCTTCAATATTCAAGAATCTCAAGTTGTATCTGAAAACTGTGAGATATATTCCAATGAAAGTTTCCCCCCTCTTGGTCAATCTTCCTTCTCTTCCCTTCTCTCAATTTTTGGTAGTACTTGTTCAGATTAACGACTGTAACAGCTGTGTGAATTGTAGTTATGAAGTGAGATGAAAAATATTTCTAGTGAGATATTGGAGATTTATCTGAGAGTATCCTAAAATCAAAGGCTATCAATCTAGTATTTGAACCAAATTGGGGGTCGAAGTTTTTGATCTATTCAAATATTCTTGATAAGTTGGCTATGTGCATGGTGATCTATTCAAATATTTACCTGAGTGCTTTAGTAATTCTAAGTGATGTAAACCACCTCTTGATTTATACACTCAACTGATGAAATCCGGGAAGGTCATTTAGGCCCGGTGAATTTTAGATTTAAAAAGTGGGATTATGAAGTATAGATCTTATTCTATCTATAATTATTCTTCAACAGACACGCGCGCGCACAGTGAGTTCGGTTGAGTTACAAAACTTTCGTCGTCTTGTCTTGATGAGTAAATTCTGATCCTGTTGGTACTACGGTAAATTAAAGGGACATTACCATAACTAGAATTTAGAAGTGCAACACGATGGCTTACTTGGTTTCACTAACAATTTCCAATGAAATTGAATTTCGATGTCTTAGAGAATTAAACATTTCATCAGAAACATGAAATTTTAAAAAGAGAAGTCTATTTGTTTCATCGAAAAACTATTGGAGAAATATCTCACATTCCAAAATTATGGGGGACCTATTGGTTTAACCGGAAAAGTAAAAGCAATAAGGGGAAAAAACTGCTGACAAGAATGCTTTGTTATGGTCCAACAAATTACTAATTGTATGTATGTACTAAACTCTATTTATTTATAGGAAAAAAGGTTAAGAATATATATGAACTATTCGAAATAGGTACTATTGATCAACTAGCTCAAAATATTCTTCAACTAGCTAAGTAATTCAAATATACATTAAGTATACGCCAAAAAGTAAAAAAGAGCAGTCCGATGTGTGTGGGTCTTACCTTCATTTTATTTTTTCAAGAGGCTTGAATCCTTCGCCTCTAATCACATAACAACTTTACCAATTATTCGAAAATTTCTTCATGCCAAAAACGTAACAAAGGATAAAAGTAAGAGCTTTTCCCTCATTTATAATATTGTATTGTACTAAGAGAAACAAATGTTAAGATTGAACTGATACCGATATTATTGTCACGGGAATTAGGAAAAAAGGAAATGAAAGCCGAGATCCCAAAATCCAAAGAAAAAAAGTATATACATCTGGGAACAGACAGTAGTAGATTTAAGTGAAGGAAAAAGAGAAAATCCCTAACTAAAACACAACACTCTGTTCAATGGCGTTGGAGCTCCCAACTGATATGATCCAGCAAGCCAAGATCTTGACCCGAATCGAAGCGGGTCTACCCAAGTACAACCCAAATGACCCTTCACTTCCGTCATTGCCTTCTCTTTCCTCCACCGTCGCCGCTTTCGATCCTTCTCCACCCTATCTCCGGTGTAAACGCTGCCAAGGTAAGCTTCTCAGAGGGCTCCAGTCATTGATTTGCATATATTGTGGACACAAATTGCACCAAAACCCGGAAGTTGTTCCTGACCCGATTTCATTTAAGTCCACTGTTGGATATCAATGGTTTCTCCAAGCTCTTCGCCTTGATGGATCGGTATGTTGGGTCTCTCTTCCTGAAATACACACAATTTGCTTGTTATGAACGATTGATAATGTAGTAATAGATCTTTTATATTATATTTTGCGGATTGGACTCGAGCTATTTATCTAAATTTGAATTTTATTTTGAAAATATATGTATTTATACTGAATTCCAACCCATTGTGAGTTGTGACCTACAATTAGCGAGTGTTGTTTACTAACTTAAAATCCTCTGTGGATCGGTATGTGGAGTCCCTTATCCTTTACCTCGAACACACACAATCTACTTATTGCTTCATATGGGTATTCCTTCCAGTTACTGGAGCATATAATGCAACATGAGAGATTTTGTTTCTGAATTTTGTTATTAACACGTATACTTACACTAAGGGTCATTTGGTTGCTGGTTAGAGTTATGCAGTTATTAGAAATGAAGGGATTAGTTGTGCAGGGTTAAGTTATGCAGGAATTAGTTATTTCATCTTATTCTCGCATAAAATAATACATATATTGACTCATAACTTATATCAGTTTTATTTATGTGGATTGTAAAACCAAACACTGTACTTGGTGTGCTGAATTTATACGAAACAACTAAAAAGCTACCAAACATGATTGCTATGATAGTTTAATACATGAATAATTCCCTTCCTAACCAGCAACCAAAGGACCCCCTATTATTATCATCATAAAACACAAGACTAAACAGTGGAAAATCTTTATGCACTGAGCACAAATAAGAAATGCGCGATAAAAGGAGTGACACCTGAGTCAGCGATAATGTAAGTAAATGAGTTGACAATGAAACAAACTGTAATACATACTTTAAATAGAAGTTGTTAAAGATGCATTTATTACGTGCAAGATTTAGGTTTTAATGCAATGTTATTGCGCTCTACAAATGAAAAAAAGGCGGGTGATGACTCCGGTTCCACGTCTACGGTCCACCATGGCTGTTGCTAATGATTTCCGTGTAGATAATCCACCAAATCAGCACTAGTAACACCCAAATATGCAACAATCAGCATAGATTTTTCCCCCGTCCCCGATAGTGGCAAAAAGTCATCTTTTTAAGATAACAAAAACTCTGTTCTTTATAAAAAAATTAGATATACTTTGTCTTTTCAATTGACTCATAGACTAGCTAGTTCTCTAATAAGATGAAATATACAACATTCGTGATAGTCGGGATGCACTTAAAGTTCTAACCCATGGCAAAGAATTAGTGAGTGCAGTGGTTTTCCGAATCCACCTCGCTAGATTATGTTGGGTTTCTCTTCCTCTATCTCCAATGTTGCTTATTGCTCTATCTCAGTGTCTTGCTTGCTTCCAGTTATAGAGGATTGATAATCCAAGATTGTGGTCTTTTGTGTTTTTTTGGCTATTACTATGATTTATACTTCAGTCCTATGGCTGGATATATCTTTCTGTAGCTATGCAGGTGCAGATTCGGGTCGAGCTATATATAAAGTCTATATATAAAAAAGAGTTTAGTGTGTTGAATGGTATTCGAATCCACTAACTAAAAGGGCAGCCCGGTGCACTAAGCTCCCTCTATGCGCGGGGTCCGGGGAAGGGCCGGACCACAAGGGATAAAGTCTATAATCTTGCATCAGCCTCTGTTGCTCACTGAATCTTCTTTCATTATTTTCTCTTATGCCTTCTAGTATTTCTGATAGACTTTTATTAACTTGTTTAATTAGGAGTATATGTTAAGAACTTGTCCCATTTGGTTTCCAGGAGAAGGTTGCAGCAGCTAATGAAAAGAATCAGGTAAACAAGGGGCCGAGTTCACCTCATGATGAAGTTCTTTTATCTGATCTCCTTGATCTGAAAATAAGATGGCCAACTGAGCTTGAGACGGGCAACACTATCACGAACAAGAAGCTAGAGCTAAGCAAAAGCTCTTACAATCCGACTGGATTTGACCTGGACAACTTTCTTTCTTTTCCAAAGAAGGAGAACACATCCAGTGCTTACAAAGAACAGGCAGTCATAAGTGATAGTATTGCGTCTGCAGCAAATAAAACAGTTGGAAGTCCTGAGGATCTTAGTTTGTTTGAGAATCTTAGATCCTCTGAACCATCTGTGATCTCTTCTACAGTCCAAACTAGTGATAATATTAGGTCGTCCGAACCAGCTTTGACCTCTTCTACAGTCCAACCTAGTGATGACTTTTCAGGGTGGCAAGCAGATTTTCAGAGTGCTGGTTCAGGAGAGCACAATGTGTCCAACACATCTAGCTCTCACATAAGTTCTGCAGTTGGTTCTGGAGGTCAGCATGCCTTTGCAGCATTTGACACCTCTACGAGCTCCACAGTTAGTACTGGAAACCAGCATGAGTGTTCCAAATCAACTGATGCTTTTGTTGGATCAGATATTGATCTTTCTGCGCAGTTAGACACAGTTTTTGGAGCCACAGAAGGCCCAACAGATGGAAAACTGAAGGATGTTGTAGCAGTTTCTCCTGCAGCTAATGACTGGCCAGCAGTTGACCTATGGGATAGTGCAAATCCGGAAGCATCACAGAAAGCTGGGGAAATTCATCCAATTTCCAGACCCAAGGATGCTGAATTACAAAATAGTTCAAACGACCCCTCTACTAGCATTGATTGGTTTCAAGATGACACATGGCAGACTAATAATGCAGCTGCACCTAAACATGATACAGAAAATGGAGATCATGATTCTTTTGACGAGTGGAATACTTTTACCACCTCCACACCCATCAAAGATCCATTTGAGGATGTACCTGCACCTAAACTTGATACAACAAATGGAGATCATGATTCTTTTGATGAGTGGAATATTTTTGCCTCCTCGGCACCCATTAAAGATCCATTTGAGAGTGTTCTGGTGCAAAGCAACAATGACAGTAATAACAACGCAGAACTAACAAATTTCAATTCAAACCTTGAAGATATGGACTTCGGCAGTTTTTCGCAGTCAGATCCTTTTTCAGGTGCACCTGGTAAAGAGGGTGCTTCTGTGGAAGTGAATGACAATTCTTTGGAAGTTCCTACCATATTCAGGTGTGAGCATGTTTTTATTATTTTTTTATCATGGCTTCAATATTGGCTGATTTAGGAAGATTTCTTTTGATAAGTGGAGATTCCGAGGAACATAGGCGTCCTATGGTTCTTATACTATGGTTGGGGTGAAAAGAGCACGGGCTGGAGGATTGAAGGAAATGTGGGGGATTAAGGTTAATTCCCTTGTTTAAGAGTAAAGGAGGTGAAGTAAATTTAGAGGTATCAGAATATCCCTTTACATAAGCATTTCCCTTTTGGACAAAAAGGAGGAAATATTTTGGATTGACTTCCTTCTATACAAAATGATTGGAAGTAAGGATCATTTATCATGTCCATTTTCTCTCCTTCACCCTCCCTCTCCCCTTCATGGAACCAAACACAGAGTTAAGGTAGAAATAGATGAATTAGATCTTAACATAATGAAAATCATAGAATAAATAAAATCCCACTCAGAATCCGAGTTTGGAACTGGGTGGTTCCCCTAAAAAGAAAATAAAAATAATAAAAATCATAGAATACGAGGCTAAGAGAAAGCAATTGAAAGAAAGGAGAATCTGGAAGAAGACAGGCTTCAACCATGGTTCGGAAAGTGAAATAGACGAATTAAATCAGAACATAGTAAGAATCACAGAAAATAAATATAGGGAGTACTGCAAGAAAGATATGTAGGAAAAAAAATTAGTGCAGTATTCACTGAAAGTTCCTTGGAGAAGCCAAGGGTACAATAAGCTTAAGACATCTTAGGAGTTTTGTTGTTCAACTTTGTGCAAACTTGAGACAGAAGAATGTAGCAACTGAGTATTAATGGGTAACTTTCTTTCATCCTGGAGGTGCAAGATCTGATTCTCACTAGTCTCCTCTTCCCCTTACACCTACCCACACCTCCGTCACCTGAAAACGAGAAACTCAAAAGAACAAATCTGTCCATTAAAGGGTTCTTCAGGTAAACCTTCTAATGTTAAAGGTTTAAATGCAATTTGCACTAATCCAATATGCAAGAATTTATAATGCAATTTTTGATATCTTTCAATATCAACATCAGAAAACAACTGTATAGTTTTTTCTTGGTTATCCATTTGGACCGATTCTTCAATTGTTTTAACAATATGGCGATTTCACAAGTTTTCAAATATACCAAAATTATAAATTTCTTTAGTGGCAATAGATGGAATTGTCCATCTATTTAAAGCATCAAACTGTTGTAGAAGATCCTACTCTTCCGATCTAACATTTTTAATATTATGTTTATAAGATTTAAAAATATTCGTTATGAATTTTGAATATTGTCTGAGGATACACTTTGAATCCATGGCTCTGATACCATTTTAGGCATAAGGCCTATCAGGATCTTTATATATATATATATATATATATATATATATATATATATATATATATATATATATATATATATATATATATATACTTAGGCCGAAGATCTAAAGGGGATAATAGACAGGAAGGAATTGATATATAAGTGATTGAAGAATTAAAAGAGAATTGAGATATGCTGAAAGTAAAGTAAGATTAACTTACAATTAAGGTTCCAGTTAAGGAAATCATAATTCAAAGGTTCTGTAGGAATTTAAATAGGCGATAGAACCGGCTAAGTATTTAAATAATTTAAAAGTATGAAGTATTTAAAATAATAGGAGGTAATACCATTCATAATCATATTTATTTAAAATATTACAACTTACAAAGATTTATACTTGAAAATATTCAAGGAGAATTATCTTGGGAATTTCCAAGGTATTTGGGGAATTATGGCTAAGGTATTTAGTATCATATGAACTGAATCATATGAGGGGAATTTTATCCTAACTAAAGGGGATTTTCTTTGGAGCTCTCACTTCTCTCTATAATCTGAAATGTATGAAAGAGAAATTGTGAAAGAAAAAACTTGTCTAACTAAGGGAGATGGAGTCTCCTTTTATAAGAGTTTTACATGACATTTTGGTAATTAAAAAGGAATCTAACTATTCATTCGAGTGGAGAATGACTATTCATCTGAGTGGAGAATGACGTCATCCATGACATCATTGACTTCGACATTTTCTTGAATTATTGCTGATCTTTTTGCTTTTACTGTTTTCTTTTTGAAAGTATCTTTTTCGGACACTTTCTTTTGTCGGAATTTTGTCTGAACTCTACTCCGGGTATTTTGAATTCTTTTAGCAATTTTCTTCAGAATCCACTGTTGCCAAAAAATCGGACTGTCTTCAATATCAATTTTTGGTTCTTCTTCTGATGAAGAGCCTTGTTTTGATGAATACGGTGCAAACTTCAGAATTATGGCTTGCATTTCTTCTGGATTTTTGGTCGCCGCAAGTATTGAGGTCATCTGGGATTTCTGTGAAAGGAACTGGGTGTGCTCCGGTGTTTGTAGTGGTGCCGGTGGTGTTTGTAGAGGCGCCTATACCTGAATAGATTTTCGGGAATTTAGCCATTCCTGGACTTTTTGTGGTGTGAGGCTTATTGGTATTTTAAAGCTGTCCCACCATTTGACTTTAAACCTCCTTCGGACTGTTGGAATTTTATTTTTAGAATAATCTACAAACCATGTGAATACCCATGGTAAATGGAATTTGGTCTGAAAAAGGTGTATTGGCACATATTTTTTTCTTCCTCAGAAAGTTTATATTGGGATTTAAAGAGGCTAAAAGATTTAGTGACTTGGGGTTTTTGTATTTCAAGGGTGGATCCAAATTGTTTCCACCATGAATTCCACCATGTTCGGAATTGTGATGGAATACATGAGGTATCAAAATGAAAAAGCCAAGTATGACGTTGGCTGTATTTTGAATGAAAAAAGAATTGAACCAAGCTTGTTGGTAATTCCAGTAATTAAATGGAATATTAAAAAATTGTATATTTTTATGGGTATCAGGAAAATTTAGCAGTTGAGACAGATCATTCCCCCAATCACTTGGAGCAATTACGCTAAGTATTTTGCAAATAGAGTAGGAGGGATCTGAGTTATTTTTATAATAATTATTTTTAATTGTTGCTGATTCTGATATTTCAAGGATGGCCTGGTAAAAATATGGGGTTTTTTAAAATATCCATGATTTGTAAAACCATCCTTGTCCAAAATAATTTTGTAATGCTAAAAAAGCGTCTTGGTCAAAAAATCCCTTTCAATAGTCACAATATTTTGGAAAAAAGGTTTTATAAAATATTCAGGGGCATATTTTTTGGGGACTTGTGGTATCATAAGTTGGGTTTTTGAAAATTGTTTTTGAGAAAGGGTTTTTGAAGATTCTCCTTTCTCGATTTTTGTAAAAGTTGAGGTTTTATCCTCTTCTGAGCTTTGAACAACTTCTTGTTTAGAAATTTGAAGTTGTATCAATGCCTGCTATAGTTCCGGGGATTTTGCAGGGAGTTGTAGCAAGTTTTCAGCAGTTATCTCTTGTTCGGCATTTGCTGGCGTTTTTTGCACAGTTTCTGCGGTGTTTTTGTTTTTGTTTTCTTCCTTCATAACTGCGTCATACCATGTCAGGGGTTTTTCGGTAGGAGTTTTGGCAGAGAATTTTTCTTTTTCTTCCTTGGAAGAATTTGTTGTTTTGGAAGTGGAGTTTATGGGTTTTTTGGGAGCCATGGAATTTGTTTGTTGTTGTGGTGCACCAATTAGTGTATTTATTGACGGTGAAATTTCATCCTTTCTCTTTTGGAGTAAGGCTCCGCACATCACATGGTGACAATATTGTCCGGATTCTCGCATGTCCTTCCTTGATATCTTCTCCTTGTAACCCAAACAGTGGGGTAAGAGACAGTGATAGGACATCTCTGCGTTGCAACCAATATCAGGGATTTGTGGGTTTTTCTCACGTTTTTGAGGAAATCACGGGTTAAGAGATTTTCTTTAAAGTTAGAAAAATTGGGAATCAATTTGCAGAAAATAATATTTAGTGCAATATTTTGGAAATATTTTTGACATTGTAAATCATACTTTAAAATTTTTGTATATGCAAAGGTATCAATCAATTTGATGGAACGGGTATCATAGGTTCTCAGTGACTCAGGTTTCTGATAAAAAAAACTATTCCTTAATTCCTCTAGATGATAAGAATATATTTTTATCAGTTCGAGGTCACTAGCTTTTGGTTTTGTCAGAAAAATGAATTTTAAATTCTTTTTACTGGAATCAAAAGATATTAAATCGTTATCTACCTTATAAGGGGTGATAAGATTTATAAACGGTGTTCCTAGGATGATGGAATTGTGTATGTCTTTTACTAAAACAAACGATGTTGCTATAGTAATACCCTCATTAATAATAGACCCACTGGTTTAGGAATTGATCTCTAGTTTAGTATTATTAGCGGCTGCTAAAGTTTCATGGGTTTTTTCATGGAATTTTTCTGGTATTAACCCTATTTTTATGCAATTCAAATCTGCTCTCGTGTCAAAAAGAGCAATTGTAGTGATCCTAAAATTGCCTGGGAATTTAAGGGTTATTCTAACTAGGTATTTTTTTGACGTGATCTGTCTTAAGACAATGAGTAATTCTTTTAGATTTTGCTTTGCAAAGTCTTCTTCTGGTTTTGTTGGATTTTTAGAATCAGAATCATCGGACTCGGGACTCTCATGAGTTTCTTTTGAAAGGATTGTTTTTATTAATAGAGAATCTTGTTCTTGTTTTTCTTTTAGAACCTTGATCTCTATTTTTATTTGTTTAATCTCTTTTTATAATTCTAGAACTGGTGTTTCTTTGGATTCTTTCATCTTTTTACCCTTCTTTAGGATATTTGGTCAAGTCGTAGGTATTTTTGGAAGTATTTGGCAAAATCGTATTTTTGATATCTTTTTTCTCGTCTGTAAAAGATTTGAGGAGTTTATTCGAATAATCCTTTTGGTGTTGGACATCTATGTAGTTAACCATATCCAACATAATTCTTGATCTTTGGTTAAAACACATACACATTTTCTTTTCCCTTATCAGTATTTTCAGATGAATTGGTTGTGAGCAATTCATCTATTTGAAGGGCTTTATTGTCTTCTGAAGAGAGAAAAATAACCAGGTTCTGACTGGGTATTTGAATCGGAGGAATCTATTAGAAGATTGGAGATTTTTTGGGTCACCTCATCGTCTAATTTCAATTCTTGTAATTTTTTATTCATTTTACAGTATCTCGAAGTACGACATTTTTTGTGTCATTTGTAACACATAATATCTTTGTATTTGGAATCGGTCTTTTTGGGATTTGGTTTGTTCCTGGAATAACGAGTATTTTATAAGGATTTTTATAATACTCTTCGTTAGTCCTGCTGAAATCCCTCTTTTTGTAACCTCTTGAAGTACTCTTAAGGGATTTATGAGTCTTACTACAGTTTTCTGTACAACTTGGAGAGGGTTTTGTGGAATTTGTATCAAATTGTTTATAAAAAGTACTAAGTTCGCACCTAGTTCTTTTTAGCTCCAATTTGAGGTGTTTTTGAAATTTCAGGTCTTGGCAGATCTTTAGACCTTTCTGTGGAGTTATACTGACTAGTTGTTCGTATGTAAACTCACTGTAAGGTATAATCTATTTTTCACAGTTCTCCTTGATTTTGTTCCTAACCTTTTCTCCTAAAAGGGTAGGTAGTCCGACCAGAAATTTCTCTTTCCAAAATGGCTGGTTGGAATCTTCCCCAAGCATAACTCTGGTTAAGAAAATATTTTTGTACCATTGGAAATCACTAAGTTTTTTGCATTTGAAATTTGAAAGTAACTCGGCGTTTTTATCCTTCAAGTGTGAAGAATCTCCTATGAAGTTTAAAGAGATTGTGAGAATTAAGGTTGATACAACATCTTGTAGGGTTCACCTTGTTCATCAAGGATTGATATTCCTTCTTCATCAGTTTTGATGGAATTGATGACGTCTTCTTTTTGTTGATCAGTGAGATAATTATCCACCAACCTTTCAATTGACCAGAGAATCCTTCGATGAACAGTTCTATAATGGTCTTGTTTGGGTTTTATAGGCATTTGTAGCCATGGTCATTTGTTGGAGAAAGCTGAGGATATTGTATTCAGTCATCCCATCTATGTTCCAATCATAAATGGAATAGGCATTCAAACGAGATTGAGCTAGGGGTTTTACTATTCCTAGGCCTGGAGCAGGAATTATCTGTAATTGTTGTTGTTGTACTTGTTGTATGGGTTGTTTCCAATCCATTTTGTTAACAAGTGGTGTACTATTTTGGAATTGTTCTAAGGTATCACTGTTATTGGAATCATAGGTCAGAGTTGTGATTTTATTGGTTGATTGTGGGGTATCTGGAACAATGCCGAAGCCAATGATGTCATGGATGACGTCATTCTCCACTCGGATAAATAGTTTTCTTTTTAATTACCAAAATGCCATTAAAACTCCTATAAAAGGAGACTCCATCACCCTTAGTTACACAAACTTTTTCTTTCACATTTTCTCTTTCATACATTTCAGATTATAGAGAGAAGTGAGAGCTCCAAAAAACCCCCTTTAGTTAGATCAAAATACCCTCGTATGATTCAGTTCATATGATCCGAAATTTCCAATATACCTTAGAAATTACCAAGGTAGATCTCCTTGATATAAATCTTTGTAAGTTTTAATATTTTAAATAAATATGATTATGGATGGTACTACCTCCTAATCTTTTAAATACTTCATGCTTTTAAATTCTTTAAATTCCTGCATTAAATACTTGGCCGGTTCTACCGCCTATTTAAATTCCTTTCAATCCTTAAGATCATGGTTTCCATAACTGGATCCTTAATTGTAAGTTAATCTTACTCTACTTTCTGCATATCTCAAATTCTCTTTTAATTCTTCAATATCTTATATATCAATTCCTTTCCTGTCTGTTATCCCTTTAGATCCTCGGCCTAAGTTTGGTATATATATATATATATAAATTAAAATACAAAGAATAAAACAAAACAAAGGAAATCTACCACCTGGATGGATCATAGTACGGTTCACAAAAATGAGATATTTATCTGAAAATACATCTAACAGTCATACTTAGTCCAATACTTAAAATGGCCCCAAGAATGCCTTATGCCTAACATCAAACAACGACGGCGAGTAGGGGCGCCCAGCATGTCAAGCGTATAACTATTAGAGTATCTCAAGACTCACCGTGATATGTACTGTGAATATCCTTACTGTGGATTTTAGTGTAAAATTCTATCCTTTTTTTGTTTTCTAGTGATAGATGTAACCTTGGGATGTGGCTAAGAGTATCCAAGATGCAATTTGAGATTGACCATTGCTCTTCAGAGGAGTCTAACCTAGGGACGCAGGTCAGTAGACTATCTGAGAAGAAGCAGTAGAAGGAAGAGATCCAAAACTAGATGGGAAAGGAATTTTAACTAGTTGGCAAAATAAAGATACCTCTGACCTCCTTTATCGAAAAAAAGAAAGAATAAGGATGCCCTCTATTTCTGACTTCCTACTGTACCTATTGAACCATTTAGGGGACTATATAATGGCTAACAATGTTCACTAGTGCTACTATCAGAACTTATGTTTATTAAAAGATATCTAGACTTAACGTCTCAAGTGGGAAGAGGCCCAGTTGTGACATTAAATGAAGAATTACAAACTGAGAAATACTTGGAGAGGTTGCCTTGTTAAATCATATGATTGAATTCACGATCTCTTTGTTACTTAACTGTCAGCTTTCGAAACTCAAGTTCAATCAACAATTTCTTACATTTCATTTGACTTCTTGTAGTGCTGTTGATACCCCAATCAAGGTTGGTGACAATGCTGGACATGCTTCAGATAAAGTAGTCACTCATGGTGAATCAAATCCAGCAAAGAACGATATGGATATAGAAGGTATAATGTCGCAGATGCATGATCTTTCTTTTATGCTCGAGAGCAATCTATCCATTCCCTCGAAATCCAACATTTCTCTTCCCAAGGATTGATACCTCGGTTCAATCACGTGGTTCGACTTCAAGATTCATGTAATCAGGTTGTACCTGTTCATGTATTTTACTGTAAGAGAACATGATTGTTTTTGTAGTTCATTATCTTAAATTTCTTCAATGAGTGCAGAGGAGTGACACGTTTATCTCTGGATATTTTGTTGTAACTGAAGAGAGAAGTAGAAGAGCTTGTTTTTTTCCATCTTTATTTTCTTTGGAGAGGTAAACATGAACTTCCCTACATCCCTGGAGTATGTTTTCTGGTTTGATATGGTATTGTCAATGGACTACTTTATGGGATACATATAGGAAAGATATATGAAGATCAGATTGTTTTCTTACGAAGACCTTGTTTTTTGGGACTTCTCGGTAAAGATTGAATTGTTTTCTTACAGAGATTTCATTATTGAGGCACAATTTGAAAATCATGTTTTAAGTGAAAATACAGAAACAATTGAGAATTCAATAAAACTTATACGTAAGAGTTCTAATTCATTGTGAATATTTTTATTAACTTAAGGGAAGATAGATTCAAAGAAAACGAAGCAAAAAGCAAGAAAATAATTCTTCTCTCTTTTTTCTCCGTCAAGCTATCACTAGTCACTACAGTTTCCTTTTCCTCTTCTAATATTTTATTTTTCCGTTTGTTTCCTTCAGAAATACGTTTAGTAGCAAGGAAGAAAGATGTTTAATCAGCTTTAATCCATTAATGTACACTCTGTATGAATGTCTCTAGAAATATTTTTTATTTTCTACACCACCCACCAACCCTCCCTGACCGCACCCCTATTTTCCCCCCGAATTTTCTAGTTCATATATTATATTTTATTTTCATAATTTTTTTAAAAAATGAAAAATTTGGTGTTGGTGGGTTGTGGTTGGGGGAAGAAGGGGCGCGGGTGGGGGAAGAAAAATTTCTCATTTTTATAAAATAAAAATAAAATATATGAAATAGAAAATTGAGAAGGACCGGGTGGAACGGTTGGTGTGGGATGGCGTGGGGTTTGGGTGGGTGTGGTGGTGTGGGGTAGGGGTGGGTGAAGATGAAGTGCGTTTTAGGGTGGTGGTTGGGTGGGGGTGGGTCGTGGTTGGGTGGTGATAGAGGGTGGGTGGGTGTGGGTGGGTATAGGGTGGTGTGGGTGGGTATAGGGTGGGTGGGGTGTGGGTGGGTATAGGGTTGGTGGGCTTAAGTGAGTATTTTCCGAAAAATGTTTTAGAATAACCAAACGAACATGAGAAAATAAGAAGTTCACTTGTTTTTCAAGAACTCATTTTTCAGGAAAATATTTTCCATGAAAAACATTTTCCTACATACGTCTGAATTTAAATATACATTTGGATATTAAGATATTGTGTTAAGATTTGAATACTAAATAACTAAGATTATTTATTTTCTCGACATCTTAATGTATAAAACTTATCTTTATTTAATAAATTTATAAATATAAAATTCAAATAAAATACTAACTAATATATTACTGTAATAAAAAGTATTTTAAACAAATTATATGTTGGTTGGTGGTGTTGATAGCTAACAATGACGGTTGTGGGTGCCTTTGTAATTGATGACGGTGATAGTGGTAGTTCTCGGTAGTAGCTAGTAGTAGTAGTAGTTTGATAAAAGACGTGTTTATACTTTATATGTAGCAAACAGATATATGTGTGTATATATGAAACAAACGGGAACGTGTCTCCCTCTATATATATTATTTTAAAAACGTGAATATAAATGTTGGTTGACCAAATATTCTTCATATATTGAACAACCTTTGTACCATTTTTAGTTGAGATTGGTGACGATGTCACACATCGTATTGAGGCGGGGTGGCTGAAATGGAGGCTTGCATCTGGAGTCTTGTGCGATAAAAATGTGCCACCAAAACTCAGGCAAGTTCTATAAAGAGGTGGTTAGACCAGCGATGTTGTATGGAGCGGAGTGTTGGCCGATCGAGATTTCACACATCCAAAAAATGAAAGTGGTGGAGATGAGGATGCTGAGGTGGATGTGTGGGCATACAAGGAGGGACATGATTAGAAATGATGATATCCGGGTAGAGTGGGGGTGGCCTCGGTGAAAGACAAGATGCGGGAAGCGAGGTTGAGATGATTCGGGCATGTGCAGAGGAGAGACACAAATGCCCCTGTGCGGAGGTGTGAGAGGTTGGCTATGAACGAGTTTAGGAAAGATAGAGGTATGCCGAAGAAGCATTGGGGAGAAGTGATTAGAAGGGATATGACGAAGGTGCAACTTACTCAGGACATGACTTTAGATAGGGGGTTGTGGAGGACACGAATTAGGATAGAAGAGTAGTAGGTAGTCGATTGTAGTACTACTTAAGCGTACAAACTGGTAGTGTAGTGCGATTATTATGGGTCCGCTTAGCTTACCATACTAGTAGACACAATATTGCTGTATAGTACCGTGCGGTTTCTGCTACTGGGTGTTCTTTAGTGTACTGTGTTTAGCTTATGTATCTATGTTTGGCTTCACTCCATTTTTTCTTCAGTAACGGAAACAGCAACGACATATGACTTCAATTCATGTGAACAAAGCCACAGTGCAGGACACAACAACAACAACTATCAGTTTTAACGAGGCTCAACTAAGCAAAAAGTTTTCGGGCTTTTAACAGTTGAAAAGTTAAAACATTTTTGCCTCTACTGAGGTCATTATTTGTTGTCTATTTCTACTATTACAGAGAGAGAGAGAGGGGTTCCCACAGAATAAGTTCACTTCTTCTTTCCCTTTTCCTTAACCTTTTGAGTTGTTGTATCCGGTTTTGGAATGCTGTTACTGTCTTGATTCATCGGAAAATATCTATATCCAAAAATATTGGCATGTAGCAGCTGCAACGCCCATGAAGTTTCGAGGTCATCCTGCAAAGGCATATGCAACAATAAACAATTATACACATGAAGCTGTAACTGCAATTTAAAAAGATCAATACAGGCGATACCACGTAAAGGTATTATGATAGTAGAAATGTATAAGATGCAATGCGATTGAAAGAGATACCACTGAATTTTCAACCTTATACTCTAATGAGTGATTGCATAAGGGTTTTGTTCCGAATTGTTGCAAGAAAATGAAGAAAGAGACTAGGCTAACAACAGGGGTTAATTTTACCGATGGTCACTGAACTAACTATTTGTAACACTAAAGTCACAAAATTATTTTTTGTAAGAGTAAAGTCACTGAACTAACTATTTGTAACACAATTTTTTGTAACAGTAAAGTAACGCCCGGTTGCATAATGTTTATTAGTATTTAAATAAAAGGAGAGCAGATGAACTCACATGAAGAATGTCGTTAAAGGTGTTGTCAAATAGCTGAGGAGGAACTTGGCTTCTTAATGCATCACATGGCCTGCATTATGAAGGTGGATCAATTCAAGAAAGATAATAACTGATACTGAGAAATCACAATCATGAAACTCGAGCAGCAGGGACAAAAGTGCTTACCAGACGAACCTCGATACCTCTGAAAGACTTAGATAACACTGTATCACATATTTCAGATGCAGCAAACAAAGTTTTTCAGCAAGTTTCTCCACCACTCGGTACAAGACCTGTACTATCGAGTAGAACCGTTCAGCCGAAGCACAACAATAGGTCATTCCCTCCTCTTGCATCAAAATTTTCATAACTATGAGGGTTGCAACCTGTGGAGGTACAACATTCTTTTCACATAAGTTCCAAGGATCAGCATATCACCATAAACCAGTAAAGTTATTAGATACACTATCTATAAAACAGAATGGAAAATCAGAAGTTTGTAAACATATCCCGAGCACCCTTTTCTCCCTTTCTAATGATCATGTGCCCTGTTTCTTCTGCAAAAATTTGCTAGCTTTTTCTCAGGGATGTTTTAGCATTAGGTACACCATATGGTGTAGATGCACTCGAGGCAGAGCTAGGGGTGGAAGGGGTTATCCGAACACCCTTTGCGGGATAATTACGTTGTTATACAAGATTAAAATTATTTTTTATGTATATAAAGTAGATGTAGAATCTCCTTATTTTTTGCATGACTCTTTTACAAATGAAATATAAAATTTATGATGTAGGTTATCAGCAGCTGAACTTACTACTACGTTGAAGAACTATATCTTTTTAACCCTATGCAACAGTAATCAAGTTATACAAGTCAATACAGTAATCAAGATCCTAATATCCTTTTAATGATATGGTCACTCAGTCCCATGAATTTTTTAACTTTATTTCCAGATTCCAAATTCTCATTCGAAATTCATTATATACAGGGAATACAAAAAAATTCTTCTGGTGAAACAATTAAAGCAAATACATCGTTCCGAGGTTATCAGGAACCACTCTGACGAAAGTAGAAGGAGAGAAACTCATAACTTCTAAGCCTAATAGAATTAGCACGTAGCAAGCTAACCTTTGCTGACAGTTCATCACATAGATCCATGCACTCCAGGCAGTAAGGAACCACTTTCGATTCCATGAGAAAATGAAGGACCTCTGGTCCATATGGTTCATCAAACTTCACCAGCAAGCAAAATATCAGAATCAAGAAGTAGCACTTCCAAAAATTAGAATAATGCTACAAATGTATAATCAGTGGTCAAATTACCAATACAAAATGCCATATATTTCTCTGTGATAAACGATTCAAGAAATGCAGATGGGTATTTCAAGAAGAAAAATCAGATACTGATTGACAGCCATCAGCCATGTCTAATATGTACCCTATGTCTGGTTAGAGTACTATAGATCGAACCTATCCAATTTTTACAGTACGATGGTTGGCTGTTCACAGCCTAACTGTACCTACCGTCTATTTGTTTTTTTGGGGATCCATATCAGCAATGCAGTTCGTCCAAAGATAAACTTAATCTAAATTATAGAGCTACAACACAATCAAGCCCGAGTGAACGAGATATTGGTTTGAACTATACCAATCTCTATTAATGGTTATTACTCATTTTTGTACTTGCTGTTTTATTATACAAATTTAAAGAGGAAGTGTAGGAGGAGAGGAAGTAAAAGAGGAGGGATTTGGTTATATACTTGGGGTGGTGTATCCCTCAAATTAAACTTTTCAGCCTCTCTTGAATTAGATGGAAAATAGAGAGTATATTTCTTTACTTCCATCCACTTATAAACTCAAACACTCAGAGTAATTTAGATTACTCAAACAAAAAGAAAGCCAGTGAATTTCTCTCCTCACCCCTCCGAACTAAACATAACGGTAATGTCACAAGGAAGCATATTCAAAGTTTATCAGTGATAAAAGTAATGTGAAATCCAAAAGCACCAACGGAAGAAATCCCCTAAAACAGGAATAGTTATTTCTGAAAAGTGAAAACTAGGCAAAGTAGCTTCTACTTTTTTTTATAGATTTATAAGACATATTTTGTCTTTTAATTGATGATTCAAATCAGAGATGTATGAAGATTCTCCGGCATATGTAAACAACAAAGTATATTCAGTGTACTTGGTAAAACATCCAGTCTTGAAGAAAATTGCAAAAAGTGAATGCATGAACGAATGGAAGAATACCCTTGCTAAGGAACCGAGAACCCCCAAGCTGGTGCGCCTCAAATACTCCAAAGGCTTGTCATCTCCACCACGCTTGAGAAATGGGTAGAAATAAGGCGGTATTTCAGCTGTAAAAGAGAAGTTACTAGAAGAGTTAACTGTAAAAACCTTTCTTACTCGGTCTGCATTTTTTCTAGCATTCCATTAAAAAGAGAAAGAGGGGGAGGGGGATGCAGAGTGATAAGGATTAGTATTGGAAAAGCACAAAGTTAGACTTTGAGGTAAACTACAGCATTAAAAAGGACATATACTTCGTCGCAAAAGATTATGCAGGCATGATCTGCATTCTTGCCACAAAAATGATAATGGAATAGACATCCGCCAATGTTGGCACAAAATTAGACACATTTCGAAGCTGGCATGAAAAGAGAAGGAGATATGCCAAGAGAAGTGGATAAAATTATATAACTCTGATGAGTCTGTGAAAGGGTTAAAAGAATAATGTGATCATTTTGAAAACTATTCACCTGAATGTTGACATACTTACACATACATGAATTTGATTCACCCTTACGAGTAGTTTGGCCTAGGCCTTCATTTTATTTCAAGAACTGACATTACCTTCTATGAGCTTCCTTCTTGTTTCTGGGTTAATAGCCAAAACCTGCAGAATATAGCCATAAAAGAGTAAGCCGATACACATCATGAAGTGGCGGAAAACTGGTGTCAGAAATAAGTTATGAAAAACCAGTTAATTTTAATAATCATATTCACTGAGAATGTTAGTTTTTGAGAATTATATGTTGTGCATACACTTATCAGTAGTCTTACATAACATTCCCTCTTGTACTGCATTTCATTGATATTGATATCAAAACCAACTGTTTACCTTTTCTAACAAAATTGCTCACAAATACTGATTGAACTGAAGTTGATATGCAGAACATTGTACCACAATTAAGAATTGAAATTCTAGGTATTTTATATACCTTGCCGAGGGGTTCCTAGAAATATTCCCTCTTTCCCTTGGCCTTTGTTATGTCGAAGAATCTTATTCTCCTATCGGCTGCACATTGAGATAATCTTTGAGGCCATGAGAAAGATATTACCGTCTTATCAGATATTGTTCATCTGAACAAAATTACAAAAATTTAAAGGTAGCTCTAATGCATTTCACTTGCAGCCTAGAAACCAAGAAAATAAGAACATCACACCTCAAAATTTCCTAAATTATAGTTTTCCAGCGATTCCACGGACTAAAACATTGCAGGATAAAGCACATTCACCAAATCTAACAGGTTTTGCACAAAGTGCATAACAGAAATGCCTGGGAAAGACATAATTTACTAGTGCAGTTTGCTACTTCAATAGGAGAAAGCATATTTGTTGATGAACATGTATATAATTGTTACACACACCACATATAATATAAGTAAACCAATAAGCGGAAGTACTTTGTTTGATTGGATATTGCTGACCTGAAACAAAGCAAGGGCATTACACGCTCGAGTTGACTCCCTCATAGATAACTTTGAGGGTGACAACTTCCGGTACACTGCTATGACTTCCTGAAATTAATAACAGAAACGTTAAGCATTGACAACTTCTTGCATATCAAAACGCGGTCTTCCACAATTTTCAGCAAATCAAATAAAGGAAAATCATTTGACATTTGTTGCTTGTCTTGAGCAAACAAAATCAAAATCTGTGAAAGTTACAGCTTCTGGTTGGAGGGAAATAACTCAAATAATTAGAACAATTAGCAGGCTATCATCTGGAAAGGTTTTGTGAATTCTCTGATATGTGCCTCTTCTCCGTGAGAAGGCTATAATTATTGAAGACATAATTAAGTAAATAAAAATGATTTTTTGTGACAGTTTGAACTCTTAAATTAGACCGTCACACATTTAGCATGTATCAAGAATGTGTTCTCCGTAATAACTTAAGCTTTTAGACGAGATGATCACACAATTCAATATGAACTCTAAAAGTTCCGTTTAAGATTATCCAACTGAATTTAGATCCGTGAAAATTAAAAGAGGTATACCTGCAAAAGTATCCAAACTGCACTGAAGGTGTCCCACAATAGAGGAGCTAGATCATGGCATGTTTCTCGCTTCTGAAATATATAAGAAAAGTCACCAACTCACAATGTGACAATTACTAGAACTTTCACAAGGTTAAAATAAAAGGACTAATGGCGTTGTTTGGCTAAATTTCGAAACCTACTTATTTCGGTTTTTTTTTTTTTTTGCACTTTGTCAATATTAGAGCAACAATTTATGCTTGATTATGGGTTCCAAAAATGCCTCTTGAAAAAAGCTGTTTTTTTTTTAGCTTCTGAACAGTTATGCTACTACAAAAAAATAAGAATAACATACCAGTGTAATTTCATAAGTGCGGTATGGAAAGAGTAGAATCAACTAGTTTAGTTCTGATATGAGTTGGATCATAATAGGGAATAGCCTAACCCTGGGAACCGGGGACTGGCCAAACTGAATCTCAGATCTCCATAGACGACTAATGGTAGAGGCTGCATTTTTCGGAAAGAAAGATAGTGGCAAAATGATGTTAATCAAGAACTGACGTCTCATGCCGACAACATCTGCAGTTGCTTAAGCTTATATTATAATAAAGTAAGTAGGAAGGAGTGAAAGCTACTCATCTGGAAGAATTCTATCTGTCCGAGCAGCAGGCGTGCGACGATGTATGGTATAGGGCCCCTATTTTATCTCTCAACAAGTCCTTTATGGATTTCGAGTCAAGAATAGAGCTGTGGCCTATTCGACCCTTGATGGAGCAATTGACTGTTGGATTTCGTTTGAAAACAAAAGCTTATTTACAGGACCGCTGGGGGAGTGGTTCCAAGTATAGGTAGGGTGAAATCTGCAGGTGGAGGAGCCTATGTAGAAGAAGATGTAGAAGAGTACCACCCCACGGTTCAGGTCCCAACACATGGGGGATTAATTTAGCTGCAAGGATCGTGAATCAAAGAAGGGAAGAATGAAACTATAATTTGGAAGTCCCCCGCGTGCTTCGTAATCAAGCTAGAAAAAGATTAAGCAAGTGATGTTCCCCGACTTACGACCTTTACGCTACTACTATTGTGATGTGAGCGGTTCAAATTGGTTGAATCTTTCTCAATCATCCTGGCCGGTAACCTAACGATACTACTCTCCTCGTATCTCTCTGCGAACTTGAGGGACAGTGACCCATGATGAAAGGAGCTATTGACCTGAGTGGTTTTCTATTTATATTTGAAAAGCAAGGTAAGTTAGTTAACGAAAGGGTAAGGTGAGGCTGAAATGGGATTCTAATGAAATTGAGTGTACACATCTTATTTCTACTTTGACGGTACAGAGGCTATTATACTACTCAAAAACACTTTATATTTTACCTAAGAGCTTGACCAAACACATTAATTATCTAGAATACTACTTTTAACTTCTAAAAAATTTGACCAAGTAAGTAATTCACTCGACGTGCTTAATGCAGCTGCAAAATATATCTTAATTGCATAAATAAAAATAAGAGAATATTCCTGAAACATAAAAGTTGATTGGAAATTATTACCTCCAAGTATTAAAGTATCTTTTAAAATTATTTGGGACACGGGTGGACTTGTGGATATGAAAGAGAGCTTCTTTGACTTCAATACATCCCTAAAAAAATAAAGTTGTCAAATTGAGGTAAAAGTTTAATGGAGTGACTAATTTTCACTCTATTTATTTATTTAATTAATTTTTTAAAAATATTTAATTCGTAGCCAATATTGACACATTTTAGACAAAGGCCATTATGTATGACTTTCTTTGGCACAAAAAAAGGTGCTCGTCTCCTTTTACAGCAACTATGAAATTCTGAATGGCTGTGTAATCATATTTATATATTTCAATTCACATATATCATGTTGATATTTTTTCCAGATTATGATAGCTGATTTAAGGATAACTATTTTATATTTACTTAGTGTTTGGGAAAGCCTTGGGGCCAATTTGAGGAATAAAGGAGTTGTAGGGAACTTCAAACATTTAGGTGAAACTTCATATGAATAATCTAAAATTCGGACTCGCGAGTCTAAACTACTTAACAGTAACTTATGAAATTCAGTTATGCACTAAATTGAGGCTTTTGCTTCAACTCAGCCAGTCCACTACCTCGCTGAGATTGGGCTGGCCCGTAAGGCTAAACAAACTTATAAGTAAAATATCGAATAATATTTATCCGGTTGAATTTCAAGCTTACATACAAATATGTTGTTGTATGTAATTTGTTGTGAATGTATTTTGTATGTCATTGTATAAAACTTATTATTTATGTCTTCCTTTTCGAGTTTCAATCAAAACCAACTTTAATCTTCACTAAATTTCCTCGAAATTGAGATATTAAACTCCAAATGATATTCACAATCATTTGCAACAATGCCCAATCAAAACTAATAATAATTTTGCAAAAGATCACTTCGAATTCAAAACTTTGAAACTTTTTAATGGTTGTCAATGAAACTTTTTAGTAAATTTTAAAATTTTTAGTTTTTTTTTTAAAAAAATAATAGCTAGCACCGCCATTTTTAGTTCTAGTTCCTTATTTCCATTCATTTGACTTGCATTCAAGAATCTGTTGATGTTTGGAATAGAAATTAAAATTGGGCTTGAAATTATATGGTTGAAAATTGATCTAAACTTGTATTTGTTTGATACCTAGTTGCTGGGTCTTTGATGATTGAAACCAGCACTTTAAAGTTCAAGTTATTGGAGCCTAATTTGGAAAGTTAAGTGCCTAATCCCTTACTTTGTATTGAATTAATAGATATAGTTATGTTAGATAATAAAATGGGAACCTCTCTATTAGAACTCCTCTCCTTCCTTATAGTCAAACATGTGGTTCCCCGCGCCTCTCTTTCCTTATAGTCAAGCGAGTCAGTGGTAATTAGGTTTGTAATTTTGCATATATAGATAAAAACTCATCATTACTACACTAGTAATAAAAAGATAGATGGTTGTGTTGATCTTACTCAAGAAGTACTCAATCGTCATAGAAATGACATTAATGTGATAATTGATGAAATTAAATAGATTTCTCTCTTCAGAAAAATTGAAGTGCTTACCCATGGGCTAGCTCGCGGCCCGCTTGATTAGGGCTTCTATGTGCTAACATTTTACAAACTTTTTCAAATGAAAGGTTGAATTCTATGGCATGTTCATTTTGAGTACATATAACACATCTAATAATATAAAGGGTTAAGGAGAAAGACAATCATATTATTCAGAAATTCTACAAACCGCTGGCAAAAAGTTCATTCAATGTACATTCTACTAGTCATTCAAAAATAGCACAAAAGAAATTAATCAGTGATCAATGAATTTTCTTGCCTCTATATCTCCTCCACCGAACAACCACCAAGTACAAGAAAAAAATACACAACAAACGGATATACAAAAATCTATATATATATATGTATATATATATATATAATTAAAACGTGTCATGTACCTTGACGAGTTGATAGATGACCTCTTCACGAAGATCAACATCATGGAGTAATAGCACCAACTCTCTCGGAGTGGCAAAACCTAAGTCATGAAGAGGAATTTGTTGTATGACCATGGAAGAAGAAGGATATGAAGAAGTGTTGCACAATAATGGCGATGATGTCAATGTGGTATCCTCAAATGGTGACTCTGGTAGATTCTCCATTAAAAATTCTTAAAGAGAAAAACCTTCCAAATGAGAAAGAAGACACTAAAATGAGGCGTTTGATTTTTTTTTTTCTTAGTGAAAGAGAAGAGTTGTTTGTTTGCCTTTGAAAGAAAACGAAGTAGGCAATGGACAGATATAGCTGTATTTATTGTGTCGCCTTTTGAACCACGGTTGGTTTAGTTTTGAATTCTTTTTTGGTTCATGCAGATTCTTGTAATTGGAGGAAAAAGTTTAGATTTACATTAGTATTTACTATTCAACCCCTTCCAATTTAAATGATGCTCTTTCTAATTTACATAGTTTCAACATGTTAATATTCTCCCGTCTCAATTTACACGACAATATTTGACAGGACACTAAATTTAAGAATGAAAGAAAGACTTTTAAAATTTATAGTCTAAGACAAGTCATAGATATTTGTGTAACTATAAATCATCTCAATAAGGGTAAAATGAAAAATTTTAAGTTAAATTCTTGTATGTACAACACCAACAACATACCCAATGTAATCTCATACTTGGGGTATGGGGGTAGGATTGTAACACCTCGTACCTTCAAACTAAACCATGATCATGATACATGATTTTAGAAAACCAAGACGGGGAGTTAAAGTTGAAAAACCAATTTCAATATGTAAATCCAGTTTTACGCCCAAAATATGCGGACCGTATAATATGTTACGGATCGTAGAAATTGACCATACAAATCACCGTCGAAATTGACGATGTACGGTAGGATTATAAAAACCGTGTAAAAATATATGGACCGTCCTTTTCGATCGTAATGTTCCCCCCAACTTTTGGCAGTCAATGTTTAGTTGCACTCGAGACAAAATTACACGGTCCATACCCATACCGTAGAAAAAGTTACGAACCGTACAATCCGGTCGTAAAACCTCCGATGACTGGAACAATATAAATATGTAGACTTAGTTCTAAAAATTAGTTTTCTTATTTTTCCAAGCCCTAGAACGAAGCTCTCTCCTCCCATCATCCTCATAACTCAAGGTAAGTCCTTTTCATGTATTTCCACACAATTCTAATCAAGTGTACTCAATTTCTAAGTGAAATTCATTGTTTCTAACCTATAGTTTTCAAGAAAACCCAACTCAAGGAATTAGAGTTCAAGCTTTGGCTTTCTTCTTCAAAGTTCAGATTTTAATACAAGTTTTGAAGCAATTAAGGTATGTAGAGCTTCTATCCACGTGTAGGAACGTCATTGTTCTTCCCCACGCCATATATATTATGTTGTTGTTTATTGTATTCATGATATGCCATTATGACTGTCATGAATCTGTCCGTAATCCATGAACCAATGTTTTGAATTTCACGAGTTCTTAAATATCAAGTCATGAATCATTGCCACACAATCCATGAAATTATACACGTTTTTCATGATTTATACAAGTTATATTATATATCTCTTCACATGCTAAATTATAATTACGAACTATATTTTACAAGTTATTTTTATGAAAATTAATGGGCTTACAAGCCAACTATATTCATGTTTTGGGAGTTGCACAGATTATCAAGAAGACTCAGACAGTCTAAAACTACATTTGCCAGTATAAGATAAGGATCGCTCCGCCCAGAGGACGATACATTGGACCCATCATGTCATGTTCATGTCTCATACCTTGCCGCTTAGCTAACTGGATAGAGATCAGACGCCACGTTCACACGTGGTGGTTACATGTCAATTTTGTTAATGCTCTCCCACAAATATTCAGATATACAGTTTTACAGATTTTATACATGTTATTATATTCATGTCGAATCATATTCATGTTTATTGTTCAGTTTCAGTTCTATGTTCCTATTATTTCACGTGTCTGCTTATTCTTCCAGTTTCTTTACATACAGTACAATTAAAATGTACTAATGTTCCTTTGTCAGGGCCTGTAATTCACGGTGCATGTATTGAGTTTCAGGACGAAGGATCTGCACACTAGGATTTCACATGTATCAGCTATTAGTGAGCCCCATTTTATTCGGGGTGCCAGTTGGTTATTTTTCAGGATTATGTTTTATGGTATAGGTATGTCAGGGGCCTTGTCCTGGTAAACAATTTTCCAGGCAGACTCATGTTTAAGAGGTTTCATAACTAGACTAGCTTAGCATGTCATATTAGTCTTTCAGAATTATTATGTTTTCAGACTATTTTTCGCTATGATATTTTAGACTATTTTCAGTATACAGTTACATGTTTTTTTATCATTATTATTCCATGCTTTTGATGCTCATATTGATTCAGCAGCCCATGCGGTTTGCTCAGTCACATGCAGTCAAGCACCGAGTGCCGTGTTTTGTCCAGACCATGGTTTGAGGCGTTACAAAACTTGGTACCAGAGTATAGGTTCAAGTGTCTTAGGGAGTCTATGCAACCGTGTCTAGTGGGGTCTCTTTTATATGTGTGAGGCGCCTATACATGTAAACAGTTGACCACCAAGACATCTAGGATCTTATGAACATGGTTTTCAAGCCTTATCTTGACCTTTTCGTTATTATCTTCATCGATAATATTCTAGTATATTCCTGTAGTGAGGCTCATCATGTAGAACATCCCAGAATAGTGTTGCAGACGCTCTAGGATCATGAGCTTTATGCAAAATTTTCCAAGTGTGAATTTTGGCTAAAGTCAGTAGCATTCTTAGGCCACGTGATTTCAGGCGAGGACGTCCAAGTTGATTTTTAGAAAATAGACGCTGTGAAGAATTGGCCCAGACCCATATCAATCTCTGAAATAAGAAGTTTCTTGGGTATGGCATGCAATTACAGATGCTTCGTAGAGGGTTTTTCCTCAATTACATCTCCATTAACTAGATTAACTCAGAAGAAAGTTGAATTTCAGTGCTCAGATGCTTGTGAGCGTAGTTTCAAAGAATTGAAAATGAGACTGACTTATGCTCCAGTGTTATCATTGTCAGAAGGAATCGATGGGTTCGTAGTATATTGTGATGCTTCAGGAATTGGTCTCAGATGTGTTTTAATGCAACATGATAAGGTTATAGCTTATGCATCAAAACAACTTAACCCTCATGAAAAGAGCTATCTGACTCATGATTTAGAATTGACAGCCGTGATTTTTGTGCTCAAGATATGGCGCCACTATTTGTATGGAGTTCATGTTGATATTTTCACAGATCACAAGAGCCTTCAGTATATATGCAAGCAACGGAAATTGAATCTTAGACAAAGAAGATGGCTTGAATTGATAAAAGAGTATGATATGGATGTTCTCTATCATCCGAGGAAAGCGAATGTGATAGCCGATGCTCTTAGTGGGTGATCCATGGAAATATTTGCTCATGTTGAAGAATAAATGAGGACCATGATGAAGGAAATTCATCGACTAGCCAGTCTAGGAGTTTGACTCATGGACTCTAAAGATGGTGTTGTTGTCCAGAACAAGTATGAATCTTCCTTAGTAGTTGAGGTGAAGGAGAAATAGTTTAGTGATCCCTATTGGTTGCAGATGAAAGAGGGTGTTGACACCCAATTTTGTCCCATCTTTTATGATTTTATTCGTAATTTTTAATATTTTTGACACTTTTAAAATAATTTTAAAATATAGGCATATATGTGTGTATCTTCATATTATTATTATTATTCGCATATTTTATATCATTTGCATTTTTTATGAAAATCATAAGTTATCCGAAATTTTATATTATTTTATTCTCGCAAAATTGCATTACATTTCCCTTTTTATTAAGCATTAAGCATTTCGCAAATATTATATTTTTATTATTATCACGTCGTTATGTTATTTTAAATAATTCACATCTTTTACAAAATATATATATATATATATATATATAATATATTTTAATATTAAACCCCTTTTATATTTTTCAATTCCTAACCCAATACAATTTCTACCCAACCTAAATTAAAACCCATTTTTCGTCCAAAGCCCAATCCCCAAATTAAATTCCCACAAGCCCAATCCCACAAATTAAATTCCCACAACCCACAAAACAAAAATCCCAAAATCAAGCCCAACTCCTTTTCTTAAACCCAACACCACAAGCCCACTCACCCGACCTGTCGCCTGACCCCAAACCCATCGCCCAACCCCTTTAATTCCCCAAACCCAAAACAATTAAACCCAAAACCCAATTCCCACAACCCAAAACTCCAAGCCCAACAATTTAATTCCCCAAATTTCAAACCCATCGCCTAACCCTACCACTCAATTGGCCGGCCCAAGCCCAAAACCCTTCCCCTTTTAATTCCCCAAACCAACAAACCCTAAAAACAAAAAAATCGATAACCCCCCACCCAAGCCGACGCCATGCCCGACCGGCCACCTCGCCTCGCCACCACCCACTCCCGCCACCAACCCCGACACCCCACACCCTCCCGCTACTTCGTCCAACCCATACCCCTAAAAATCCGCTTCCAAATTCAGATTTTTTGCCTTTAATTCAAAATTCAAACTCGATTCTTGGGGGGGAATCCACCTATAAATACCCCATGATTTGTTCTTCATTGAAGAGGATTTTCGGACAAGAAAATAGACTTTCGGAAGGATTTTCGGAAGATTATTCAATATATACATACATATTTTGTTGTGTTCTTGATTTGAGAGTATTTGGCTTCGTTGTTGTTCCAAGAATCAAGTCCGAAAAGGTTTGTCATCCCCTTTGATTTCTCTAATTTTTTCATCGATTTGGTCGGTCAATTCGACTCCGGTCGACTCTTGTTCGTAACATTTTCGAATTCTTGCATTTTCATGTTTATGTATGTTGGTTATCCGAATTTGGTATAAGATTTGTTTAGGATCACCGATTTGGTCGGGTCATCGACGGTCGGGTCGACGGTTTAGATTTTTCCAATTTTCCTACATTCTTCTTTGTTGTTATCTTTGGTTATCTGAAATTGACAAAATTGTTTGATTAGGGTTGAAACTCCAATTCGGTCAGTCATCGACTGCCGGTCGAATCGACGGTTTGGGCAACATTCTCGTAATTCTTGCATTTCATATTCTTGTCCTTGGTTATCTGAAATTGGTCTTTGAAATCGATTTCAAGTTTGGATCATTGATCCGGTCGAAGTCATCGACGGTCGGGTCGACCCGATTTGATCATTATTTTGAACTCTTGCATTTCATATTCTTGTTATTGGTTATCTGAATTTGGTGTTGAAATCGATCCGGGTTGAAACACCGATCCGGTCAGATCATCGACCGGTCAGTCGAATTTGGGTAATATTTTTCGTAATCCTTGCATTTCATATTCTTGTTCTTGGTTATCCAAATTGGTCGAAATCGATTTCGGTTTGAATCAATCGACCAGTCAGGGCGACCCGATTTGAATATTTCGCACTTCGTAACTCTGCGGGTATTTTAAATCACTACCGCCTGTTTCCTTGGCATTATTATTATGTTATTGATTGAATTAATACCGCATTCTCTTTGTTGTCTTATTGATCCAAACCAATATTGCGCCCATCTTCGAGACGCTTCTGCTTCATATTATCGCTTTTATCAAGTTTGAATAAATACCGCGTCTGTCGGGCCGCTTTTCTGTTTCGCTTTACTCCCGCTTCAGACATCGCTTTATTGCTTTATCATTTTTTACCGCTTTAAACTAGACACCGATTTTTCCAACATCCGCTTATTTCGCCGTTTCAAAGATTAAAATTACCGTTTCATCGCTTATCGCTTTAAAACTAGACACCGCGCCATTTTCGGAACTGCTTTTCGCCATCGCCATCAAGCTATCGCTACTTATCGCATCGTTACATCGCCATCGCCATCAAGCTATCGCCATCAAGTATCGCCATCGCTATTGCCATCACATCGCTATCGCTACCGCCATCGCATTACTTTCATCGCCATCGTTATCGCCATCGCATCGCTATCGCTACCGCTATCAAGTATCGCCGGCTGCGCATCGCTGCTGTTATCGTTTCATTGTTTTTCTGCTTGTTCCCATTTCAGACATCGCTTTATCGCTTTATCATTTTTTGCTTTAAATCAACACCGATTTTTCAAACATTGCTTTCTATTTCGATTCACTGTTTCAAAGATTCAAATATTTGTTCTCTTGCTTTCTTGTTTTAAACTAGACACCGCGTCATTTTTTGGAAACTGTTTTCTTCTCTTCTTATCGCTACCGCCATCTTTATTCTGTTTCATTTTTTTGATTTGAACACGATACTACAGTGGCCGATGAAAAATATCCGTCGATTTTGAGGCCTACAGTTGCAAAGACGGAAATATAACTTCGGGCAAGGATGAAGACTTAAACCTTTTATCCGAGATCAACATGTTTAGTAGGCGAGGTGACTAAAATAACCAACAAGTTATATATTCGCAGCCACGACGTGATTATAGTGATCTTTTATTCCACCCGAGAGACCAACACGTTTAGTAGGCGAGGCAATCACAAATAAACTATATTAGTCATATGTTTGCGACCACGACGTGATTGGAATGTTCTTTTCAAAATTTAAGTCTGAGCCTCCGCGATCAAAACATTCACTGCTTTGAATACGGATATGAAGTTATTTGTGTTTAAATGTTTCTAACCGTTTGTTCTTAACGACTTATGAGGATTAAAGTAAATAACGACAAATATTCCTGAGTTTATTTATTTCTTTCTTTAATTCAGCTTTTATTTCGCTTTGTATTGTAATATTATTTATCGCACTTATGTAATTATTGAAATGCTTAGAATAGGCAAACTTAGGATTTATTCATAGGTTAGTTTAAGATTTGAAACCCGTCGCTAGCTTATTTATTTGTAGGCTCGCAAACTTAGAAATCCTTCGCTAGTTTATTTATTTTAGGCTCGTCACGCTTATTCAAAATTTTAAAACAACTCTTGTCATCTTTATTTGCTTCAATTAAATTGTACAAAATAAGCTTATCTTTTTATTATTATTTTTTGCAACTTGTTGATTTTCGAAAGATTCGCTTCTTTGGCATTATAAAGAATTTATTGTCACAAATGCATGTTTTTCTAAAAAACTCTACATGTATCTTTCTTTTATGTCATCTGAATATGTATTTGTATAAAATGCATCATATTTACTTATATAAAATGCATCATATTTGCAAAACATCTTTTTATTTATTATACTTGTAAAACATGTATTTTTCTAGCAATAATTAATCTGAGTTTTACCGGATAACCGCAAGTTAGCGGATCTTAAAGGATGCCTAACCCCTTCCCTTTAGGATAATAAAGAACCCTTACCTAGAATCTCACTAGTTTCGCAGACCTTAAAATTGGAGTTTACACTGCAGCACTTAGTTTAAATATTTAGGTGTCCTAATTCACCGTAAAAATAATTAGGTGGCGACTCCTCAACCCTCTTTACCCAGGAATCACCCCATACGTCCGAGCTCCGCTTTGACCCAAGCGAGGTCGAAAATGGGCGCGTACAGCATGGCGACTCCACTGGGGAGCATCAGGTTCTTAAACCACAGCAAGTTCGGATTAATTATTGCTTTACTTTTTTTTATTTATTTTAGTGCTTTGATGTGTTTTATTTATGAGATTTTTTGCATAAACTGCTTTAATTGCTATATTGTTACTGCTTTCCTTAAATTGGCATTTCGTTCATATTTCTTCCACTCTGGAAAATTGACACTATCACACACTACACGCGAGGTGTGTTTTACGCACCCGCAAATTTCTTTCCATCTACCAAAATTTAGGAGAGTTGGCGTATGCGCGGAGTGACCGGACCATCTGGTGGCCGCGTAGCCTTCTCACTCGAGTAGTCCGCTCGGGAACCTTGTGTCTAGTCAGCCAAATCTTAGAAAATTTAAGATAGAGCGATACCACCCTTTATTTTAAGTCATGCATGCATACATCATAGGTGGGTTGATCCTTGGCATCAACTTCACAAATAAGAAAACCACCAAATTGTCGACGGGTCTCACAACCCAACGACCAATCAGCATATTATGTGTAGCAGGATATTGATGGACGGATCCAAGCCTAAACAGTATGCCAAAAATCGGAAAATGTATATTTATTTTTTATTTTTTTGTTATAGATGGAGTCTGTGCCGCAAGTCAGGATGGTGAGTGGGATTCCGAACAAACTGAAAATATGGTGGACAAACTTTGACCTTGGCAGCCAAATGGCAATTAGGAGAAGATTAGGTTGCCTCGTTTCGTTGTTCGACATCTTCCCCGATCAACATTTGGTCAGAGACCGATCCATTTTGGGATCGGATCGGGTTGTCTTGATTCGGAGATTTTGAGATGACTCTACTTTGGAAGAAATCAACTATTTCACCAATTTGATCTACCAGGTAGAGGACAAATTATCCCGCTTTGTCAATCAGGAAAGAAATTTCTCCGCTACTTAGGGCTAAAGAACACTAAGAAACTCCTATGCTTTGAAAACAACTGGGTCTCAATGGAATATCTCAGTATGAGAGGTACGGTTGTCGAGGCAGTTACAAGACATTCAAAAATGAATTTTCTTGCACCCCGATCATTAAGCGGACCAAACGACCCATTGCATTCATCTGTCGCTTTCTAGGGTCTCCGATATTCCCGCTGAGTATGGAAAGATCGGTACTGCATATGTTCCGTGAGCACGGGCACTTTTCGAAGGAGCAAACGGAGCACAACTCACTTTGGCCCCTATGATCTTGGCGTAAATATTTGGGCTTTAGGGAAATGTAAAAGAGGTGAAACAGGTTTCTTGAAGGTCGCAACCTTATT
Source organism: Anisodus acutangulus (assembly GCA_029783415.1). NCBI lineage: Eukaryota > Viridiplantae > Streptophyta > Magnoliopsida > Solanales > Solanaceae > Anisodus > Anisodus acutangulus. The sequence continues at coordinate 57,538,263 of CM056491.1, forward strand.
TTGCAGATGTGGGCAATGGAACACTTCTATCGGCGCCCGAATATGGTCGACATATGCTTCAATGAGTCAAACAAAATCGTCGCCTTTACGACGAGCAAGCGAGTTCATATCGCTCGTCGGCATGAATGATTGGTATGGGTTTTGGCGTCCGCACTTTGTGAAGCAGATCCAATGGAAATACCCTCTCGCTCCCGAATGCCAAAAAAGCCTACATAAGATGCAAAAGGCTTTATTATATTGAGCTTATCGGATTGAAAGGCCTCCAACCTTACGCTCCACTCCGTACTCCGGTCAGTTGGGACAAGAGCAGATAATTCCCCTCCGGGCAAATATGAGGATTTACGAAATTCCATTCGGTCGAATTTCATTGTCCCCAGAGCTAGGCAAGTCTTCGATGAATGGAACAATATTGACACAATAGACATTGGAGGTAGTCAGGCGAGGTACCCCGAATATCAAGCGTGGCTACGAGAGGATTGCAGAGTACGGACCATAGTCCCGATGGCGAGCAAGGTTTTGAAGATATCGGCACGACAATTTGGATAAGGAATTTAGGCTCAGAGACACGATCGTTACCCCGAGATGTGGCAGCAAATGCAAAATATAGTGCAATATCTAGAGGACGCAGGAGTCGGACCCAAAGAATGTTAGGGTCCCATCTTCATCTCGGTGATCAAAAGCAAGATTTAGAACCCGAGCATAAATATCTTATGTTATCGACTTTATTATTGTACGCATTATTATTTCAAGAAAGTCAACCTTTATTTCCGACAAAAGGCATCACAATCTTTGGCTTGGATCAATTTATCAAGATCTTGCATATTTTTGCGTTTAAGCTCACCTCCCAGCATAAAGGAGGCCCCATGCACATTAGGACGCGCATTTAATTTTCATATAATTTATGCGCTACTTGTTTATCGCTTTTCCACTCTATACATGTTATTCAAAGCAATAATTATTCGTCTCATACTAACTTGGTTTGTTTCATCTTTTAGAGAAGGTTTATTTTGCCTCGCTTTATTTTCCAAAAGTTGATTCGCGTTGATTGAAATCGGCGGAACACCATTACTTCACGAGATCCAAGGCACAATCATCCGACAAAATGACTGATTCAGGCGGCCGAACAAACCGGTTTGGGACTTGTCGCTCTTCCGGAGGTGAACCAGAGACATCGGAAAGGAGAAATACTTCCGTCCGGATGAATATCTCGCCCAACCATCGCAAAGAAATGGCAACTATGCAACCGAGATCGAACGACTCAGGAATCTTACCAATCTTTCCATCAGCATCAACACTCCATCGCCTGAACAAGAGACGAGCGCAATCGCTCCACACACCTTTCCATCTCACGAACCATCATTCCCGTAACCTTCCCCAAATCCCTTACCAAGGTAACCAATCCTCAATTCGCCACCCCACAACGTACCAATCCACATCCTATCAACCCGCAGCCGTCCACAACAAAACCCGCTACAAAATGACCCAAAGATCCTTCACGACTCCATATATACATCGGCTCCACTTACCCAAACTACCCCACTTGTCCAAAATATCCCTCCCACACTAAATTACCAGGCAACCCAACAAATACCAATGGCACACATCACTAACAAGCAAGATGTGCCACCGGTATATGCAAATGAAGCCCAACCTTCCACTTCTACCATACCAAACATACATCATCGTGAGATAGACCAATATGAAGAGATGGAAAGGCAAGCAAGGATTAGAAATGATGAAAGTATGGCAAGGGAAATTCATAGCCTAAAAGAAGCATTTAAAAACATTCAAACCAAAGAAGGGGCATGAAGGACTCGAGTATGAAGATCTCTGCATGCATCCCGACGCTCGCTGCCTATCGGGTATAAGGTACCAAAATTTGATTTATTCGATGGAAAGGGAAATCCTCGCGCTCATTTGAGATCATATTGTGACAAGTGGTTGGAGTGGGTAAGGACCAGGCCATAATAATGAAGTTGTTCATAAGAAGTTTAACAGAGAGGCGCTCGTGGTACACAAGCCAGGACCCGCGAAAATGGCATAATCGGGGCACAATGGCACAGGATTTTGTGGATGTGTTCAGTTTAACACCGATACGCTCTTGGATAGATTTTATTTAATGAAACTGGAGAAAAATCTACAGAGACTTTCAGAGAATATGCCATGAGATGGAGGGCGGAAGCAAAGAAAGTTCACCCCAATGGCGGAAAGTGAAATGACCACGCTCTTTGTGCAATCTATGAAGGATGCAACTTATTACGAAAAAATGATAAGCGTCATTGACGGAATTTCTCTGAAGTGGTCGAATGGGAGATTTCATAGAAGAAGGTATCAAGACAGGAGAATCACGAACTTAGCAAAGATTGCAAAGCATTTAGTAAGGCCATTGATCAGACTCATTCGGGGAGCAATTAAGAAGAGGAGGGATGGAGCGTCCCTGTCATGGCGGTCCAGAACATAGGTCCAACCAAATGCCAACCTACCAAAGCCCGTCATCCCAACCTCCCTACTATAATCAAAGCACCCAAAATCATCACCTCCTACTATAGCCAAAGCACACAAAGCTCCTCACCTTTTATTATCAACACTCGCCTACTCCCTACCCTGTCTATCATACCCAACCAATATATAGCCCACCACGAGCACCTACCTATAGAAATTCCCCACAAGATCAACCCACACATCCGCCTCAAAGAAAAACCATCCACCAAATACTCCTGCACTCGGGCAAACTTGAAAGAAGGCCATTCAAGACATATACACCTTTAGCCGAACCTCTAGCCCAACTATACGAAAGATTGAGGACCGCAGAATACTCCAACCCATCCCAGGGCATATCCCCAATCCAATTCCTGTGTCGTATGATGAAACTAAGCATTGTGCGTACCACTCGGAGATCGCGGGACATGACACTTTGGAATTTGTTTCGCTCTAAAAGACAAGATCGAGGCTTTGATCAAAGAGGGAATTATCCAACCGAAAGGACCTCCCCCTAATGTAAATAACAACCCTTTGCCAAATCATGACAATGCCAATATAAACATGATTACCATTGATGAAGAAAACAGTTTGGAAGGGACCATTGTGCCGATCCGAACAGAGGAAAGGGTTGAATCATCGGCTTTGATCACCCCTATAATTACGATTCGTAAGAGCACCGCTTGAAGTGGAAGTACTTCCTCCAAATCGCGGATAGTGACGTCGTATGTCGATACCAAACCGCCTCGAGCTATTCGATTGGGGAAAGGAGCGGGGAAGGAGAAACAAATTGTAGAAGTTGTCGCCGCTGGTATGACAAGATCCTGACGATGTTATGCCCTGCAGACAATCCAAAAAGGTTGTAACAGAGATCAAGTAGAAGAGTTACGGAGGAAGATGCCAACCAAGGAGTATTCCGTTGTAGAACAATTAAAGAAAACACCGCTCAGATTTCTTTGCTATCATTGTTGATGAATTCTCCGCACCATGGACGCGCTTTATTGGAAGTACTCAAAGAAGCTTATGTATCGAGAGAGACCACAAAGTAGAAACTCTCGGCCTTTGGTCGGACAGATCTTGGAGGCCCATAAAGTCTCTTTCCATGACAAAGAATTGCCACCGAGGGTTTGTGCCACAACAAAGCTTTGAACATAACGATAAAGTGCATGAACAAATTCATTTCTAAGGTATTGATTGATGGAGGCTCGGTAGTCAATATTTGTCCCGCGACCCTCCGAGCCTTGGGAATTAGCATTGGAAAGATTCGCGAAAGTCATCCGAGAGTTAAAGGTTTTGATGGAGCCCAAAGGAGCGTTATGGGAGAAATGGATTTGACATTACAAGTGGGGCCCGTGGAGTTCGTCGTGGAATTCCAAGTGTTAGACATATCTACCACCTATAACCTACTAATGGGAAGACCTTGGATCCATGTGGTGGTGCGCCTTCTACCCTACATCGAGTTTGAAGTTTGTTTGGGATCATCACGAGGTCGTGGTACACGGAGAAGGGAGCAATTCAATATGTCCCGGCGACGGATCCTATTTGTTGAAAGCGTAGATACGCTGGATGGGTCTGTCTTCCATGTCGAGAAATTGCATGTGCCTCCAAAGTCGAAATATTGAAGTTACCCCGGTCCTCACAATGGTGGCCCAGAAATGTTGAAGAATGGCTTTAAGCCCGGTCGAGGCCTCTGATTGAATTTAGAAGGTATGGTGGAACCTGCTCATTTGCTCAAGAAGAAGGATACTTTGGTCTCGGATATAAACCCACTTCTAAAGAAGTCTTATCAGTCAACCTCCGAAAGAAAAGGGACACTCCCTTGCCAAAGCCTGTTCCACCCTTGAATCAGTCATTTGTCAAAGCATATGCCGCTCAGGAGTCGAATGAAGATGATGCAGACGACCTCGCAGAAGGACTCAAAAGCCTTTTTATTGCAGAAGAAGAAATGGAATGCCATGTAATTCTGGATGATTTTGATGAAGGCCCAACTATTTGGGATGCAGAACATGGAGATATTTTGAAAAATTGGACCTGTGGCTCCTACTGCTTTCTCCGGAAGCTTGGTAGAAATTACCTTAGTACTTTTTGAAGCAATGCGATTCTAATTGAGGCTTGAATCGCATCTATGCATTAATGTGTTTTGCCTCCATCTTTGAAAGCTTAAATGACAAATCCACATTTTTTTGCTATTTAAAAATTTGTTTTGTTTACTAATTTTCTTTTCTCTTCAAAGATGCAAACTAATAAATCATCGATAATGTGAATGTGACATGTAATGAAACAAACAAACAAAATCCAAACGATGAACATGACTTGAAGAGTATGAGGAAGACTCGCAACCGTAAGAATTGACAGAGGAATTGGAACATTTTGAGAATAAACCAAAGCCAAATTTAGAAGAAAGCGAGGCAATAAATTTGGGGGATGCAGAAAATGTGAGAGAAACAAGAATCGGGCCCATCTCAACGCCCCACAAAGGAAAGAACTGACGGATCTTTGAGACAATATATCGACGTATTTGCTTGGTCTTATGACGAGATGCCAGGGTTGAGCACGGATATTGTTTCGCATAGATTGCCTATCGATCCATCTTACCCTCCGGTGAAACAAAACCAAGGAAAATCAAGCCTGATTTGAGTTTAAGGGTCAAGGAAGAGGTGTCCAAGCAATTCGACGCAAAGGTCATTCGGGTCACAAGATACCCGACTTGGTTGGCCAACATTGTACTGTGCCAAAGAAAGATGGAAAGATACGAGTGTGCGTGGATTATCGGGATCTCAACAAGGCCACCGAAGGATGACTTCCCTCTTCCAAATATTCACATACTCATTGACAATGTGCAAAGCATGAGTTACAATCATTTGTTGATTGCTTTGCTTTGGTTACCACCAAATCTTGATGGATGAGGAAGATGCAGAGAAGACAGATTCACTACACCTTGGGGTATAATTGTTATCGAGTAATGCCGTTCGGACTCAAGAATGCAGGTGCCACATACATGAGGGCCATGACTACCATTTTTCATGATATGATCCACAAAGAAATAGAGGTCTACGTAGATGACGTTATTATCAAGTCACGAAGGACTTCAGATCACTTGATGATTTAGAGAAGTTTTTGACCGACCGAGGCGGTATAACCTGGTTAAATCCCGCAAAAGTGCGCATTTGGTGTCCTATTTGGGGAAGGCTGTTGGGTTTCATTGTAAGTAGAAGGGGTATTGAATTGGACCCTCAAAGGTAAAAGCTATTCAAGACTTGCCTCCTCCAAAAAGTCGAAAGGACGTAATGAGTTTCCTTGGTCGCCTCAACTACATCAAAGAGTTCATAGCACAATCAGCAGTGATATGTGAGCCAATATTCAAGCTCTCAAAAAAGACGCCGCTACCAAGTGGACATCGATTGCCACAAGCTTTCGATAGAATCAAAGAATACTTGTCTAACCCACTGCTTTGGTGCCTCCGAACCGGAAGGCCGTTCTGTCATATATCCGTCTGCGTGTTAGAAAATGCATTTGGGTGCGTGCTCGGACAACATGACGAAACAGAAAGAAGGAGCGTGCCATATACTACTTAAGCAAGAAGTTCACACCGTATGAAGCTCGGTATACTTTGTCGAACGCACTTGTTGTGCCTTAACGTGGATTGCACAAAAGTTTAGACATTATCTGTCTGCATATACCACTTATCTCATCTCAAGGATGGACCCGCTCAAATACATCTTTCGAAGCCCATGCCCACCGGAAAGCTAGCAAAGTGGCAAATCTTGCTAAGTGAGTTCGATATCATATATGTCACCCAAAAGGCTATCAAAGGACAAGCACTAGCCGACCATCTTGCTGAAAATCCTCGTGGATGAAGAATACATGCCTCTCCTGACTTATTTTCGGACGAGGAGGTCTTGCTTGTTGGAGAAGACATCTCGTAAGAATACCCGGTTGGAGAATGTTCTTCGACTGAGTCGCAAACTTCAAAGGGGTTGGTATTGGAGCGCTTTGATTTCGTAATCAGTCAACACTACCCAATTTCGCAAAACTCCGATTTCCATGCACCAACAATATGGCGGAATATGAAGCTTGTGTACTCGGACTTAGAATGGCCGTTGATATGAACATTCAAGAACCGCTGGTTATAGGTGATTCAGACTTATTGATTCATCGTACAAGGCGAATGGGCGACCAAGAACGGGAAGATACTTCCTTACTCGCATTGCGTGAAGGAATTATGCAAAAATTCAGCAAGATAGAATTCAAGCATATCCCACGAACTCAAAACGAGTTCATTTGATGCTCAGCAACACTGTCCTCCATGATTCAACATCCAGATAAGAACTACATTGATCCCATCAAGGTGAGCTTATCGGATCAGCCGGCATATTGTTTCAACATAGATGGAGAGTTGGATGGAAATCCTTGGTACCACGACATTAAGAGAGATCTCAATATAGGTGAATATCCAGAAGGCATAACCAAAGATACAAAAAGGACACTTAGGAGGTTAGCAAACCATTTCTTCCTAAACGGAGAAATCCTTTATCGGAGGACTCGGATCTCGGTTTGTTAAGATGTGTTGATGCTCGAGAGGCAAGCGGTTTAGTTGAAGAGATACAGGAGGCACGTGCGGGCCTCATATGAATGGCTTCACTTTGGCAAAGAAGATTCTAAGAGCAGGATACTTTTGGATGACCATGGAAACAGATTGCATCCACTTCGTGCAAAGATGCCATCGATGTCAGATTCATGGCGATCTAATCAAGGTACCCCCTAACGAACTCAATGTGACGAGCTCCCCTTGGCCATTCGCAGCTTGGGGCATGGATGTCATTGGCTCTATTGAACCCGCCGCATCAAATGGACACAGATTTATTCTAGTGGCAATTGACTATTTCACAAAGTGGGTAGAAGCATCGTTCCACAAGTCAGTAACAAAGAAAGTGGTAGTTGATTTTGTCCGCAATAACATCATTTGTCGATTTGGAATCCCTGAGTCGATTATAACAGACAATGGGGCTAATCTCAACAGTAATCTGATGAATGAGATATGCGAGAAGTTTAAGATCACTCACCACAATTCCACTCCGTACCGACCTCAGATGAACGGAGCAGTCGAAGCAGCCAACAAAAACATCAAAAGAATACTACGAAAGATGATTGATAATTACAAGCACTGGCATGAGCATCTGCCTTTTGCACTTTTGGGATATCGCACTCTGATCGGGACTTCTACCGGGCAACGCCGTATCTATTGGTCTATGGAATGTGTCGTGTTACCAGCAGAAGTGGAAATACCGTCTTTAAGAATTATCCAAGAAGTCGAGTTGAACGGCGAAATGGATCTGAATCGCACGAACAATTGATCCGATTGATGAAAAGCGATTGAACGCGATGCCACGGACAACTTTATCAAAACAGAATGGCCAAAGCTTTCAACAGGAAAGTAAAACCAAGGACTTTCGAACCGGGCATTTGGTGCTAAAGCGAATATTCCCGCACCAAAATGAAGCTAAAGGAAAATTCGCACCTAATCGCAAGGGCCTTATATGGTTCACCGGTGTTGACTGGAGGAGCGTTAATCCTAGCCGAAATGGACGGTGAAGTATGGCCAAAAGCTATCAACGCAGATGCAGTGAAAAGATACTACATTTAGGATTTTTACGTGTAATGCATTTCTTGTGTTGTAAAATTGCGCTCCCAAAGGGATACGCAAAGAACCCATGTCGGGTTCCGCTTCCGAGATGGCAAATTTCCCGAAACACATTTCTTTGTAACATGAACTACGTTATGACCTCGATTCCCTCGGCGGGATACGAGGCGCCACATCGGCCGGTCCCATTTTAGAAAATCCTTACAATCCCTTTTGCTTGTAATGAACTACGCCATGACCTGATTCCCTCATGGGGATACGAGGCGCCTAAATCGGCTTCGGTCCCACCATTAGGAAATATTTTCTCCTTCATCTAACAAAGACAAAATGCACCCATCCGATCACCCCGATAGAGGTGCAAGAAATCTACACAAGACTCGGTTGTCCATTCAAAAGATCGTCATTCTCATATATCGACAATCGGGCATTTTTAAGGATCATCGCCAGAGGACGCCGATAAACATGGAAAACCATCGGCAAACTAAGTCTTCACGGAAGAATTTTGGATAAGACGTTTGTTTTGTTTCAACTGCGTGTCACCGCCGACAGACATTTGTACATATGCATACTTTCTTACAAGCAAATTATTTTCAACAAACATTTTCATTAAAGTTCAACGTAATTTTCTTGATATGCATACTTGTTACAAACAAATTGTTTTCAACAAATGTTTTCAAAGAAATGGCTATCCAATACGGGAACCAAAGAGGGCTACAGTCCGAATTAGCAGGACATGCAAATACCAAGACCGGCTACAAAGTCAACGCGAATCAACTCCCTCCCAAAACTCATAAATTTATTTGAGTACGTGTTCTTCAGGTCGAAACAAAGAAGGAAGCCGCAACATTTTATGAGCAGATTCGCAAGGGCCTCCGTGATCGCAACTCACTACAAGAATCACTTTCTGTTTGGAGATTGTACAAAGACGTCATGCTAAACTACATGTTCCCAACCGTGTTGTGTCCACGGAAAGAACGGTATTTCGACTTACTGTGGTCGCATTCTCATCTACTCAACTTTTGCATCGCTTATGTCCACACATTAACTATCATGGCATGGCAATAAGGCCCCACTTTACACTACTTTTAAATCAGCGCCCACCTTCTAACGCGGGTATGTTTTAAATCAGCGCCCACCTTCTAACGCGGGTATGTTTTAAATCAGCGCCCACCTTCTAACGCGGTATTTAAATTTCAACCAGCGCCCACCTCCTAACGCGGGTATTTAAATTTGATCAGCGCCCACCTTCTAACGCGGTATGTTTTAAATCAGCGCCCACCTTCTAACGCGGTATGTTTTAAATCAGCGCCCACCTTCTAACGCGGTATGTTTTAAATCAGCGCCCACCTTCTAACGCGGTATGTTTTAAATCAGCGCCCACCTTCTAACGCGGTATTTAAATTTCATCAGCGCCCACCTCCTAACGCGGTATTTAAATTTCACCAGCGCCCACCTTCTAACGCGGTATTTAAATTTCATCAGCGCCCACCTCCTAACGCGGTATTTAAATTTCATCAGCGCCCACCTTCTAACGGGTATTTAAATTTCATCAGCGCCCACCTTCTAACGCGGTATTTAAATTTGATCAGCGCCCACCTTCTAACGCGGTATGTTTTAAATCAGCGCCCACCTTCTAACGCGGTATATTTTAAATCAGGCACCCACCTTCTAACGCGGTATTTAAATTTCATCAGCGCCCACCTCCTAACGCGGTATTTAAATTTCATCAGCGCCCACCTTCTAACGCGGGTATTTAAATTTGATCAGCGCCCACCTCCTAACGCGGTATTTAAATTTCATCAGCGCCCACCTTCTAACGCGGTATTTAAATTTGATCAGCGCCCACCTTCTAACGCGGTATTTAAATTTCATCAGCCCACCTTCTAACGCGGTATGTTTTAAATCAGCGCCCACCTTCTAACGCGGTATATTTTAAATCAGCACCCACCTTCTAATGCGGTATTTAAATTTCATCAGCGCCCACCTCCTAACGCGGGTATTTAAATTTCCAGCGCCCACCTTCTAACGCGGGTATGTTTTAAATCAGCGCCCACCTTCTAACGCGGGTATGTTTTAAATCAGCGCCCACCTTCTAACGCGGGTATGTTTTAAATCAGCGCCCACCTTCTAACGCGGGTATTTAAATTTCACCAGCGCCCACCTCCTAACGCGGGTATTTAAATTTGATCAGCGCCCACCTTCTAACGCGGTATTTAAATTTCACCAGCGCCCACCTTCTAACGCGGGTATGTTTTAAATCAGCGCCCACCTTCTAATGCGGGTATTTTATTTTAAATCAGCGCCCACCTTCTAATGCGGGTACTTTATTTTAAAGTGTAAACAGCGCCCGCTAACGCCATCATCTGCACAACGTTAAGCAACGCGACATCATTTCAACTTACAAAGTCATATTCTCTCATACATATCTTATGCAATCATATACACTAACTTTTATCTTAGCTCGTCCACAGTGAATTCGAATCGGCGGGAGCTCTCAAAGATAACATGGAACTATATCTCACAAAGAAACAAAGGCAATTTGGTCAAACGACCTACTAACGTCGATCCGCTCTTTCCCATTAACTTCAGAATGCGACCAGTGTCATCCTAAGTCGACACTGGGGCATTGTTTCTTGAATATGCACCATCTTTTTTTGCAACTTCTATACCCCTCGGGATTCTATTTCTTACCATGCAGTCCCGAGGATCAGGGCAAAATTGGCTACTCAGTCAACTTTCTTTGGCCGAAAACTCTTTCATCGTCTCCGTCCAAAGAGGGGCATCTGTTGACACCCAATTTTGTCCCATCTTTTATGATTTTATTCGTAATTTTTAATATTTTTGACACTTTTAAAATAATTTTAAAATATAGGCATATATGTGTGTATCTTCATATTATTATTATTATTCGCATATTTTATATCATTTGCATTTTTTATGAAAATCATAAGTTATCCGAAATTTTATATTATTTTATTCTCGCAAAATTGCATTACATTTCCCTTTTTATTAAGCATTAAGCATTTCGCAAATATTATATTTTTATTATTATCACGTCGTTATGTTATTTTAAATAATTCACATCTTTTACAAAATATATATATATATATATATATATAATATATTTTAATATTAAACCCCTTTTATATTTTTCAATTCCTAACCCAATACAATTTCTACCCAACCTAAATTAAAACCCATTTTTAGTCCAAAGCCCAATCACCAAATTAAATTACCACAAGCCCAATCCCCCAAATTAAATTCCCACAACCCACAAAACAAAAATCCCAAAATCGAAGCCCAACTCCCCTTTTCTTAAACCCAACACCACAAGCCCACTCACCCGACCCGTCGCCTCACCTCAAACCCATCGCCCAACCCCTTTTAATTCCCCCAAACCCAAAACAATTAAACCCAAAACCCAATTCCCACAACCCAAAACTCCAAGCCCAACAATTTAATTCCCCACCCAAACCCATCGCCTAACCCTGGCCACTCAATCCCGGCCCAAGCCCAAAACCCCTTCCCCTTTTAATTCCCCAAACCAACAAACCCTAAAAACAAAAAAAATCTGATAACCCCCCCCACCCAAGCCCACGCCATGCCCGACCGGCCACCTCGCCCCGCCACCACCCACTCCCTGCCACCAACCCTGACACCCCCACACCCCTCCCGTCACTTCGTCCAACCCATACCCCTAAAAATCCGCTTCCAAATTCAGATTTTTTGCCTTTAATTCAAAATTCAAACTCGATTCTTGGGGGGGAATCCACCTATAAATACCCCATGATTTGTTCTTCATTGAAGAGGATTTTCGGACAAGAAAATAGACTTTCTAAGGATTTTCTAAGATTATTCAATATATACATCCATATTTTGTTGTGTTCTTGTTTTGAGAGTATTTGCCTTCGTTGTTGTCCCAAGAATCAAGTCCGAAAAGGTTTGTCATCCCCTTTGATTTCTCTAATTTTTTCATCGATTTGGGTCAGATCGACCATTTCGGTCGATCTTGGTTCGTAACATTTTCTGTAATTCTTGCATTTTCATGTTTATGTATGTTGGTTATCCGAATTTGGTATAAGATTTGTTTCGGATCACCGATTTCGGTCAAACATCGACCGCCAGTCGACCAGTTTAGATTTTTCCAATTTTCCTACATTGTCAGCTGTTGTTATCTTTGGTTATCTGAAATTGACAAAATTGTTTGATTCCTGGTTGAAACTCCAATTCGGTCGAACATCATCGACCTGCCCGTCGACCGGTTTGGGCAACATTCTCGTAATTCTTGCATTTCATATTCTTGTCCTTGGTTATCTCAAATTGGTCTTGAAATCGATTTCAAGTTTGGATCATTGATCCGGTCGAAGTCATCGACCGCCTGGGTCGACCCGATTTGATCATTATTTTCGAACTCTTGCATTTCATATTCTTGTTATTGGTTATCCGAATTTGGTGTTGAAATCGATCCGGGTTGAAACATCGATCCGGTCAAATCATCGACCGGTCGGGTCGATCTTTGGGTAATATTTTTCGTAATCCTTGCATTTCATATTCTTGTTCTTGGTTATCTCAAATTGGTCGAAATCGATTTCGGGTTTGAATCATCGACCAGTCAGGCGACCCGATTTGAATATTTCAATTTCGAACTCGGGTCGGGTATTTTAAATCACTACCGTCTGCTTCCTTGGCATTATTATTATGTTATTGATTGAATTAATACCGCATTCTCTTTGTTGTCTTATTGATCCAAACCAATATGCGCCCATCTTCGGAGACGCTTCGGTTTCATATTATCGCTTTTTTATCTGTTTGAATAAATACCGCGTCTGTCGGGCGCTGTTTTTCGCTTTGATTTACTCCCGCTTCAGACATCGCTTTATCGCTTTATCATTTTTTACTGCTTTAAACTAGACACCCATTTTTCCAACATCGCTTTCTATTTGATTCTGTTTGATTAAAATTACCGTTCTCTTTGCTTTCTTGTTTTAAAACTAGACACCGCGTCATTTTCGAAACTGTTTGCGCTCATCGCCATCGCCATCGCTACTTATCGCCATCGTTACCGCCATCGCCATCGCCATCGCATCGTTATCGCCATCGCTATTGCTTATCACATCGCTATCGCTACCGCCATCGCTATTACTTATCGCGCATCGTTACCGCCATCAAGCATCGCTATCGCTACCGCCATCGCTATCGCTGCTGCCATCTTTGTTATCTGTTTCATTGTTTTTCGTTTCGCTTTGCTCTATTTCAGACATCGCTTTATCGCTTTATCATTTTTACTGCTTTTAAATCAACACCGTGATTTTTCAAACATTGCTTTCTATTTGATTCCATGTTTCAAAGATTCAAATATTTGTTCTACTGCTTTCTTGCTTTAAACTAGACACCGCGTCATTTTTTGGAAACTGCTTTTCTTCTCGTTATCGCTACCGCCATCTTTATCGTTTCATTTTCTTGATTTGAACACGATACTACATCGCCGATGAAAAATATCCGTCGATTTTGAGGCCTACACAGTTGCAAAGACGGAAATATAACTTCTGGGCAAGGATGAAGACTTAAACCTTCTATCCGAGATCAACATGTTTAGTAGGCGAGGTGACTAAAATAACCAACAAGTTATATATTCGCAGCCACGACGTGATTATAGTGATCTTTTTATTCCACCCGAGAGACCAACACGTTTAGTAGGCGAGGCAATCACAAATAAACTATATTAGTCATATGTTTGCAGCCACGACGTGATTGGAATGTTCTTTTCAAAATTTAAGTCTGAGCCCTCCGCGATCAAAACATTCACTGTTTTGAATACGGATATGAAGTTATTTGTGTTTAAATGTTTCTAACCGTTTGTTCTTAACAGCTTGCAGGGATTAAAGTAAATAACGACAAATATTCCTCGGAGTTTATTTATTTCTTTCTTTAATTCAGCTTTTATTTCGCTTTGTATTGTAATATTATTTATCGCACTTATGTAATTATTGAAATGCTTAGAATAGGCAAACTTAGGATTTATTCATAGGTTAGTTTAAGATTTGAAACCCGTCGCTAGCTTATTTATTTGTAGGCTCGCAAACTTAGAAATCCTTCGCTAGTTTATTTATTTTAGGCTCGTCACGCTTATTCAAAATTTTAAAACAACTCTTGTCATCTTTATTTGCTTCAATTAAATTGTACAAAATAAGCTTATCTTTTTATTATTATTTTTGCAACTTGTTGATTTTCGAAAGATTCGCTTCTTTGGCATTATAAAGAATTTATTGTCACAAATGCATGTTTTTCTAAAAAACTCTACATGTATCTTTCTTTTATGTCATCTGAATATGTATTTGTATAAAATGCATCATATTTACTTATATAAAATGCATCATATTTGCAAAACATCTTTTTATTTATTATACTTGTAAAACATGTATTTTTCTAGCAATAATTAATCTGAGTTTTACCGGATAACCGCAAGTTAGCGGATCTTAAAGGATGCCTAACCCCTTCCCTTTAGGATAATAAAGAACCCTTACCTAGAATCTCACTAGTTTCGCAGACCTTAAAATTGGAGTTTACACTGCAGCACTTAGTTTAAATATTTAGGTGTCCTAATTCACCGTAAAAATAATTAGGTGGCGACTCCTCAACCCTCTTTACCCAGGAATCACCCCATACGTCCGAGCTCCGCTTTGACCCAAGCGAGGTCGAAAATGGGCGCGTACAGAGGGTATCCACAAGTATAAGACTACGACTTTTGAACAATGGGGAGATGACAATACTTTGTGGTACTGAAGCAGGTTATGTGTTCTAGATGTGGACGGACTATAACATTTTGTTAATCCGAGTTAGGTATGAATGAATTAAATGAGTGTTGACATGTCATATTTTAGTTATGTGAATCCCTTCGGGATGAGTTCGGTATGAGTTCGGGTGATAGATAGTCGTTTTGAAGTCAAACTAAATATGGGAGTTCGTAAAAGTTCTTAAATTCGTCTAAGTATGAGGTAGTTCTCACTCATACTCCATTTTTGGGTCGTTTCGTTGGTAATTTGAGCAAACCAATAGAACAAAAGTTGTAGGTATTTGAAATACCTTTTCAACCATATATGTTGTAGCTCAAACAAAGTTTTGTACTAGGAGTTATACCCATTTTACTGAAATGCTATTGATACCGTCGAAAAACGTAAAATTCTGACTAAGTGTGTAATGAGCATGGGAATTTGCCAAGTGAGTGCCATAGAGAGTCAAGGACATGACATAGCACTCTCCCAATGAGTGACATGGTCCAAAATGCCCATTAAACACTTAACACGAAATTTCATTAATTAGACATTCCAACTTCATGGAAAACTCTCTAAGGGCGATTTCTCTTTCTTCTCAAACCCCCACTCCAAGGTAAGAACATCTATAAAATTCTTAATCAATTCTAGCACTAAATACATGATTCTTAAACAAAAACATAGGATTTGCAAGGTAATCCTTCTCAAGTGATTCAAGCTAGGGTTTTGGGTGTTCTTCGTCAGAAAAGTTGTAGCGAGATTAGAGGTATGTTTCTTTTTAAAATCCTTTTCCTATAAAGATGATTTGTATGTCTCTTTTTGAACATATTTTTCAACCTTTAAAATGGGGTTTTGGGCAAGGTTTTATGTGTGTGAGGGACAAGTCCTCATGGAGCCTTGGGTGTATAATCATCTATATATGTATTCATGATTTCTCCTATCAAAGGGTTATTGACACTTGTGTATAAAGCTATCAACTTTGAATGTGATTTACCCCGAAGAGGGACACATTGAACTTGATTTTTGATAGCTTGGATATTTCATGTGTTTTGCTTTATGAATGAGTTTTTGGAACTTGAAACTTATTCAATGACTTGAAATTGGTTTCTAAACTCATAAATGATTTGACTTACCCTAATAATAGAATGATAAACATAATTCATAATAAGTGATTTGGCTTCTAGTCTATGATTGTTATTCGGCTATTTTCCCATGATTCTATTATCTACGTTTGGCCTAGCTACTCGGGAGAAAGGGTAGTCACTATGGATCCTAGTGTAGTTTGCCTAGCCATTCAGGAGGAAGAGTGGCCACCAAAGGCCAATAGCCTCAGTGTGGTTCGCCTAGCCATTCGGGAGGAAGAGTGGCTATCGAGGATTTATGACCCTGATGTGATTTTGCCTAGCTATTCGGGAGGAAGTATAGCCATCGAGGGTGATAACCCCACTGTGGTGCTTCTATATATTTTTAGGGAACCTTAATGGTAATCCCTTCGTTTGGTTGACTTAGCTTGTATTGGCATAATTGTGGTTGTTCATGAGTGACTTGATGTTGATCTTAAGTTCATAAATGGAAGACTTAATCTTGAGAAATGGCATAATGGATTAAAAGTGATCTAATTCTATCTTAATGATTTTTATTAATGGTTTCTCTAAGTTGGTGAATAGTTTTATATATGTATTTCAAACCGTTTTACTTACATTGTTTCACTACTTAATATTATATTATTTTATATTATTCATTATCCCGGAGACACTCACTGAGTACTCAGTACTCAAGCTTACCATTGTTGTTTTTGATGGTGTGTCAGATAACGAAGAACATCAGGTTCGTGATACGCCTACGACTTAGGAGAACTTGCTGCTTTTGAGACTATTTAGTGAACCTACATGATTGTTCGTGAGGCACCATTCTACCTTTATTTTATTAGTATTAGTTTTCAGGATGCGTCCTGAAGTTAGACTATTTCCTTTTATCATCTTAGAAACTTTATAGATCGATGTTGTTTTGTGGGTATTTTGTTGAGGTCATTATTCGACTCTCATGGGCGTTGCTACATTTTGACATTTACTTATTACAGACTTCTGCTGATTTGATTTCATAAATTGTGACTATGACTTTTACTTAGTTATTTATAACTTAATTGAAATTATTAATAAAATACTAAGTAAGGACTTGATAATTTTAATTCATAAGGTGCTTTCGGTGTTATTCATAGCATTGGATGATTGTTACGTCCAGGGTCGGGTTTGGGACGTGATAATCTTGGTATCAGATCCTAGGTTTAGATGTGTCCTAGGATGTGTCTAGTGGAGTCTTCCTCGTGCAGCCTGATCACATGCATTAATGAAAGACTACCAGGACATTTATAGGTGTTTCTCATTCTTCTTGATTCTAGATTGTGCTATAGAGCTTGAACTTCCTTTAGGTTCATTCTGACGCATTCGTTAATTCATGCCTCGTGGAAATGTTGACTCGTGCGGGAGTTGCTAATCTAGAAATCAATGTTGCTTAGGGTTCATCATCTGGTGGATGACCCGCCAAGGTCACTGACCCCGCCGTCACTGAGGTCAATGTTGAGGATGATCATGACAATGAAAATCATGAACCACCAACTCTTGTAGCCCCTGCTGAAGGTGTAACTGAAATCGAATCGATGCAAGCTGAGATCTAGATGCTCACCACTATGGTGGCATCTCAACATCAATGTGGGGGTGCGGATCCGACACTTAGTGGAGGAGGAAGACTTAAGCACTTTTTGGGATTGAATCTGCCCAAGTTCTTTGGTTCGAGAGAAAAAATGACTCCCAATACTTTATAGATGAGACATTTAAGGCTCTAAGGGTAATGAATGCCCATGGTTATGAAGTTGTGGAATTCGTAACATATCAATTGAAAGATGTTGCTCATTCTTGGTTTGTTGTCATAATTAATTTGTCATGTCATCGACGAGTGTGTTGCACACATATTACATATTTGGCCGATTCAGCGAAAAGTGTCAAATGACACAGTCGGACCCTATCCCATGTATCTAATGAAACAAGATTTAGTTGAGGTGTCTAAGTGAAAGATCTTGACGATCACAAGGGGCCATCGATGTGTTTGACCTTTGATAAAAGATGTATGTATATGTACCGAACGGATATATGTGTATATATATGTAATTAAAATATAAGCATGTTTTTATCAAAAGAACATCTTAACATAGTCATCCAATAGTTATACCACGTTGTTATCAACAAATTTTTTGTCCCATGAAAATTGGAGATATAATTACTCCCTTCAAATATACTAATTTCATATTGACCAAGTAATTACTTCATCAAATAAATAAATAAAATTATGTAATTACATCCCATTAAGCTCAAATTTAATTACAAAATGCCCTTCCAAATATATAGATCTTAATTAAACTCTTAAACATTCAAACGCAACATCAATTTTTTTTATAATATATTGGTAAATTTGAGAAGGTGGACTAACCTGATTTGATAATACTTGGTGCTGGAATCCCATACTTTCCTTTAGCAAGCCCTTCAAGAATGCCCAAAATATAAAAAGTGTGGATATGTAAAGCAGTACGGGAAGTAAATAAATATTACAAGTGTTCGAAAGGATAAACAAATAGGCAATTCAGAACTGTCGCAAGCTTGTTGAGTCTTGAATTTTGATAACCTGAAATCAAGAAACACTAAATCTGGATTGTTACAACTGTGGCTGAGTCGAGAGATGACTCTCTGACGAATAAAACAAACACGAAATGACTTGATGAATAATAGAAAAGGAAGGAAGAGTTTTCTGTTTTCGTCCCAACGTTTCTGGACTGACTTTCTATTTCTCTCTGTGTATATATGTTGTCTCGTTTTTCTGTGTATTCTCAGTGTCACACAATTGAGCCAAAATGCTCCAATATATAGTATAAGGGAGGGACTCCTCAACTGCCAAATTCATCTTTCCAGAAACTCCAGGGACCAAACTGTAAATATTAAATAATTTGGGGGTCTATCAGAAGAAGCCCAAGACCTAAGACCCAAGACCCAAGACCCGCGATCGGACCGGAAGGGCGGCGGCGGCGCGCGTGTGGGCTTAGCCTTGAACCCAAGCACATCTAAGTCCTCCCTCCTTCAAACACATCTAAGTCATCCCTCCTTCAAACACATGGGTTACCCCTTGGGGTCCCAAACCCTTAGCCAATTTTGAGACTTATAAAGAGAGCAATTCTTCCTTTTTCCCACCGATGTGGTAGATTCACCATATTTCCATGCCTCAAACACCTAACTTCGTGGACCAATATCTCTTTCATTTCTCAACGAAATTTGACGATTCTTGGCCCTACGGTCATCTACTCACTTAGTAGATTATGCATGTGTGAAGAGACAAAGCCTCCAACATGCGGAACCCTAGTGTTTAATTCATTAAATATGGGTGAACACACCTCCCCACTAAAGGCAAATTTCCAACAAAAAGCACCCACATAATGCATATAACTTCTCCCTAATCCCCATTCAAGATTCCCTTTTTTTAAATCTAGCACTTATGAACAAGGAACTAAGGTTCAATAAGAGAATTGTAGTGCCAAGCACAAAAATTGGGGAATCATCAACTGTGACCCTTCCAAAATTAGCATTTGTGTCATCTTGGTCCCTTTTTGTAACTTCAAGGTTCAAGTAACTTTATTGTAGCACTTAGGATCCCAAATAGCCATGCAGTCATAGCATTGACCCTCCACATTCTTTGATTGTTCAACCATGCTTGTATTGGCTCATTTGCTCGAACATACTCTGATAAATTTTATAGATGATATAGATTGATGATGGTATAACCATACTTGATTCATTTGCCTGCATATATATATAGCAAATTGAAGTTGGTAGAGTATAACTTTTGAGATATTAAAATTTTGAAAAAAAATCATAAAAAGATAGAGAACTTAACATTTTTAGCCTGTCGTATATAAATTTTCACCCTCTAGTTGTAATAGTTCATAGCCGTTTCCATTATATACTCAATATATAACAAGTGTATAATCATGCACACTGTGATTATACACAATTTACGCAATAATTATATATTAATTATACGCTGCATGTTGGCTAAAATTTTAAAAATAAAATAAAATCAAAGTTATTTTTTATGGATTTCTAACACATTTCCATTTGATGTATTACAAAGTTACAATACCGTTTGTGTTATTATAGATGTGACTCATTTGTTGAAACAAATACATGAATCTTGGGGAGAACTATGTGTTCTATGCTGGATTAGTTTTCCGTCATTGGTATTAGAGACTAGAGTTAATTTGTTTTCTAATCTTGTTTTTTCTTTTTCGATAAATATTATCGTTAATACTCAGAACTGTCTAAATTTAATAAGTTTGATTCTGAAACCTCTTGTTGCGTCGAAAGGCCTTTGTATCATTGGTGTATAGCATCCCCGCGTAACAAATTGCATTGCCAATCTCCTAGCTTTAGTTGCCTTAAGGCTTGTCTTCTTTTCAGAACCTTGTTACTTTGTAGCTGTCTTTTCACCGGAGGAAGTGAAAGACAAATGAGTTTAGCTTGAAGAGGAAAGGAGTTTTCGTTCTGATCTGCTCCGGGGGTTGACTTGAAGAGTTACTCGGTCCACATTCAAATCAATCGCCTCACCTTGATATTGGTAGAGTCTTAGAAGTTCTTGGGGAGGTTTGAGAGCTAGATCGAGTTTTAAAGCGTGGTTATGGCGGAATGGAATGTGCCCTATCCCGCGAAGGAGAGGAAGAAGGTAAATGATGAACAGTAGACAAAGACAAAGGAAAGATGAGATGGAGTTGACCTCGCTGATGACCCAGATACGATTCTGCTCCCCCTTCGTACTACAAAAAATGAGATTCTTGCCCGACTTCTCTTTCCCTCAAGCAAAGGAACCTATTAATAAGATAATAATATATTTATGCTTCACAATCAACGGAGGCCTTCCCGACATATGTTGCAACGTCTCCAATAGCATGCGCTACGAGTAATTTAAAGGAGCAAGCAAGCTAAACTTTGGAGTCGCCACCCTAGATCTTGAAGCCTATTTTCTTCTAAAAGAAGGGGAAGCAAGAGGAGGATGAAATAGAACCCGACCGAAGTTGCTAACAAACGACCGTCACCTCACTCAATCCTACAATGGAAACTCGAGGAGAGGAGCTGCAAGCGAGCAAAGAAGGACTTGGTCATGCAAGGGATCCCCCAGAAAACATAAGAAAGTCGATTCGCTACCTCTGAATAGAACTCTTTTGAGAGGAAAGATCTATCAAAGCAGAAAGTCCAAAGCCTTGAAAAGACTAAAGGAACGGGGGAATGTCATTTTTCTTTTCTTTGCTGATTCCTCTCAATGAAATTTTCCATGTTGCGCTAAGTTACTTACAGATGTATTCATGCGGTCCGGGAACACTTTAGTGTATGGCCTTGCCATTTGACCTCTTTTCCCGTGTGACTAGGAATGCCCAGTGACAACCTCTCAAATGTCACCGCCTGGCCTCTTTTGCTACCACGGTAGCACATTTGCAGGGTGTTTCCACCACCTTTGAATTACCTGCTGTAAGCCAACACCATGGATTTCCTTGATCCATTCTCAAGATCTCAGGCCCCCCTACCAACTCGCTTCCGGTGACATTAGGCACTACCTCATTTGGGCTGGAAATAATATAATTGTCCATAAAACAAATCATTGCTGTGTTTTCGGTTCGCCAGAAAGCAAAGGCAGTAAGAGATCTCGGTCTTTCTAAGGAATTTCTTGTATCAATAGATTCTGCTCTGTATTCCGGAAGGGAATGCAACAATAGAGAAAGATTCTAACTTCACTTGATGCCTTTATGCTCTAGGAGTTAAGTGACCCATGCCCCTGCGATAGACTTTTCATAGTCCAATGGTGGGTTGAAAATTCGATCTTTCATATTTGAGGTCTTCGTCAAAAAACTCCGAGGCATTTAAGTTCTGAGTAGCCGAGTTGGGTACCGGGTGTATACTCGACGCACGACGCCTCCTAGGAGACACTGAAATTGGCGTTTCCTCGTCTTTCACTCACCGAACGCTGACTCTGAATCAAAGATTTACTCACTGTCAACAAAAACATACTATATTTACTAGTTTTAATCGTTATCATTTTCTTTGTTCCGTGCTAGGAAGCATTACTCCTCTTTCTTTCCAAATTCAAGAATACGACCGATACGATTAATTAGTCCTTGTTTCTCTGAAAAAATGCTAGTAGGTAGGGATGGGGGTATCATAAGTTGTCTCAATTTTCTTTAACATTGAAGGAGTCGGGTCATTCAGAGGCAGATCTGCAGATAAAATTAATGTTCGATAAAGTTCAGTAATGTTATTTCAAATTTTGTATTTGTGTTAAGAAATTCATTCAAAATGTGTAAGTAATCTATTTCGAACATAGTTGTTATCCTGTCCTACAATTCAGAATCCTTTTTTTCGCGGATTGGCTTTCCTAAGGATTGGTCTTTAATTTTTGCACCTTAAATCATTGGTCTTTAATTTTTGCCCCTACTTCTCATTTAATGAAAATTTAAGGGCCAAAGTATCCTTTATTCGTTGGTATACGAAATCAGAGATACTGGGTTCGAACCCAAGAAGAGTAAAAAAAAATTGCAAGACAAGATTTTCATAGAAACTGTGCTTATTCGGTCAAAGTTGTATAGAAACTATGCTATGTAACTAGTCGAACAGGACATAAAATTAATTTTTAACAAAACTTTGCCAAATTATGCCCCTTAAGGGCAAAAATTAAAGACCACCAATTTGAGGGACAAAAATGAATGACCACCATAAAATAGGGGAAATCGTGCAAATTGACCATTCAGAATCTATAAAATTAAAATTTTAGATCTGCCTCTGAGGTCAATAACTCGATTTGTTATTGCTATGTTGCTTATTTGCAACATTCAATGGCGTAGCCGCATAGGTTACGTTGCTTTTTTTTTTCTTTTTCAGGCATGTGGTATTAGAAATTAAATTAATCCGAATAATATAGATTCGCGTCAGGTAAGCCCTCAAAGAGAGAAACCCTTCCTACCACAAACTGAATCCTTTGATTAATAAGGAGTTCCGATCAACACTAATGAATGCCTGTAATGGACACAATTGATAGAAGAACTAACAATTCATCAAATTTGCTCAGTTATTTCCAAGAATAAGACAACAATACAGTTTGTGTTATTATACATGTGACTGATTTGTTGAAACAAATAGACGGATCTTGGAAGAACTATGCGTTCTACGTTGAATTAGTTTTCCGTCATTGGTATTAGAGCCTAGGGTTAAATTTATTTCATAATCTTGTTTTTTCTTTGTCGATAATACTGTCGCTAAAACACTGAACTATTTAAGTCTCGGAATTTTGATTCTGAAACTTCTTGTTGTGTCAAAAGGCCTTTCTGGCATTGTTGATGCAGTACTTTTAATAGTGGCAGATGATCCTTATTTGGACAGCACTTTTTTCCCCATTGTGCAATTGATTCAAAATCTTCTGTTATTACCGAAGTCTCCAAAACTTGGTACAAACAAAGAAAGATAAATGGAATCAAAGAATTAATTTTTCCCATTCCCAATTGTCCTCAACAACATACGCAGTGTAATCCCACACAGTAGCGTTTGAAGAGGGTAAGATGTACGCAAACCTTACCTCTATTTTGGGGTAGAGAGGTTGTTTCCGACAGACCATCGGCAAAGTCTTCAAAAGGAGGAAAGTGGCTTATCCAAACTCTGTGTTCGTGGAATAAAAACAGCAACAACAGATGACTCCATTCATGTGAACAAAGCCACAGTGCAGTACACAACAACTATCAGTTTTAACGAGGCTCAACTAAGCAAGAAGTTTTCGGGCTTTTAACAGTTGAAAAGTATTTAAAAAAGATTTCCCCTCTACCGAGGTCATTATTTGTTATCTTTTCCTACTATTACAGAGAGAGAGAGAGAGAGAGATTCACTTCTTCTTTCCCTTTCCCTTAGACTTTTGAGTTGTTGTATCCGGGTTTGCACTGTTGTTACTGTCTTGATTCATCGGAAAATATTGATATCCAAAAATATTGACATGTAGCAGATGCAACACCCATGAAGTTTCGGGGCCATCCTGCAAAGGCATATGCAAAAATAGACGATTATACGCACAACAAAGCTATAACTGTAATTTAAAAAGATCTATATAGGCGAAACCAATTAAAGGTATTCTGATAGTAGAAATGCTATATAAGATGTAATGCGATTGAAAGAAATACTACTCAATTTTCAACCTTGTACTCTATTGAATGATTGCATAAGAGTTTTGTTCCGAATTGTTGCAAGAAAATGAAGAAAGAGACTAGGCTAACAATAGGGGTTGATTTTACCGATGGTCACTAGAGTTACTCTTTGTAACACTAAAGTCACAAAATTGTTTTTTTGTAAGAGTAAAGTCACTGAACTAACTATTTGAAACACTAAAGTTACAAAACTTTTTTTTTGTAACAGTAAAGTCACAGCCAGTTGCATAATGTTTATTAGTACGTAAATAAAAGGAGAGCAGATGAACTCACACGAAGAATGTTGTTAAAGGTGTTGTCAAATAGCTGAGGAGGAACTTGGCTTCTTAATGCATCACATGGCCTGCAATATTAAGGTGGATCAAACAATAGATTCAAGAAAGATAATAACTGATAATTAAAAAGAAATCACAATCATGAAACTCGAGCAGCAGGGGCAAAAATTCTTACCAGACGAACCTCAATACCTCTGAAATACTTAGATAGCATTGTATGACATATTTTAGATGCAGTAAACAAGGTTTCTGGGAAAGTTTCTCTACCACTCGGTACAAGACCTGTACTATCGAGTAGAAGCGTTCAGCTGAAGCACAACAATAGGTCATTCCCGCCTCTTGCATCAAAATTTTCATAACTATGAGGGTTGCAACCTGTTGAGGTACAACATTATTTTCATATAAGATCCAAGAATCAGCATTTCACCACAAACCAGTAAAGTCATTCAGAAACACTAACTATAAAACAGAATGGAAGTTTGCAAAGATATCCCAAGCACCCTTTTCTCCCTCTCTAGTGATCACATTCCCCCATGCTGCATCAAGGGGTGGAGCTAGGGGGCTGAAGGGGGTTATCCGAATCCCTTTGCCCGATAATTACGCTGTATATACAAGATCAAAATTATTTGTGTATATACAGGAGATGTTGAATCTCTGGGACTTCCTCTTGCGTTTACTTCTTTATATTTTGAATCCCCTTTATAAAAATCCTAGCACCGCCACAAGATGCATGACTACTTTACAAACTAAATATATTACATTTATGATGTAGGTTATCAGCAACTGAACTTACTACTGTGTTGAATAACTAAATCTTTTTCACCCTATACTACAATTATCAAGCTTATACAAGCCAACACAGTAATCAAGATCCTAATTTCCTTTTAATCATATCGTCACTCAGTCCCATGAGTTTTTTAACTTGTTTCACAGATCATAAGTTCTCATTTGAAATACATGTATATACGGGAGTACAAAAAAATTAAAATGCATCGTTCTGATGTATCAGGAATCACTCGTAAAGTAGATGGAAAGAAACTCATAATTTGTAAGCGCAAAATCAGTACGTAGAAGGCTAACCTTGCGTGACAGTTCATCACCTAGATCCATGCACTCCAGACACAAAGGAACCACTTTCGATTCCATGAAAAAATGAAGGACCTCTGGTCCATATGGATCATCAAACTGCACCAGCAAGCAAAATATCAGAATCATGAAGTAGCACTCCCAAAACTAGAATAATCCTACAAATGTATGATCACTGGTTCAATTACCAATACAATATGGTACTATAGATCGAACCTATTCAATTTTTATAGTACAACGGTACCAAGGGAAGAAAAGACCAAAAACAAGAATAGTTATAATTGAAAGTGAAAAGTAGCTTCTACTTTTCTTATGGAATCTAAGACACATTTGGTCTTGAAGAAAATTGAAAACAAGTGAATGCTTGAAATGAATGTGGTGACAACAATGGAGACAGCATGTGTATATTTGTTCAAACGGAAGAATACCTTTGCTAGGGAACCGAGAACACCCAAGCTGGTGAGCCTCAAATACTCCAAAGGCTTGTCATCATTTCCATTAGTCTTGAGAAATGGGTAGAAATAATTTGGTATTTCAGCTGTAAAGAGAAGTTACTAAATTAGTTAACTGTTTCTCACACAACAGTAAAAACATTTCTTAGTCTGCAATAATTCTAGCATTCCATGAACAATAGAAAAATGGGGAGAGGGATGCAGAGCGATAAAAATTAGAATTGAAAAAGCACAAAGACTAGAGCATTAAAAGGACATATACATCATTGCAATAGATCTTTCAGGCATGATCTGCATTCTCACCACAAAGATATAATGGAATAGACATCCGCGACTGATGTTTGCACAAAATAACGCGATCATTTTGAAACCTATTCACCTGAATCTTCGCATATTCATACATACTGGAATTTGATTCACTCTTATGAGTAGTTTGGCGTAGGACTTATTTTTTTTTTCTTTCAAATTTGTATCATTTCAAGAACTGCCATTACCTTTTACGAGCTCCCTTCTAGTTTCTGGGTTCATGGCCATAACCTGCAGAATATAGCCATAAAGAAGTAAGGCGGATGCATATGTTGAAAAACGAGTCACAATGAAGGATCATCTCCACCAAGAATGTTAGTTTTAGAGAATGATATGTTGTGCATACAATTACTAGTGGTCTTACACAAAATTTGCCTCTTGTATTGCATTTCATGGCTATTGATATCAAACACAAGTGTTTTAATCCTTCTACGTAAATTGCTCACAGATACTGATTGAACTGAAGTTACTATACAGAACATTGTACCACAATTGTAAAGAAAGTACTCATACTTACTTCGTGTTATTTATTACATGTCTCACACACCGACACTAATTGTGCGAGGCACATTTTTGTGTGTGGACCCAAAAGTGTAAGATTTGGTTTTTTTTTTAGGCACGTAATAAAGTTTCTCTAAGTAAACCAACAATGGGAAGTACACTTGTTTGATGGGATATTGCTGACCTGAAACAAAGCAAGGGCATTACACGCTCGAGTTGACTCCCTCATAGATAACTTTGAGGGTGACAACTTCCGGTACACTGCTATGACTTCCTGAAATTAATAACAGAAAAATTAAGCATTGACAACTTAATTCTTGCAGATCAAAACGCGTTATTTTCCAAAATTTTCAGCAAATCAAATAAAGAACAATCATTTTACATTTGTTGTTTGTCTTGAGCAAACAAAACTCAAAGCTTGTGAAAGTTACACAGTTGCTGGTTGGGGGGAAATAACTAAAAAGAAAATTTTAGTTGATGAGTGATGAATTAGAACTAGAAGGCCATCATCTGGAAAGGATTTAATTTGTTTAACTTCTCACTAGCATCTTGTTGCCACAAAGACAGTAACATAAAACAAACGTTCTTTTTAATTTGAAATACTTATATGCTTCTTCATTCAGAAAAAAAACCCAATTACATTCATTTAGAATTCTCTGATAGGCATTAATATGCCTCTTCTCCTGGAGAAGGGTATAAACGGTTGACCATATAATTAAGTAAATAAAAATGTGTTCTTTATGACAGTTTGAAACTTTTAAATTAGACGTCACACTATTTAACATGTATCAAGAATATTTTCTCTGTAACAACTTGTGCTTTTAAACAAGATGGTCACATAATTCAACATAAACTCTAAAAAAATCCAGTTTAAGATTATCCAACTGAATTTAGATCCGCGAAAATTAAAAGAGGTGCCTGCAAAAGTATATAAACTGCATTGAAGGTGTTCCACACCAGTGGAGCTAGATCTTCGCACGTATCTCGCTTCTGAAATATATAAGAAAAGTCATCAACTCAGTATGTGACAATTACTAGCACTTTCAGAAGGTAGAAAAAAAAAACTAATAGTTTATTTGGCCAAACTCCCAAAATCTACCAAATTTGAAAAGCATAAAAAATGTTTGTCGAATAAGTATTTTTGAAGAGTAGCAGTTTTTTTCTAGTTAATCGATTTAAAAATACTTCTGTCAATATTAGATCAAGTGATTTCTGCTCGATTAGGATTCCAAAAGTGTTTCTTGAAAAAACTATTCCCTTCATTTTAAAATAAGTGGTGTTTCACAAAATCAAGACGTCACTAATTTTCTTCTCTTCAAATTTTCTCTTATTTAAATAAATGGAATTTTACATGACCGAAAAATAATTAAAGAGCTATTTCTTTTTCAAGTTATTTAATTAAGGGTAAGTTAGTAAACATACTTCTTACTTTTCCAAGAGTGAGTAAAGTTTTTGTGAGATTTAACCAATTTTAAAGATTTGAGAGTAAAGTGAGTAAAACTTTGGAGAAAAGACATAAATGGCCAGTAGATTGAAATTATTCACAGCAGATGACCTAAGAATCCTAAAAGACATTTTTTAGCTTTTTCAAAATAATTTTATTTTCTAACCATTTTAAAACTAATTCCAGCATATGTATAGAACATGTATTATTGTATATAATATGACTACTGTATATGTATAGAAAATGCATTATACGTATAAAAACTATATCATTATTGTATAGAATATGTATCTCTACTTTATATATATATAGAAAATGTATCGTTATTGTATAATCTATATATAATAAATGTATAATCAATATATATTCAGTGTATAATGTATGCGCTAATTATACACATGTTATACAGTTATTATACACTATTGCACTGTTTAACTGATGAAAAACTTGACCGGAAAAAAATATATTTCCGGCGGTGACTTTCAAATCCGGTCCAGTTAGATCTAAACGTTTTAAATGTGTTTTCAATGAGTTTCACGGCGGTGTAACGATGTGAGGGAATGATTAAAGAAAAAATAATGTTTACTTATTAGAAAGTGTTAGATGTGGAATATTGTACAATCCTCTTCTGTTCCGATAATTTTTTTAAAAAAAAATTGAAGAACAATATATAGAACCGTATGGACTCTGGAGAGAGTGAGGGAGTGAACTGACTAAAGCTTGTCTTTATTTTGATCTTGAAGGCTAAAACTTGTATTTATTTTGATTTTGAAGGTTATTTCGAGGAATTATCTTAAATTAGAGGTTTTTTTTGGGTCTTTTCATTTTGCCGGTGGTCATATTTTTTTCTCAAAAACTTTAAACTAGCCCATTTGAAGGGCAAAATTAAAGACCACACCATTTGAAGAAAAAGTGTGCAATTTTTTCCATTTACAATTGAGGCTTTTACTTAAATGCAACCAACCCACTGGCCCTGTGGAAATGGGCTGGCCCGTAAGGCCAAACAAAAAAAGATTTTTTTCGTATATATAAAAAAAGTAAAATTGGATAATATTTAGGAAAAACAATATAAAATATAAAATATTTAATCACCCATGCCCTCTCCTAAAATAGTTTTACTTCTATATCAATTGGCAGAAAATATTTACCTGAGTATTCTCTCGCCCAAAACACTTCCTCCGTGATATCATTGCAGTATATTTATATATAACAATGGTATCATGGAGGACTACGAGAAAAACTAAAGCACTCCTCCATAAAACCATCTCAGTATTTATATACCATGATGATGCCATGGATCAGATGATTAAGAAGTGTATCTCGTTGAAGTACTGAAATAGATCTCCATGATACCATCTCAATATATTGTATATACTATGATTGTATCATAGAAGACTTAGGAGTGTTTCATTAAAGGATTAAAGTTGTACTCCATGATACCATTTCAGTAGATGCATATAAGATGATGATATCATAAAGAATATGTTGAGAAAAGTGTGTATTTTGAATAAATGATCATGATCCTCTATGATACCCTACCAACATATTATATATCATATGGGTTTCATAGAGAGCTGATGAATCTTTTTAAAGAAATAAAAAAAATTATGTGTTACCATCATGGTATATAAGAGACAGGGTGATACCATGTTGATATCATAATTTTGAAGGTATCTGAGTAAATAGGTTTAGAGGCATGAAAGTAAAAGGGTATTAGAGGGTAATTATTTTGCTCTGAGGGGCACCTACATTCTTTTCCCTAATAGTTATCCAGTTTAGTGAGATTTTGGGGTTTCAAGAATAGAGAGAATTTTTTCTAACAAAATCTAAACACATTTGATCAAAACATACAACTTGAATACAATTTTTTCTTCCTATGTCGAGTAGGGTTGTTCAAAATTGAACCGTTACCGAAAATCCAACTTCAAAATTGGTTTATTGGTATTGGGTTATCGGATTAACGGTTGGTGAACGGATTAAAATTTTAATAGTTAACGGCTTATTGGTGCGGGAGGGATTACTTAATTTTTTTGTCGGGTAAACCGTTAACCCGTTAAGAATTATCATATTTATTATTTTGAACCCCTAGATATATAAAATATGTATTGTAAACTCTAAAGTAGTAAAGCACTAAAGCGAGAGCCCCAGCCCCCATTCATTAACTATTCAGGATTCACTTCTTAGTTACTACTTTGTGATTTCATAATGAAATTTGATGAACTCAAAATGTAAGTTTCTGCCTTCCTTGTTTCAAAGAAATCGAAAACCGTATGAGAAACTCTGGTAAGTTTCTGGCAGTATTCCGTATGAGGAAAGAAGAAGAAGAAACCCTTCTTTGATTGGTGAAAATCCTCAAGTAATTTATTCAATGATTTCTGCTATATATTCATTGTGATGGACCATTAATTTTAGTTTTTGTTTATAGTACGGTAGCTTTTTCACCTTTTGAATAATAACCCTAGATGATGGTATAAGTCTCTTGCAAATTTTTAACTTCCATTTTTTCTCGATACACCGCTCAATAACCGTAAGGTAATCGCTAATCCGATAACGCATCAACCGATATCTTATCGGTTGACTAGCAGATTAGTATATTTAAAAGTCGATAACCGAAAAGCCGAATTGTTGCGTAATTATCCGCCCAATTCGCTCGTAAGCAACCCTAATGTCGAGGGTCTATCGAAACAACCTCTCTACCAACCACAAAAGTAGAGGTAAGATCTGCGTATACCCTATTATTACTAGACCCCGCTTTGTAGGAACATTTTGGGTATGTTGTATAAAATCTGATCAACTTATATACAATTTTCCTACAAATTTTTTGTTGTATTTAAATCTGGTCAAAACATACATACAATTTACATATAACTTACATATAATTATGTTGTTGTATGTATGTCATGATATACAACTTATTTATGTCTTCCTCTTCGAGTTTCAATCTGAAATTACAACAAAATCAACACTAATCTTCACCAACTCCCATAAAATTGAGATATAAACTCCAAAGGATATTCCTAATCATTTGCAACAACACCCAATCCAAACAAATAGCAATTCCGCAAAAAACCACTTAGAATTCAAAGCTTCGAAGCTTTTTATCCGTTGTCAATGAAGCTTTTTTAAAAAAAAAATTTAAATTTAAAAAATTTAAAAATAGCTCCACTGTTTTGAGTTTCAATTCCTTATATCGATTCATTTGACTTGCATTCAAGAACTTATTGGTGTTTGGAGTAGAAATTAGAACTGGATTTTGAAATTATGTGTCTGAATATTTGAACTTGGATTTGTTCGCGACCTAGTTCCTGAGTCTTTGAGGGTTGAAATTGGCACTTTAGAGCTCAAGTTGTTGGAGACTAAAATTGAAAGAGTTGGAGCCTAATTCCTTACTTATTATACAATTGATAAATATAGTTATGTTAGCTAATTAAATGAGGATCTCCCTAGTTGGTAATTAAATTTATAATTTTGCATATATAGGTAAAAATTTCAAAAATGACTTGTACTTAACATTCTTACAACAGTAACAATGTTTTAGTTTATTGAAAAGATAGAAGATTGTGTTGATCTTACTCAAGAATTATATCAAGAATGACTTGTAATTAACATTCTTACAACAGTAACAATGTTTTAGTTTATTGAAAAGATAGAAGATCGTGTTGATCTTACTCAAGAATTATATCAAGAATGACTTGTAATTAACATTCTTACAACAATAACAATATTTTAGTTTATTGAAAAGATAGAAGATTGTGTTGATCTTACTCAAGAATTATATCAAGAATTACTCAACCGTCATAGAAATGACATTATTCTGATAATTGGAAAACTTAAATAGATCTCTCTCTTTAGAAACACTGAAGTGCTTAACCACGGGCTAGCTCAAGACCCTCTTAATTAGGGCTTCTGTGTGCTAACATTTTACAAACTTTTTTCAAATGAAAGGTTGAGTTGAGGTCGTGATGAATTCTACGATATACACATTTTAGGTACATATATGACATATCTAAAAGTATATAGAAGATAAAGACAATCATATATCATTTAGAAATTCTATAAACCACTGACAAAAGTTCATTCAATGTGCATTCTAATGGCTATTCAAACATAACACAAAAAAGTTAACCAGTGATCAATGAAATTTCTTGCCTCTGTATCTCGCCCACCGAATGACCATCAAGAACAAGACAAGATACATAACAAACAGATATACAAAAACTAACACGTATGCAAAACGTATATATAATAAAAAAAAAATGAAACATGTCATGTACCTTTATGAGTTGATCCATGACCACTTCACGAAGATTAGCATCATGGAGTAATAACGCCAACTCTCTTGGAGTTGCACCATCTAAGTAAAGAGGATTTTCTTGTGTGACCATTAGAGAAGAAGTGGTGCACAATAACGGCGATGATGTCAATGTGGTTTCCATAAACGGTGATTCTGGTAACACTGGTAGATCCTCCATTTAAAAATCTTTCCTTATGAAAACCTTCCAAATGAGAAAGGACACACTAAAATGAGGCGTTTGATTTGTTTTCGCTAGTGAAAGAAAAGAGTTGTTTGTTTACCTTTGAAAGAAAATGAAGTAGGAGATGGACAGATGTAGTTGTATTTATATGTCGCCTTTTGGACCCTGAGTTAGTTATGATTTTGATTTTTTTTTTGGTTCATGTAGATTCTTGTAATTGGAGGAGAAAGTTTAGATTTACAGTTGTATTTAGTATTCAAACCCCTTCAGCATTAAATGATACTCTTTTTATTTTATATAGTTTCAAAAATGTTGATACTCTTCATCATTTTTTGTGGCCATAAATCATATCATTAAGAGTAAGATGAAATTTTTTATGTTAAATGATTTCTAAGTAGAAATGTGTCATTCTTTTTTAAGACTAACTAAAAAGAAAAGAGTGTAATATAAATTGAGCCGGAGAAAATATTATTTTACTAAGATTTTTAAGTTTTGTGTGTAATAGAGTAAAATAATAATTTTTGAAAGCCAGCTATGTTTTTTTCTTTATAAGTGATAAAGTGTGTTTGACTAAGTTTATAAGTAGACTAAACTAGATTAAAAACATTTTAGCTTATCTACCCCTATGGCGAATACAATGGGATTATAAGCAAAAAGTCATGACGTGACTGCTCCAAACTTATGGTTTTACAGAATTATAAACACTTTTAATTTGAATAAATCTTTTATGATTTTATCCTTGAAGTGGTAAAATGTAATTCCAAATTATCTCTCTCAATTTAGTCATCCTTTTTATGTAAACACATTTTCAATATATATTTTTTGTAAATATCTTTAAAGTCATTTTAGCTGAAATAAGGCTTATCAATACATTTTTACCAAATAATTAATAGCTTCCGCTTATCAATACTTTTTTACCAAATAATTAATAGCTTCCTATCTAATTTAACACTTTGATTCAAATACGTAGCTATTTATTTATAAAATCAATTTCAAGACGTGATGCGTATCAATTAGTACTTTTAATTAGCTAACCCAAACAGACTCATAGTACATAGATTATATGTAAGTTGGAAAAACTAAAATGTGTAATTAAAATTGTTAAAAACATAAGATTAATAAATAAATTAAGTAAAAACCAAACCAAATTAACCTTAATAAATAAGAACTTAAAATTGTAACAACCTACTAACTTATTTTAAAAATGTAAATATTCCTGAACATATGGTTATAAAATACATCTGGACAAAATAAATACTTGCCACACATTCAACTACTTACTCATTTTTATACCCAGACTCATAAATATAATCCATCTACATTAATTGTTGACTTTCAATTAATACACACATGTACATATAATATTGAAACAAGAAAACATTCATTACATCATTTTTCCCTAAATGGTACAGTATATATCTTTATTATGATCCAAGAAAATAAGAATTGTTTTTCCTTTAACGATAGAAAAGATGGTTTCCAGGTTATAACTTCTATTTTGGGTCTTTCATTTTATGGCCAAGGGCTGATATAGTATTTCTCAGTGGATATAATTGAACAATATTTAAGAGAATATATGTTTATACCAAGTTTACTCTAACCATCACAAAGGAATATTAGTAAATACAAGTGACACTTTTTAACATATTTTGCTACAAAAAAGTAGGGAAATATCGCATCAATACTTTAGGCCAGTTTGTTTTTATTAAGATTAAAATGTCTGAATTTGAATATAAATATTAAGATATTGCGTTAAGATTTGAATATTAAATAAATAAGATTATTTATTTGATGATGATGTTGATTAATGGTGGTGATTGTGTGGGTAGTAGCTTGCAGGGGTGGTTTGATAAAAAAAAAAGTGTGTATATCTGTAGCAAATGGATATATCGTGTATATATATTGGTGTATTATTTTTATTTGTTGGTATGATAATATTCCACATTTTATTGCCAAAAAAAACTATCGAATGATTATATTAAATATGTTCATTTGATAAAAACTTATGTATTTTTTAATTACATATATATACACATAAAAATAATATATCTAAGAGAGCATCCATAGTCTTAACTCTTAACCACCAATGAATCTCTAAGCAACTAGTTACAAAGCCTTTGTATAAGATCCCTATTCTTTCTACCTCTTTTGGTATTCCTAAATATTGCTATTCTTTCTCTAATTACAAATTGTACCTGTTGGAAAATAAACCTATTCTTCACACTCTTGTCTGAAAAATTGTATTATTTCTAGCAATACATGTATGATAGACCACAACTGCATAAACAACTCCTGCAATATCCTTCCAATGTTTCTGCTGAATGCTAAGTAAGTCTGCTGTTACACCATTGTGCTGGATTTGCTGTTGTAACCATCTGTGCACTTCATCTCAAACACCTTTAGTCCATGAACATGTACAGACCAAGTGCTGTATATCCTCAGCTGCACCTATATTTCATAGGACACAAGTTACATCCTCCCGTCGCAAGCCAATGTCCCTCAGTCTCTGTACCCTGATATGCTAATCATAAAATGAATCTATTTTTGGCATAATAACTCTGTTTCATATTACCTATGCAACTCCCGTACTTGGTGCATCCCCTAACAACTCCCTGTATCCCATAGATATGGATTACTTCCCATTATCTGCCAGTACTATACCAGCATGCCCATTCTCAATTTCAACTTGTGCAACCTTTTGCAGTACCAACTGCAATCGAAGGGAGGTATATGATCCTATAAATCATCACAGTTGTGCATATAAATTCCATTAACCCATACCCATAATATATTCATGATAAACCAAATGAGCTTTTCCACAGCAGACATATTCCACAGTTTACTCCCTCCCCCCTTGCTTCTTCGGTTGGCACAACTACTCCCAAGCAACTAAAGGTATCCTCTTATTCTCCTCAGTAGTACCCCATAAGAACTCCCTACACCTTTTATCAACCTCCTTAAGGACACTCTGGGGCAGAATGAACACAGATCCCCAAAAAATATGCAAGGAAAAGATCACAGAATTGATAACTTGCAATTTTTCAGCATAAGATAGATGTCTAGTAGATACAACTCTTAACTTCTTAATTATCCTTTTACACAACTGATAGCCGTCCAATTTATTCCACTTCTTTGGAGACAATGATAAACCTAAGTACCTTATAGGGAAGGTACCCACAACATACCATGTGAGTTGTAGCAATGACACCTTACTAGGAGCATCAACACCAGCTACAAACATATTAGACTTATCAATGTTTGCTACTAGTCCTGTAGTCTTCAAAAAATGCTGCAAGGCCTCCATGATTCTACTAAATGATTGTACATGACCCTTCCAAAATATCATCAAGTGATCTGCAAAAGCGAGATGTGTCAATTCC
Source organism: Anisodus acutangulus (assembly GCA_029783415.1). Lineage (NCBI taxonomy): Eukaryota > Viridiplantae > Streptophyta > Magnoliopsida > Solanales > Solanaceae > Anisodus > Anisodus acutangulus. Next base: position 57,574,342 of record CM056491.1, read on the forward strand.
AGATACTTGCACATTGAAGGGAACCTAAAGTCTGTTAGCTTGGTCATCTTTGCTAGCACCCTAGACAGATATTCCATCACCAACACAAATAACAAAGGAGAGATGGGGTCACCTTGTCTCAACCCTCTTCTACCCTTAATGGAAAACTGAGGAGTGGTCACACACAACATTATCAACTCACAAAATTTTGGTGGAAATCCATATCCTTTCAACATTTCTGCCAGAAACTCCCATCAGACCATGTCATATGCCTTTCTTAAATCTATCTTCATCGTACACCTTGCTCATCCGATAATTATACCATTTAATTGTCACCAATTTTTTACCACATAAAATTTGAAGAGTGTAATTGCTCCCGTGAATTGTGCCAATTTCATACTGACCAAGTAACTACTTGATCAAACAAACAAACAAAATCATGTAATTACATCCAACTATACTCAAACTTAATTACAAAATACCTTTCAAACAGACCTTAATTAAACTCCTTAGGTTATTGGAATTTGAACATTCAAAGGTAACATCTAAGATTCTTACAATTTATCGGTAAATTTGAAAATGTGGACTAACAACAATGTCAATGCCCCTGATTTGAGAATAGTTGATATTGGAATCCCATACTTCCCTTTTGCAAAAAAGCCTTTCAAGAATGGCCAAAATATAAAAAGCACCCACATAATGCATATAACTTCTCCTAATCCCCATTCAAGATTCCCCTTTTTGAAATCTAGCACTCCAATGAACAAGGAACTAAGGGTCAATAAGAGAATTGCAGTGCCAGGCACAAAAATTGGGGAATCATCAAATGTGAACCTTCCAAAATTAGAATTTGTGTTATCTTGGTCTTTTTTTGTAACTTCAAATGCAATCTCTGAAAGTCCAAGTAACTTTGTTGTAGCACTTAGAATCCCAAATAGCCATGCAGTCATAGCATTGACCCTCCACATTCTTTGATTGTTCAACCATGCTTCTATTGGCTCATTTGCTCGAACATACTCTGATAAACCATATAGATTGTAGATGATAAAAATTGATGCTGGTATAACCATACTTGATTCATTTGCCTGCATATGTATGTAGCAAATGAAGTTGTTAGAGAATAACTTTTGAGAGATTAAAGAATTGGAAAAAAAAAGCATAAAAAGATAGGGATATTAACATGTTTACCCAATCAGTTAAAAAAATTGTTGGAAATTTGTCTTTGGCGGGGAGGTGCGTCCACCCATATTTAATGAATTAAACACTAGTGTTCCGCATGTTGGAGGATTTGTCTCTTCACACGTGCATAATCTACTAAGTGAGTAGATGACCGTAGGGCCAAGAATCATCAAATTTCATTGAGAAATGAAAGAGATATTGGTCCACGAAGTAAGGTGTTTGAGGCATGAAAATATGGTATGGGACAAATCTAACACATCGGTGGAAAAATGAAGAATTGATCTCTTTATAAGTCTCAAAATTGGCTAAGGGTTTGGGACCCCAAGGGGTAACCCATGTGTTTAAAGGAGGGATGACCTAGATGTGCTTGGGTTCAAGGCTAAGCCCACACGCGCGCTGCCGCCGCCCACCGGTCCGGTCCGGTCTCGGGCTCGGGTCTTGGGACTTGGGCTTCTTCTGATATTATCTCTTTGGACCCAAACTTGCTTAATATTTACAGTTTGGTCCATAGAATTTCTGAAAAGATGAAATTGGGAACAACGGGCCATAAACAACCATTACTTGGCTGATTTAATCCCTCCTTCAATGGCCATAAACAATCATTTCTTGGCAGATGAAGTCCCTCCCATTATGCTATATATTGGAGCCTTTTGGCTCAATTGTGTGTGACCAGAAAATGAGACAACATATAAACACAGAGACAAACAGAAGAGAGAAACAACACACATTTTGTCCAAGAATGTGAGCAAAAACAGAAACTCTTCCTTCCTTTTCCATTCTTCAGCAAGTCGTTTCGTGTTTGTTTTCTTCGTCAGAATCAACCTATTTGCTTTGTAGTGTTAATTAGTTGATGTTTTATCTTGGGAGACTATTGCCCGTTGAAGTAAAAGCATATATACGGGGCAATCTTGTCTTAAAGACAGAGAGTCATCTCTCGACTCAGCCACAGTTGTAACAATCCAGATTTAGTGTTTCTTAATTTCAGGTTATCAAGATTCAAGACTCAACAAGCTTGCAGCAGTTTTGAACATTGAATTGTTTGTTTATCCTTTCGAACACTTGTAATATTTATTTACTTTCCGTATTGCTTTACATATCCAACAAAAATTATCACCACTAGACGTAGTAGTTTGTATTCCTACATTACTGGTATATACTCAATATATAACAAGTGTATAACTGTGTAGATCCTGATTATACACAAATGACACAGTAACTATATACAACATATTAACTAAAATTTATAAAAAGTAAAATTAAAGTTTATTTTATGGGCTTTCAATACATTTGGCTGGTCGACCGAAAATAATTATAGCTGCTAGCCAAATATATATATAAAAATACATTTATTAGGTATAAAATATGTACATTATATATATTAAAATAAAAATATATTTATTGACTGATTATTATTTAGGTGACAAATCTCACTTTCTATTGTGGGTTTTGTTTAGTGTTAGTTAAAAAAATTTGAAGATATGTAACGATTTAAAAGAAGAGAATTGCCTTGGTGGTGGGCGGTCTTGAATTTGACCTCGCTTGTCCCATGGACAAAATTTCTAGTTTAATACGTTTCAATTTCTAAGCTTAAAGATTTGGCCATAACCCATATGGAAGGGTTCAAAAGTTCAAGACCACTTATTTTCAAGATTATTGAATGTAATTTTCTGAAAGATATGTACCATTGGTTAGGCCCAATATTCTCACCTTGGGTAAAAAGCGCGAATTGGTGATCAGGCAGTAGGCAGGCAGAATGGCATAACAAACTTCAAAAATGGATCTCAAGGCCCATAGTTGGACATACAAATAAGCCATGCATTGCCTCAATTGAAGCTTTCCAAAAAGGGTTCCGATAATTGGGCTTTTACTGCTGAAAATAATTCCAAAGAGCCCAGTAGCCCATCGCTTCTGTTGGATCATTATGGCAGGCCCACCTGAAGGTGTACATCCAAGAAAAGCAGGCGGGTCGGGTGTGCAGTAGGCGGATCTCCAACCTCTCCCTTGGATAAAGAGTCCAGTCAGGATATCCTCTGTTGCAGTACCATATAGCCAGCCCAGCTGAAACATTTTGACCCAAATGACAAATTGTACACTAAAACAATCAAGTCAAAACTTGTTCTATTATTATTATTTTTTTCAAAAATGAACATATGAATTTGGCTAATATATATGGATAGTGCAAAAACAATTTATACCATCTGATAAGAACTGAATTATGGGCTTAACTCATCTTGAAAAACTAGTACATGAGCTGAAAATTGTCCAAAACTATTTAAACCAATTTATCCTCCTACATCCAAAGTGGGACTTCAACACACCTTGCACGTCCAAGATTGGATATCTGAAGTAAGACAATATAACATGAGGGCCCAACACCGGATAAATTAAGAATTGAGATGGGTCTAACTCTGATACCATTAATCATGATAAGTGAAAATGGGTCTAACTCAACTCAGAAATTAACTCATGAGGCGATAATTGTCTAATGACATATCAAAGATATAAACTTTTCCTCCTATAATCGATGTGGAACTTCAACAACATAAGTATAATTTAATACATTATAACAGGTTGTCTATTTTATCTTTTAAGTTACTAATTTCATTTATTAAAATCAATTACATTATCTTTTAAGTTACTAATTTCATTTATTAAAAGCAATTATCTGTAATTATCTTTAAGGCAATCTGACTGTATGTGCATAATGAATCATTAATTACCTTTTGACCCCACCCTGTGCCAAAATCATATCCACAGCTTGCAACTTGATGTGCTATCTCAATGGAACTGGAGAGAGAATCAGAATTGACTTGCTCAATAATATTTGATCCTCCTGAGAGAGTCTTAGCAACTGATGCTGATAACTTCTCTGATTTTCCAAAAATTTTCTGTAGATACTCATCCTTCATTTCTCCTAATTATCATGAAACAAGTATCATCAATTAAGCAGCCTGGTTAATGTTATCATATGTTATATGTCCTTGCAATTGTAAAATACACTTTTTGAAAATTATTTTATAGTAAAAAGTTGTTTTATTTTGGTAGGAGTATAAAGTTGTTAATATGTCATATAAATGAAAGGGGGTGATGCAAAATATTTAACAACCATTATGTAGAGAGAAGAAAATGAGACAATGAATTAATTAATACTATATATGTTCCACTTTATGTGACATATTCGAAGTACGAAAATCAAATTATCTAGTTTTACATGTGTATACATAAGTTTTTAATGATTTTGAATTTTTTTTATATATTTAAAAAAACTACAAAAATGTGCTATAAGTCATAATAACAAGGACCCTAATAACAAACAATTCAAAATATTTTGAGAATTTATAGTCAAAAGAAAAATTCATTTAACTTTCTAAACAATAACTGTGTCACATGAAGTAAAACAAGAAAAGTAATTAATTTCCATACCAGCAGTTATTTTATCATCTGGTGACAAGCCATATATAACTTTTCGTCTGTGGAAACATCCTGTTCCTTGATAAAATGGCCCTTGAATGCCACTTATTCCTCTTCCCAAATACTAATCATCAGAAGATAAATATATACTATTAAATAAATTGAATAATGAAGAAAACATATGATAACTTATGAGCCATGATAGTTCAGTCTTAGAATCTACTTAATAAATAAATGACTCGTTTTTGTTTTTGTTTGAATGAATGTGTATAGTGTATACTATACAAATTAGAATTTACCTCGTGTAAGATTCTTAACTGATTTCCATAAGGATCTTCTTTCAAACCATCGTAGAAGTATTGTGGAAATTGAACAAAGCCGCAATCTTTTTCATCCTTAGCACCAAGAAAATAACACATGGCATGTAGAACAACTTGTGGGTTATTTGCGTACATGTCACAATCCACATTTAGCATGAATGGTGCATTTGTCATCACTCCTGACACCCTAGTCTGTTTTTCATCCATACCAAAAAATAAAATATACAAAATAAATCAATGACAAATGAAAAAAAAATTGGTGATTACTTAAATAATGACATCGCTTATCATTATAAACTACTAAAAAGGAAAATTTTCCATGAAATTTTCAGACGAAGTCTGTTGGAAAACATTTTTATGGACTTTCCGTCTGAAATAATATCAATTTCTAATTGTGTTTCTTAAGTAAACGTCCATCGGTAATTCACAGTGATTTGTTTATTTGTTCACTTCTTCAAATAATAGAAATTGCGTAGTACACCACTGAACGAGAAAATCTTTTTGTTTGAAAGTAGGGTTTGTGGTGTAACCAGAACATTCATGGCGCCGGCTTTGAAGTGATGTGGATGCTTTGGACGTTTCTCTCTGGAGATGTACACAAGATGAGGCAACCCATCAGCAAGACCCTCCTTGTTCTCCCATATTACCTTTATCATACAAAACAAATTTGAAATTATTATGCATGTACATATATTGTAGAATATTTATCATATACAAGTGTAATTTAATTTGTTATAACAAATTATTTACTTTATTTAAAGGATAATTTAGCTAATGCCAAGAAAAGAACCATTCGCTCATCAGAACCGTGGTGTTACGTAAGATAAAATTTTTGGTGAAGTTGAAAAGATGAGTATTCACATTGAAGTTCAAAAAAGTATTTATGGTTGAACGTGAAATTCACTTAGAAAAATAATTGAAGCTTGAAATAAGAACATGGAAGCATAAACTCATTTTACACACATCATAATTCCTTAAAGTCTACATTTGATCATCGAAAGCTACTTATCTTCTTAACATACTTCCTATCAAAGGATTGTCATATTCATCCCCTCTTAAATTCCTCTATAATAAGACTCCTTCTTATTCACATCTTAGGGTCTTTGAGTGCTTATGTTATCCACTATTTCCATCCACTGCAATTAACAAACTTAAAGCCCGTTCTACCCCTTGTGTGTTTTTGGGTTATCCATCTAATCATCGTGGTTACAAATGTTTTGATTTATCGTCCAATAAAATCACAATTAGTCGTCATGTTATTTTTGATGAAATCCAATTCCATTTGCTAAAATGAGTAATCCTGGGCCTAGTTCGTATAATTTTTTAAACGACGAGGTCTCCCCGTATATTACCCACTGCCCGCTGGACCCATCGCTTTCGCCCGATTTCGGCTTATTGGGCGCTTGCCCACCCCAATACCGAACCGCCGCTTCACGCTCGCCATCGTTTCCAGTTTTGGGCCAGCAAGCCCACTGCTTTCTTGGTGATAACTTGATCTCATGGTCTGCAAAGCGCCAGTCTACATTATCACGCTCCAGTGCAGAGGCCGAGTATCGAGGGGTAGCCAATGTAGTATCTGAATCATGTTGGTTACGTAATCTTCTTTTGGAGTCTCATTGTCCAATTCAGAAAGCTACATTAGTTTATTGTGATAATATTAGTGCCGTCTATCTTTCTGGTAATCCGGTTCAACATCAACGCACTAAACATATAGAGATGGATGTCCACTTTGTTCGCGAAAAGGTAGCTCATGGACAAGTACGCGTCTGTCATGTCCTTTCCAGGTATCAAATTGTAGACATCTTTACGAAGGGTCTTCCCTCGGTTCTATTTAAAGATTTTAGGGACAGTCTCAGCGTACGAAGACCGTCCGCTATGACTGCGGGGTGTGATAAATATACATGTTGGGTATACACGGTATACATTGTCCAGCCGTGTATACCATGTATACCAACTCTCGGTTTCCATCCTTTTCTCCTACCATATTTGTTGTACACTTTTATCATAATTGTATTATTCTTGTACAAATATAATTAGGAAATTAGTTGTATAATAGGAATACGATTTATCATATTTAGAGATTGTAAATTGTATATAAACAGTTTTATTAATAAAAATAATTAAGAGATTATTTCTTTTGAATGTCTAGTTTTAATTGGAGACTGAAAAATTTGAAAAAGAAATGGAATTATTTCCGCGAGTAAACAAAAGGAAGATGTCATTAAACAAACAATGAATTGTTCCAATCGAAGTTGACTGAAAATGACGTAGCAGAGGGTGATATATAAGATCTAAAATTTAGACCTTACATTACCAATAACCTTGTAAGGTTCGATGGGACAAGAATATGACCATCTTCTAATAACCATAAATGTAAATTAAGATCCATACCTTAAAGTATGGCTGGCCAGTGGTCCGGGTCGATCTGGTCCCGCCCTGACACCGCCTCGAACCCGATCTTTTTTTTTAAAAAAAATTGCAGTATCGGGAATTGAACCGGGACGGGACATGGTCTCGTCCCGACCCGTCCTGGCCCCCCCCCCCCCAATCCCACCAGGCCCGACCCAGGCCCGATCCCGCCTGAAACCCCCCATTTTGTAAAATAACCGTTGCACCAACGACCATTTTACATTTTGGCCGTTGTGCAACGATCATTTTTGGCCTCCCCCATTAATATTTATTTTTAACTCATAAGTTATTATATTTACACTTTAACTCAATTTTTCAACTATAAATACCTCATTTTCTCTTCATCTTTCTCACAAATCTTCCTACAATCTCTATAATCTCTCAATCTATCTCTCTACAAGTCTACATTGTCTACAAAATATTCAATTTTATTTATTCATTTGGGAGTGAAGTTGACAACTAGCTTGAGGATCTTCCATCGAACAAAGTTTCAATTTTCAACATCTCAATTACACGTCGACGTTTGGTTCATTCATTCCTTCATTAAATTATTATTGTCTGTTTATTTTATTTATCGCACTTAATTTCGTTTACTTTAATTATTTATTAGTATAAGTATAAATTTATAATGGAAGGATTTAAACGTATGCTTACGGGTAGGGGTCATGCTTCTTCTAGTATGGGCAACAAGGGCAATGGTCCTATTTCTAGACAGAATCCTATTCCTACACAGGATGATTTTGTTGATACTGAACATTTTTCTATAATACCATTAGATTTAGACGATGAGCTATTTTCTGGAACTCAATAAGACTTTAATTTAGACGATGATCTAGATGATACACCCACTAATGTAGATGACAAGACATCCACTAGTGCACCTTCAACTGAAATGCCTCCTATTCCCCCTAGTGTGAGACGAGGTCCAGCAAAATGACCATTAAAATCAAATGTATAGACAGTTTTTGATAGGGACATAGAGAATCAAGTAGCCAGATGTAAAATTTGTAAAGATGTTTTAAAATTTAAAACTGGAAAAGGTCACGGTGGGACGGGGTTTAATGAGACACGTATCAAGGGCTCATACAGCTAGGTATGCCCAATACGAGGCTTCAAAACCGGGTGTGCAAACGTCCGCTCCATCGGGACAAGGTTCACATACTGTCCCGGACCAAGTACATGGTCAAATCAACCCCTATGACAGGGGGGAATTGTAGGCCCTAAATACGATAAACATAGAGATAGGGAAGCAATAGCAAAATTAGTTGATGTGGAGGGTTTGCCCTTTTCATTTCCTTCATCTCCCGATTTTATTCATTACATTAGAAATATGTATAATCCTGCTTTTAACGATTTTTCTAGATCAATTGTTAAGAGAGATGTATTTAAATTTGCACATGAATATAAACAGTATTTACGTTATTCATTATATCATTTTAATGGCAAAGTGGCTATCACTTCTGATATAGGCCGTAATACTAACATCCATGATTATTTAACGGTAACCTGTTATTGAATAAATTATAAATGGTCTATGCAAAAATGTATCTTAGTGTATAGATATATAGATGATAGGCACATTGGTACTTTTATTGCAGAAAATACTTATCAAGTGTGCGGTTATTACGTAATAACTGATAAAATTATGACTATTACATTAGATAGCGCTTCTTCTAACAATTACGCTATTACAATTTTTAAAAATAGTTTAACTCTATCTTTTCCAGATCATTTTCATATAAAACGTGTGTGTCATATATATAACTTAATTGTAAAGGATGGTCTATCACTTTTTGAAGACATTCTTAGTAAAATACAATTTGCTATAAACTTTATTTTTAAAATAATAGAACACAACGAAGAAAAGAATATAAAAAAACTTGTCACGATTGCCAACTACCTTATAGAAAAATTCCAGAAGAAGTACCACTAGGTGAAATTCTTTATACGAGCAACTACTTGTTGCTTATGACTACAGAAAACCTATAACTTTATTTTTTAACTCTCATAATCAAAATCCAGCTGATATGGTTGTAGATGTCGATTGGGAAAAATTTCAGAACTTATTGTATTTTAGAGAATTTTAAGAATTTTCCGGTATATATTATCCTACTATTTCAACTATGTTGTTTTATATAGCTCTAATATTTTTACTGCTTAATGAATATATGGATAAACCAGCTTATAAGGCAGTTATTAAAAAAATATTTACCAAAATAAAAAAAATATTTTATTCATATTCCCACTATTTATATTATTGGTGATGTATTAAATTCGACTATTAAATAGACGGTACTAAATCACTTATTGAAACTATTTACGATTGTATAGCAGTACTACCACCTCCAAGTTCCAAAAATTCAAATCACCCACAACCTATTGAACAAACTAAAAAAGAAGTGTTGTCTAGCGTAGAAGACGAAAACTACAACGAAATCTTATCTGAAGGTGGTGGAAGCGACGTGGAGCAATTTGACCAACAAATATCAATTTCAACCGAAGAACCACAGGAAATTATCAAGAAACTAGAACATGTTTTTTTTCAAAATGTAATTTTTTTAATTGCAATTTTACTATGTAATTTGCAATTTTTGAACAATACCACAAAGTTGCAATTTTGACAATTGTATTTGTATTACAAAAAAAAATCATATGTCTATTAAATAATATAAGAGACACAAAAACAGCCTTGAGATGTTTTTTTTAAACTATCTTGTTTAATTATTGAGTTTTTTTATATATATATATGTAATTTTTAAAATTAAGTGCAAAAAAAAAAAACCCGATCCCGACCCGACTCCGACGGGATCAGAAACGGGACGGGACGACGGCGAATCCCGCCTGTCCCGATCCTCACCGGTCCCGACCCGATCCCGCCCCTCCCACCGTCCCGCCCCGCCCCGATCCCACTGGTCCCGACCCGACGGACCCAATCCCGGCCCACTGGCCACGTATACCTTAAAGTTTGAATTTGTGATCAGAAGTTTTTATAACAATCATATTTTATAATAATATTTCTTAAGAAATGAAGACTTTTCTTAAGAAATTAAGGAAGAAATAGAAGACATAAATAAGTGACAAACCTTTATAATGGTTGGATGATTTTTGCGATCCAAATTTGGGAAAACAGCAAAATCACATGTCTCTGGTTCTTGACTACTTGCATCTTCTATCTTTTCACACAGATGTTTATATCCATCCTGCCATTTCCCAACCAAAAACTACTTTAATTTATAATTTAGCAATCCAATTATTACACCAGTACTAGCAAATCTTCGTTTACATTTGAAAATGTCTAGTTCACTATTATTAGCTACTCTATATATCTGGACAATTTTAGAAAGTACCTTATAACAAATATCAATGCATCTGCCATTGAAGAGTCAAAAATTGAAAGTATAAAACTCTATCCAACATACCTCCCAAATATTTATTTAAGCGTTAAAATATTTAATAAAATAATGTAGAAAACTTTTGAGAAGAGATTAAAAGTTTAGTTCTACTATCATTATACACCTCTCACAGCAAAAGAAGAAGGAAAAGGGTGTTAAGAGCTTTTAAGTAGTGACCAAAGTCGTTTTTAATATGAAATATGAAAAAAGTGAAAGCATTAAATAGTTAAGTAATAATTTTGTAATTCCTCATTATAACAAAAAAATTCACACTCAAAACTAATTAAAATCAATTACATACCTTCATTCTTTTCCAGTCTTGTAGGAACTCTTGTGAACTATCTTGTGGTGGTGATGAACTGCTACTAAAATATCGAAAAGGGGCTCTAAGGGAAATATTATACTTCTTACAGAAGGGAACCCAAAGTTTAGCAAACTTAGATGCTTCAACAAGTGAATAATAGGTAACAATTGATGCACCATCGTCTGAGACATAACAAGCTAGCTTATTAGCTGGATAATCCACTGCTAACAACGATAACACCGTGTTTACCGTTATAAGAGGCGGTTCTAGGCCGGGATCTGCAGTGGTAACAAACATGTCCACGGCAGGAAACTCCGAAGTCCTATATAGATTATACAAGAAAAAAGCAAAGAAATGAGCATAGGCAAAACAAGTTGACTATATATACTTACTGAAAGTGCAAAAAAGCTCTTACAGATATGGGAAGAGCCAGAAATTCTAGAAAATTTGAAAAATGTGAGCTTGCATGATTCCACTTGTCGAGGCGATTCAATGTTAAATATCCATAGGATGGATATAAACGATATACACATGTATATTGTAGGTATATTGGGCCTCGATTTTGTATATATGACAATGTATATGGTCTAGATTTTAGGTAATGTTTTAGTCTCCTAGTTTAGGTAATGTTGTGGTGTAATTAGTATTGTACACTTACCATAATATTTATATTACCATAATTGTATAGTTAGTGTCCAAGTAGAATAAGATTTTAGGAGTAAAATAAAAATATGATTTTTCTATTATAAAAATATGTAAATTGTATATATATTTTTTCAATTAATGAAAAAAATCAAGGAATTATTTCTTTCTTTCAATCATGTATAAACATACGAAAAAATTATTTATACCATAACGGGGTCTCAGTTGAACCCTTGACGTCACTCTATCACTACTGTTAGGGACGAAGTTACACAAAACTCAATAACTTTGGGCTCATTTTTTATATTTTTATTTAAGAAATTACTTATTATGTATAATAATTTATTCAAAATCTATTAAAATAATTTTTCTTGAATTCAGAATCCACAAATTCAACATCTTAGTTCCATCTCGGACTGCTATCAGATCAGATAACTAAAAGATAACTTCAAATAATTATATATATATATAATAAATGAAATTATTAATCTAAAAGATAAGATGGACAACCTACAATATATATATATATATATATATATATATATATTACATTGATAGTGTTAATACTTTTTATACTGTCTCTATATATATATAAAAGTTAAATTCAAAAAAGAATTGGAAAAAAGTCAAGAAGTTTGATAGTGCTACCGTTCCAAAAGGCGTAGAGGATATGTTTTTGGTTCAACTTGACTCCATTTGGTGCTGATGGTAAGAATCCAAATGAAAGTGAACCATGACTCACATATAAGAGCCAAGACCCATTGGAAACCATGGTATTTCAGAGAGAGGAATCTATAAGCTAAGAGTGAGAATAAAAGGAAAAGAATGAAGAGTTCTATTCCTCTTGATATTATGTTTTTTCTATACTTAACTTCGTAAAGAGGAAGAGAAGAAGGTGTTTTGGGCGCCATTAATGGAGAAACCGTATACACAAAAACTGTTTATTGGAAATGAGTTCTTCCTTTGTTCTTGTCAACCTCTTATATATTTATAGTACTTCGATCCTCTGTCCCAACACGGTTTCTAGAGTCATACCTTTTAATTTGGATTATGAATTAGGATATAATATTCTCAAGTTCTTTAAAATAAAATTTACATATTTAAAAATTACATGAAAAATACTATAAGTCTCAATAATTAACAATTCAAAATATTTATGAAAATATTATGAATAAAAAAAAAACTCATTTAACTTTCAAAATTCGAACGATGCCATATAAATTGAGACGAAAAGAGTACATAACTTTAAGTTGTGCTAGAATAGTAAGTATTCCTCCACTTTAAATTACCAGAAGGCTCAAATTCAAGCTCTTGTGAATAAAAGTCGTTTTTTGGTAGAAAGTTTTATTTCAAAAATGAAACTCTTTAGTGTGAATATATCCAAATTAATAGAACTTCAAACACTACTAAAAAAAATTCATTTTCCCACTAAAATTTTCACTGAAAAATATTTTGTGACTATTTTCCATTGAATGTATGTGGGAAAAATTTAAAAAGTAGTATTTTCATACGAAAAAATTAAAAAATTTCCCACTGTTTCAGTGACAATTTATTTCACACCATGCGTTTTTCAGTGAGTTGGTTAGGTGGAAACAAGATTAGAAAATCATGTTTTTGTTGGATTACAAGGATTTGCAAGAAACGGAAATTACAAATAACTGCTTATGTAAGAATTGAAATTACAATTCAACTAGAAAAATTGAAAATTATAATATAACAACAAAACTGAAATTACAATATTTGTTGAACAAGACATCAGAACTCGCTTTGATTTTCTTTGAGTCGAGTGTGACACTCTGTCCTTAAGACAATATTGCCCCGTATGTATCCTTTATACGTCCCGGACAATTCGTCTCCCAAGATAAAACAACAATGGAACAATTGAGCAAAGGAAACTCAAGAGCTACCATGAAGAATATTGAATAATGAAATGATGCTAGGAAGTTATAGGAAGAACTGATTTTCTGGTTGTATATTTTCGTGTATATCAAGTGTGCCTCAACAATGGTGTAAGGGGAGTTTATATAGGTGAGGAATGGACTGTTTGATTGCCTCCATAACAGCCATTATTGGCCAAATAATGACCATTATGGAGGTAGTAAAGCCACCAAATTAAAGGAGAGAAATACCAACGGATGCCATTATAGGAGGTGTAATTCAGCCAAAATAAATGGCTGAATTGAGTGATGGACGTTTACATTTCTGTCTGCCAAATTCAATTTACTGAAATTTTAGGGACCAAATCAGTACATCTTGAAACTTCAGGGACCAAATCAGACATCTAAAGCTTCGGGATCAAACTGCATTTACGGAAAAGTTCTCTCGCCCAAGAAGATAATATCGAAGGCCCACACTCGTGAGCCCGTGATCAATCCAAGTGGCGGCATGCAAGGCGGCAAGGCGTGTGGTCTTTCCTCGAACCGAAGCACATCTAGGTCATCCCTCCTTTAAACACATGAGATACCCCTTGGGGTCCCAAACCCCAAACCAATTTCGAGTCTTATATACACAACAATTCTTTCTTCCTCTACCGATGAGGGAGAATTGAACACAACATCACACTTTTCATGCTTCAAACACCTCACTTCGTGGACCAATATCTCTTTCATTTCTCAATGAAATTTGACGATTCTTGACCCTACGGTTATCTACGTACTTAGTAGATCATGCATGTGTGAAGAACCGAATTCTCCAACATATGTAACACTAGTGTTTAAGCCGTTAAAGTTGGTCGGTCGCAACTCCCGCCAAAGACAAATTTCCAACAGTTTTGTAGCATAAATTTCTCACTAAATGTTAGTGAAAAAACTCTATTTCTAATAGCGAAATCAGATACCAAAGATTGGGTGAATTTTTTTTATAGTACTGTTATACTTTCTCAGGATCCTTTGAAACTAAGACTTCCTCCGTCCCAATTTATATGATATAGTTTGACTGACACAGAGTTTATAAAATAAAGGAAGACTTGAATATTGCGGTCTAAAATAAACTAAAGATATTTGTGTAGTTATAGATCATCTCATTAAGCGTAAAAAATAAAATTTAAATGAAAGACCTGTATATTGTGTGTATATTGCCTTATTTAATATTAAAGTTAAATTATTATTAAATAAAAAAATGTATAATTTCTTTTTTAAACTGATTAAAAAAAATGTTATATAAATTGAGATAGAAAAAAATAGTATATGATTTCTTGTTTGAGTAATTAAAACTAGCCACTTGGAAAGATTGCAGACTTACAGTATCGCGATTTGTTTGTACTGACATGTGATATAATTCAAGTCTATCTCCATGACAGTTTTCTCTTGTTAATTTTTCATTAGTGATATTTGGCATACTATAAAGGAAATCACTTTTTTGCCACTAAAAACTGGAGAAATTAAATTTCTACATCATCTTGTGTTTTAAGGGATTTTTTTGGAGTTTCTTCTCTTGGAAAATTTAAGCGGTGTTGCTTTTGAACGGCTGTAATCCTTTTTTAAAATATTTACAATTTCTCAGGAAAGTTACTTAGCTTACATTCCTTATTTCCATATATCCATCACAAATCCAGTGAAAAATAAGATTACCTTAATTATTTAGTTTTGGACTCTAACAATCTTGATCCTTAATTTCATGTTCAACATATATTTAATTTTGGACTCATTCTTTCAAGTTATGATTTTGTGCAGTAATATAAACAATAATTTTATTGGTAATGGATATTTAGTAGACGTTTGGACATGCGATTTCATCTCATGATTTCATTTCATGAGATGAAATCAGCTTTTGGATATGCGATTTCGTCTCATGATGAAATCCCAAATCATCCAAAAAAGGCATGATGTGGGATTTCAAATTTTTTAAATGTAAAAGCTGACACATAAGTTTATATTTTGTAAAAGTAGATTCATAAATTGATAGATGTATTTACCAATCATGTTTACCAACCATTTATATCAACTATTAAAAGATCTACAAGTTGATAGTATATTTATAGCAAATTTACTCTTACCAATCATGTGAAAGGATTATATTAAAGAATAGTTACACTACAACTCATGTTCAATTTTTCATTTTATTGTACTAAAATTTGATCAATTGATGTTGTATTTCTCAGAAAGGCCTTCTAGTAGCGTATTAATTTTATTATGAACTATGACTTGCTCATTTGGTAAGCTTGTATAAAAATTGAATTTTTTTGATGATTTTCACAACTTGTGGAGTTTTATGTTTATAAGAAAAAATACAATTTAAGAAATCTAAATTACATGTTCAAACAAAACTTAAGCTTCAAATCACCATGATTTGATCAAACTGCTAATTTAAATCGCCTACTTAATTTATATTGTCAAACTTCAAAATTTGATCAAACTTCAAAATCTTCACACATTGTCCATCAATTTGAGGATTATATTAAAGAGTAGTTACACTACAATTCATGTTTAATTTTTTTTTATTTTATTGACTAAAATTTGATCAATTGATGTTGTATTTTTCAGAAAGGTATTCTAGTAGCGTATTAATATTGTTATGAACTATGACTTGCTCATTTGGTAAGATTGTATAAAAATTGAAAAGTTTTGAGGGTTTTCACAACTTGCGAGATTTTATGTCTATAAGAAAAAATACAACTTAAAAAATCCAAATTGCATATCCAAATAAAATTAAACTTCAAATTATCATAATTTCATCTCATAGCAATAGAAAATTAGCAGCTAAGTGTAGGGCCATCATTTTGTCCGAAACCATCATCATGATTTGATCAAACTTCAAATCGCCGACTTAATTTCTCCAAAACTTAGCTCCCCTAAGTTAAACCACCAATATTATTTATATTGTCAAACTTCAAAATTTTCACACACAAAAAAAAAAAGACAAACAAACTCTTGTTTTCTAGTCTGTCACGAATAATGGCTTTCTTGTTTGACATGAAAGATACAGCCATCATGTGTTTGCAATATTACAAAAAGGGGCATAAGTGTACAACTAGAGGGACCACTAATGAGAGATCTGCAAAAAAATACAACATAATTTTCATGATAATCTAGTGAAAGAGATTTCTGGCCATTCAATTTAACTGGAAACAATTCTTTTTTGGTGTTTTCCCTTTTTTATTTTCTCTGCTTGAGGAAATTGAGTTTTAGGCAATCCAAAACTTTGGCTATTATAAGTTGCAATATGTCGTCACGGATGATGTATACAGTACAAGTTAGTTACATTATCTTTGTGGAGGGGAAAGTCCCGAAGGCGAAACCCTCCATCTGTATCAGAGCTCCCTTGGTCAGGTGTGATGTAAATCGAGGGATATGCGCGAGTGACAGCCCTGCAAGGGAGAGGATCAACGGGACACGAACGAGCAACAACCCTTGCAATATTTCAGCAAAGACTGTCACCACACGGATTCGAATCCGCGACGTCGGAGTGGTTGTACCCCAATTAACTTGTCACTTACCAACTAGTCTGTGTCCTGTGGACTTAAGTTAGTTACATTATCTATCAGGTAAAAATATATTTTGAAAGGCTGTTGAAAATCAAAAAATAATTGTCTTGTATACAATTTTTACTTCTTTAATCATTTGGTGTTCTAGAGTTCACTAGCTCGATTAATTTGAGTTCTTGCATAATTGAATGAAAATCAAAAAATAATTGTCTTGTATACAATTTTTACTTCTTTAATCATTTGGTGATCTAGAGTTCACTAGCTCGATTAATTTGAGTTCTTGTATAATCGAAGCCCACTAATTAAGGAGGCAAAAAATGCTTCTTGTATTGAAAGACTAAATTCATTATCAAAAGTCGAATCCTAACTTTAATTTAAAATAGATCGATTTCAACCGGCCATCTAATAACATTCTTTAATAATGGATTAGTTCAATAGTATGAAAGATAGTAAGTTGATCACCTTTTATCAAAAAATTATACGGTAAAAGAAAGGACAAAAGAAAATCAGTCTAATAGAGGTACACAAAGAAGTTTGATTTTCCAAGAGGAGTGGCAAAATTCGAATTGAGCTTCTAGAAAATTTTAATTTCATGTCCACCTAAATTGATTAAGTAAAAAAACCGGTTACGTATTAACTAAAATGTACTGCAATATCACTTGTCAATACCAAGGCACGTTTAAGATCTATCAAATTTTAATCATAGGTGTAAGTTATTTTGCTACCATATGAACTCCTATTATCTATTGATTGACTCAAGCAAATTATTGACAAAAAATCCAAAAACTGACATTCTCTTTTGTGTGGTTCCAATGACGCAGATTTTTCTTACTTTTAGCATGTCTTTTATTTTCGATTTCGGGGTTAATAATTTAATTGCTTTTTTGATATTTAATTATTCTTGAAATTTGTCTACAGTACAAGGTATTTTTATTTTTAGATCTTCATCATCCCCACTGATATTGCTATTTTTTCCCGTTTTAAATAATTGACATATTATAATAAATTTTTCTGTTAGATCTGTTGAAGCATCAAATAATTGTATCACATATATACCTTTTTCAAAAGATTTCATCATTGCTTTAGCATATTCCACTATAATGTTAGGTAGTTTAGAAATATTATAAAAAAATTCATCTACTATTATTTTGTCAATAAAACCATAAGTAAATAGTTTTGACACTATATCAGGATTAGCATTTTCACTACATAAAAATCTAGGATATTTACTCTATTTAACACTTCTCAAAATATAGGGGTTAAATTTATAATCATAAAATTTATTTATTTGTTCATACACATAAAATCAGGTGTATATTTCAGTTTGTCACTCATTGATATTGTTGATGATGATTGGGAAGAAGATGGTATTGAAGATGACATAGGTCATCAAAATAAAAATATCAAAGATACAATAAACCAAACTACAAACCTTATAGAAAAAAAAGATTTAAATTTAGACATAAAAGAAAATTTAAAAAAAGAAAGTATATAAAATCCTTAGAAGAAAAACCTAAGGAATGTAAATGTTGAAACTGTAATGAAAAAGAACATTATGATAATAAATGCTCAAAGCTAAAGAAGAAATGCGTAAAATATATAAATATAACATAATTTATAATGAATCTATAATAAATAAAATAAGATAATAATAAATGGTATGAATATGAATATTTTTATGTCAGTAAGACTGATGAAGAAAGTGAAATAAAACCAGAAAATATTAACTTTTTGACAAAAATTCCAAAACGACATTGTCTTTTGTCCAGTACATAATCGATAGAACGCTATTTGCAAACGGCTTTATTTTTAGTTAGCAGTTTTTTTTATTGCGATGGTTTATACATTTCTTTTAGTCTCAAATTTTAGGATAATTTTTTTCGTTATTTTTTTCAAGAACCGCCTAAATTTTCAACTAAAAAGAATAAAAAATACTACATAAGGAATATATTGAGTTGGGCTTCACACGCCTGATGTTGATTGATTTTAAATATGGTTAACCCATCATCGATGTGTGTTATAATACGAGTGATATATTAGATAAATAAAGAAAATAATGAATAATTAAAGTATGCACTTACGGAAAAGTATAATTTAAATATATTTTTTATTATTAATTCTTTTAAAATTAATCAGATATTTAAAATAAATTTTATAAGTTTGGCCAAATAATCTATAAGTAGAAAGGGAGACTCTTAATGCGTTGTTGTTTGGTATGAGACAAAGGAAATAAAGCTTCTACTAGGGAAATGCAAAAGTACAGAGTGATCTAGAAATCTCTTGGGCCCATTATCTGTTTTTAACTCTTGAATATTTTGAAATCTTTGAGAATTATCTGTGCCAAGAAAATTATCTCAAAAAGGTGTTTTAGTCATTCCAAAATCCTAACTTCTAGAAGGTGTTCTGAAGTGTGATTGCAACAAGTTCTGTAGAGGTTAGAGACAAATTTAAATTTTTAAGTTTGAGTTATTAATTTAGAAAAGGTATTTTATTGAGTTTTTAATAAATAAAATATATATATATATATATAATATGTTTTTAATATAAATATATGATTTCTATTGAAATTTACTGAAATATATCGAATCCGTAACTAAAACTTTAGCTCAATATCTAATGTAGGTTTATCCAAAGTTTTCATTTTGAAGCTTCGTATTCCCTTCTTAATGTATTTTTCTCTTTCTGAAAAGTTGATAGTAGTACTTTATTGCTTCAGAAAAATTCATACGAAAATAAAAGTAATTCTTTTTATTTGTTTAAATGCTACTGACTATATGGTGCTTTGTGTATTTTACATGTAGAACAACACAACTATATGTCACAAGAAAACCTACGGACAATATGCAAATTAATATGAAGATGTAAGTATTATATAGTTTTTTTCATCTCAAGATAATCTTCACTGATAGAACAGTAGTAGTTATTTTTCTTTATTTTTTCTAATGTTTTTGAGTTTTATGAATAATATTCATCTACAAATTGCTATTATCGTGTTTCATACAATTGAGTCAATAGATTTTGATAATAGAATAGATGTTGTTTTTCTTGTTTGTCCTATATTGGAGTAGACTTGAAGTGACTCTGCAGTTTCAATTTGAGGACAATATTTGTTATACTATTGATTAATGGACAATTAGAAAAATGTCTATATAAGTTACTTATTTAGTCTTTTGTGTTAAAATCTTCTATATACCTTCTCAATTAAAATAGTCAGAGAAATTATATGACTTGAAACTCCATTGAGATGTGATTATTAAACATTTCCTTATTTGAACAATATAATAAGTCTTAATATTTAGCACCAATTCAAGTAAGATTTACTTTCTATAAATTCTTTACTTTTTAAATTAATGAACTTTATTTTACACGTAAAGGGTTAAGCGAATGTTTTCAAAATTTAGGATATCACAACTTATTTATTTAATTATTATATAACGATGAACTGAGTATTATGAGTTAGGATTAGGTAATACTGAAAGATAGAATAATTTCTCTTGGGAATTCCTTTCATTATTCACAATATATATAGCTGTACAAAGGTTGATTCCTAATATGGTACGAATCCTAACTTACCTTACAAAGGTTGATTCCTAATACAATTAGAATCCTAAGTTACCTTAAATATACATCTATCATAATTACAAAATATACAGAGAATATTCGGAGAATATTCGCTAATACTCCCCCTCAGACGGAGCGGGAGGAGGCGAAACGCTAAAATTTGGATCGGAAGTCGGTGAAGAGTCGCGGTAGTCCCTTTGTGAAGATGTGCGACATCGATAAGAGGAAGGCACGTGTAAAATTTTGACGACCACGGGCAACCTTCTCTCGCACAAAGTGGATATCCATCTCATTATGCTTAGTCCGCGATGTTGGACCGGATTATGAGACATATAGATGGCGGATATGTTGTCACAATAGACTATAGACGCCTTGCGGAGTGGACACTGGAGCTATAAAGAAGATTTCTGAGCCAACGGATCTCAAAGAACTACATTAGCAACACCGCGATATTCTCGCTCAAAGACTCGAGCGGGATAGTGTGGCTCGCCTCTTGGCGGACCATGAGATAAGATTATCCCCAAGAAATACACGGTACCACTGAGGTGGAGCGGCGTGTCTGGGCATCCCGCCTAATCTGCATCCTTGTAGGCAAATAACTTGGTTGGGCGGAGGGTATAAGTGTAATCCAAAGTCTAGTGTGCCCTTAACGTGTCGATAATACGTTTGAGGGCGGCAAAATGGGACTCTCGGGGGTCGTGCATGACCAGACACACCTGTTGAACGGCATATGTAATATCAGGCCTAGTGAATGTAAGATCTTGAAGAGCACCGCTAGACTCGATATAGAGTGGGATCGGCTGGCGCGACCGTCATTGGCACTAAGCTTGGATTTGGAGTCCACCGGAGTTGGCATAATTTTACAATTTGCCATCTTGGCTCAGACACTATCTCTTCTGCATACTTACGCCGACATAAGAACATAGTGGGCTGCAGATCAGTTACCGATATACCCAAAAATAACTTAGCTTGCCCAAGTCGGTCATAGCAAATTCAGTTTTGAGTAGAGCAATGATTTCATTCTTCAAACCATCGGATGAGGCAAGAAGAACAATGTCATCGACATATAATAGCAAATATGCAAAGTGTTGCTACCTCGGTGAAAAGTGAAGAGAGTTATCACACTGCTACATACAAAACCAATCTGCAAAGATACCTGGCAAAGCGATCATACCAAGCGCGGGGTGCCTGTTTGATCCATACAATGACTTTACGAGACGACACACAAATCTGGAGTCACGGATGAACAAAGCCAGGAGGCTGATGCATGTACACAGTCTCTTTCAAATCCCCATGAAGAAATGCATTTTTGACATCAAGCTGATGAATCGGCCAATGCAAGCCTATAGCAATACTGAGAACAGTCCGAATAGTGGCCGGTTTAACAACCAGACTGAATGTCTCACCACAATCAACACCCTCCTGCTGATTAGTGCCATTGGCGACTAGTCTTGCCTTATACCTCTCTAAGTCACCACTGTCTCTGAACTTGTGCCGAAATAGCCACATACACCGGATAATATTCACACCTTCGGGTCTAGGTACCAAATCCCAAGTGTTCTGCTTGGTTAAAGCGTTAAATTCCTCGCACATGGCCGCATTCCAATTTGGGTCCAGTTTTGCTAGTTTTGGATTTTTTGGAATGAGTGATAAGGTTTGTGTGGAGAGATTGAAGTGAACCTTGGGTTTGAAGATCCCGTGTTGTGCACGAGTCTCCATACGATGAAACGACAGTGGCGGTGGGTCGAGGGAGGTTCTTTGGTCCATCGTTACGGACCCGGTGAAGCGTGATTCAGTGGACTGGTTTCTGGTGACTCGACTGGGGGCTGTAGGGGTGAGCGAGGCTGTTGGTCGGACGATGGCGAGGCTGTCGAACAGCTGGTGTTGGTATAGATTTTGGATGATCGGGGACATACTTAGTTCATCGAGAAAGATGTAATCGGTGGTCTGAAATTTCTGGAGATTTGAAAAAGGAAAGGTTGTCTCATCAAAGGTGACGTGACGGGAGACGATGATTTTGCAAGTAGCAATGTCATAGCACAAGTAGCCCCGATGATTAGGAGATAGACCAAGAAAGACACATGGCAGAGTGCGAGGTGCAAGTTTGTGAGGTGCAGTGGAGGCCATGTTGGGGTAGCATAAGCATCCAAAAATACGTAGGTGATCATATGATGGTAGCCTACGGTATAAGATTTCGGTAAGGGTCTTGTTTTGGAGTGTGCTAGTTGGTAAAATATTAAGAAGGGATTCTACCATTTTGACAGCATAGACTCAAAAAGGCGGTGGTAGGCAGGCATGAAACAGAAGTGTGCGAACCATGTTATTGATGGTACGTATAATTCTTTCAGCCTTTCCGTTTTGGAAAGAAGTATAGGGACAAGAAAAACGGAAAACCATGCCTTGTTTAGAACAGAAATTGTGAAATGTCGAGTTATTAAATTCACGTTCATTATCACATTGGAATGATTTGATAGATTTTTCAAATTGTGTTTTAATGAATTTGTGAAACTCGAGGAATTTTGTAAAAACTTCAGATTTGAATTTCAGTGGGTAAATCCAGACAAAATGTGAAAAATCATCCAAGAATACTAGATAGAATTTATGACCCAAAGGGCTAACAATCGGAGATGTCCACAAATCAGCATGAACAATATCAAAGGGAGAAAAAGTAACACTGTTTGATGACATAAATGGAAGACGAGTATGTTTGCCTAGTGGACAAGAAAAATAGTGTTGGGCAATTTTTCCATTATTACATTGTAAAAACTGGGTCTCCGGGGTGTCAAGTCTGTTGTGCCAAGTGGAGGGAGAGATTGCCGCAAGGGATAGAGGTGCTTGCGGTCTGACAGCGGAAGATTGAGTGAATGGGTAGAGGTCTCCCATACTATTGTGGCGTGTAAGAATTTTTCCCGTATTGAGTTCTTTCACAGAAAAACCAAAAGGGTCAAATTCGACAGACACAGAATTATTGCTAGTGAATTTTCTAACAGAGATTAAGTTTTTAATGATGTTAGGTGTGTATAGGACGTGGTTTAGGGAGAAAGGCGGGTGTGTATGTTTGGTGTGTGTGTTACCGTAACCTTCAATTGGAATGCGATGACCATTGCCGACAGTAATAAATTGAGGACACTTTAACCGACGTAGTTGAGATAGGTTACCTGACGGCCGGGTGGGGTGAGATGTGGGTCCGGTGTCCATGTACCAATTGTCGTCGGGCTGGTGAAGGTTCACAATGGTGGAGGCCTGGGCCAAATCGATCGAGGGCGGGCATTTGAGGCTGCTTCTGCTGCGATTCTTCTTTGCGATTCTTCTTTGCGATTCTTCTTCTTCTTCTTCTCTTCTTCTTTATTCTTCTTCTTCTCTTCTTCTTTGGTGGCTACAACCAGGTGGTCTTCTTCTTCTTCTTTGGACATCTTTGTGATGGTGGTTCTTTGCTGGCGCGGTGTTGCCATCCGTCAGCGGCTAACGCCTTTTGATTTTGCTCCTCTTGTTTACCCCGTCTGGTTTCTTCCAACAATAGTTGTGAACGTGCCTTGTTGAAACTTGGGAGAGGGTCGGCTTGTTGAATCATTGTTGCGAGTGTGTCATATTCACCTTTCGGTAAACCGCAACAAGTTGAAGCGCCATCTTGGTTTCTGAAACAGAAGTCCCGACGTTGGATAGTTGATCGGTTATGAGTTTGATTGCTTACAATATTCGGACATGTTGTTAAAATTCTCCGGCGGGTATTGTTGAATTGCTCTTCCAAATACACAACCCGAGTATTTTTATTGTCTGAAAGATTTCTTCTAGCGGACCCAAAGTTCACGTGTCGTAGCACCTTTGTTTTCATGATAGTGCATAATGATCTTTGGAGATGGTGCCGTAGATCCATTATTTGACGATGGCGTCAAGACGACGCCAGATTGAGTCTGTAACATTGGTGGAACGAGGAACAGAATCGTCAATGTGATCGAGCACGTTGTATGCACATGCATGAATGTAGAATAGTTCCATCCATATGGAATATTGGCGATCTTCTTGGTCAAGAATTATAGGGATAAAATTCTTGATGTTGTTAACGGCGAATCTTGGATGAAAAGAAGATCTTGAACGTTGAGAGGGGTTTTCAAGTGTGCGATGGATGAAAGCGAATTTGTGGGGAAGACATGGTTGTCACTTTGTCGAGGGAAGGGAATTTTCTGGTTTGGCCGAAATATGGAGGAAGAAACCAGAATTTTTTTTTTTTCTGTGAAAGCAGAAAAAAATTCTGATTTCGGCCGGGAATGAGGATTTAGGTTTTAGGCTCTTGATACCATGAAAGATAGAATAATTTCCCTTGGGGATTCCTTTCATTATTCACAATATATATAGCTGTACAAAGGTTGATTCCTAATATGGTACGAATCCTAACTTACCTTACAAAGGTTGATTCCTAATACAATTAGAATCCTAAGTTACCTTAAATATACATCTATCATAATTACAAAATATACAGAGAATATTCGGAGAATATTCGCTAATAAATACTTTGCCACTTTAATTTAAAGCATTTTCTTCTTCGGTTAAAAAATAGAGTATTTCACAGATCTTGGATTTTCTTAGTGTATTTCTCTATTTATTATTCCTTTCCAATATTTCAATTCACAAAACAGGGGATTACAATTGATTACTACTTATTCTATTTTCTATTTACTGTGTTTGCATGTGTTTATATAATTTAGTACTTAGTTTCTTGAAAAGATAAATTGTCAAGTATATCGCTCTTTAAGAATTTATCCAAACACGTACTTTCTCTTTAAAGTTATTATTTTCCTTAAATGTCATCTGAAAAAAAAAAACACTATACTAACAACACTTTTAATCTCTTTTCAACTAAGTTTGTATCTACGTCTAGCTTATATTTTATATAGTATTTGTTGTCAAATGAAGTACGCGCTTTGATCACGCGCAAAGAGCGTACACTATATAATATTTTATATGGGCTACGTGGCATAATAATTTTCAAAAACTATACATTTTTGAAAATTTCCCTGAAAAATACATTGATCTCACTAAATTAAAGTGTATAAAAAGTACGAAGTCCCAAAATAAAAAAGTATTTTTTTTAAAAAAAGAATAAAATCAAAAGAGTCAATATAAGAAAGTTCGTATAGAATTCTTATGGAATAAAATCATAATTACTGTTAAATATTTAAAATTTGGGTATGAACTAATATCAAGAATTTGAACTAATAATAAAAATTATTTCCTTTGATGTTGCGAATAAATAACTAAAATTTTGAATTAACTAATTAGCAAAAGAATTCAATTTTATTCTTATTCAAATTCCTCACATTAGTAATTTATTTTCAAATTGACAAAATTCTCAAATATATAAATTTGATAATAAGAAAAATATCAGTGGTTAAAGAAATTAAAAATAAAGCAAAACCGATTATAGTATAATGTTAAATGTCAAATTGGTAAAATGCAAATTTAAAGTAACAAGGATGAAAATACTAGGGCAGTCCAGTGCACTAAGCTCCCGCTATGCGCGGGGTTAGGGGAAGGGCCGGACCACAAGGGTCTATTGTACGCAATCTTACCTCACATTTTTGCAAGAGGATGTTTCCACGGCTTGAACCCATGACCTCCTGGTCACATTGCAACAACTTTACTAGTTACTCCAAAGCTCATTTTCAACAAGGATGAAATACTAGAAAATAAAATATACAACAACAACAACATGCCCAGTGAAATCCCACATCGTGGGGTCTGTGGAGGGTAGAGTGTACGCAGACCTTACATTTACCTTGGTAGGTAGAGCAACTATTTTCGAGAGATCCTCGGCTCAACACAGACATATGCACAAGCAAAAATAAGAGAAAACAGTTAGACACGGTCAAAAAATTTAAAGCAGTATGAAAATGTTGGTATCAAAAGCGAATACGTAATGATAGCGCATTTTGAAAAAAATAAAAACTAACACATAGCAACAGAAATCAAACTATAGGGGACTATAAAGCATTACTACGCCTATTCGTATGATATACTAAGCGGACCTACAATAATAACAGTACAACTACCTGTTTGTAAGCGTACGTAGGACTACGCTCGACTACCCTTCTACCCTAATCCGTGTCCTCCACAACCCCATATCTAAGGTCATGTCATTAGTCAGTTGCACCTGTGACTTATCTCGTCTAATCACCTCTCCCCAATAGTTTTTCGGCTTACCTCTACCCCTCTTGAACCCGTCCATAGCCAATCTCTCACACCTCCGTACTGGGGCATTTGTATCTCTCCTTTGCACATACCCAAACCATCTCAACCTCGCTTCACGCATCTTATCCTCCACCGAGACCACTCCCACTATGTCCCCGTATATCATCATTTCTAATCATATCCCTCCTTGTATGCCCACACATCCATCTCAGCATCCTCATCTCCGCCACTCTAGTCTTTTGGATGTGCGACGTCTTGACATGCCAACACTCCGCCCCATACAACATTGTCGGTCTAACCACCACCCTATAAAACTTGCCTTTAAATTTTGGTGGCACCTTTTTGTCGCACAAGACATATTCTAACAAATGAAGACTCTCAATATTATTTTATATATTAAGTTATTTCACTACCGAATAATCATGAATTATCGACATAAAGATAAATAGTAAAATTCATCGCTAATTCTATTTAGCGACAGATTAGCAAAAAAATCTTAGCTATGAGCAATCTAGCGATGAATTAAAGACGAATTTTATAGCAAAGTTCACCTTTTGTGTATAGTGTTTATTATCAAATGAGGTACACACTTTAATCACGTGCAAAGCGCATAGACTAAAACTAGTCCTACTAATAAATGTTGGCACTGATATATACTGTCAATGTCCCAAAAATTAACATCATGTTTCATATGCAGGCATAGGAATGTGAATCGTGGGCCTATTGCACGTGATGAAGCCAGTTTTTTAAGGCCCATCGATTAGGCCTTCCATGTTCTTTCATCTCAAATAGAAGTATATATAAAAAAGATTAACACTTACATTATTAGTACATACAATTATAATGATAATATAAAGAACAAATGATATTCACTTAGCCAATAATTGGTATTGGCATATGTGATACGTAACACTTATATTTTGTTTCTCTAATTTTCTTTATATTCTTCTTTACCCACTCTAGTTCTTTTCTCCAACAATCCCTTAATAACTCATAAAATTCTCAAGGTGGCGCTCTTGTAGGCGAAAAAAACCCCATTTACTACATATTTTTGGTTCAAGATTGATTCTACTTATTCAACTACAAATACTTTTCTCTATTTCTTGGATGAGCGTAATGAACTGATTGTAAAATCTTGGACGAGGCTATATAAAAAAAATGAGAAAGATTGGAGGTTATTTCAACTGATTTGCCGTCAATGAAAAACGTCGTTACGACAATTATACACTATATTACAAATATTTTCATGAGTGTGATTGGAATCCATTTGAAGCAACTTGATGAAGTTATACATAAAATTTGAAAAAAAATTGGCGGTGTTTTGAACTGTTCTAGGATCAAAATTCTTAGTTGAAATCGACTTGAATAATGTCACTATATCACATATTTCCATGGGTGTGGTTAGAGATTGTTTTGAAATACTTGGGAAAGGCTATATATAAAATTTGAGGAACATTGGAAAAGTTTTGGACTAGTTAGTGTGGAGTCAAAATTCAGTGCTGAAATCAACCTGGAAACGCCACTACGACAATGCATATATCGTGTATGTCACCTATAGATTTTTATGAATATATATAAATCTATACAAGATATATTGGAGATAAAAATGTACAAAATATACACTAATAATCAATCGAGCTTCAGTTTATCTTCTTAGGCTTGTAGCTCAAGATTTTCAATCAATACTAGTACAAAATAATTTCTGAATTGTCCGGGACTTCATATTTAACTTATTAAAGGCGTTTCAAAGTTATTCCTACGATGCCCATTTGATTTAATCAATTTAGGATTTAAATTAAAGCATCATTCACTCTTAATGATAGCTTTGTGAAGGGGAAAGTCCCAAGGCGAAACCCCCCACCTGTACTAGAGGCCCCTTGGTCAGGTGGGATGTAAATCGAGGGATATGCGCGAGTGGTAGCCCTGCAAAGGAGAGGACCAACGGGACACGAACCCAGCAACAACCCTTGCAATATCTCAGCAAAGACTGTCACCACACGGATTCGAACCCGCGACGTCGGAGTGATCAAAGCGCCAGCAGTTGTAGCTGTGGCCACACCAACCCTTTCGTTCTTATCGCTCCGGATTCCGATCTATATGACCTCCGGGCGGTACAAAGTAAACCTCTTCCGTAGAAGCAGGTAGTAACCTAACCTTTCAGAATTTGTTCAAGGGAGGACCCTCTGATCTATCAATGGAAAGATCTCCATGTGTGGCGTGATAAGGAATCCTAGAAAAGATCGATTGAGACTCCCTCCACGGTCCCACGAAGATCTCTACGTACTTGTCCAGGACAAGTGAGATCTTCGATCTGCTTGCCTGGGAGCGCATCAACCAAGATGCATATTATCATATAGAAAGAGGTGAAGCGTAGCGATTCATACTACCGGAAAAGTTTCGCTAACATGCAGGCAATAGAATCAGCCGATAGGCGCAGGCAAGCGTAGCGAATCACATAGATAAGCCCCTACCTGCCAGCGCGCGGATGGATAGGGAGGGCGAAGCGAAGCGTGAAGGGGATGGATGTTTGAGCGGTTGAAAGAGTCGGTCTTGAAAACTGAAGTATTTTGTGAAATATCGGGGGCTCGAAGCTGAAGCATATTGTTCTACAAAGGTACCCGAGCATGAAGGGCTCCTATGAGGACATACAAGTCCTCAAACTAATGGAAGCAGGAACCCTAATAGAAAGAAAGGGTGCGAAAGTATATGGAAGAAAGGGGATGTCCGGAGGAGTACGAATTCGAGGAAATAAAAGAAAAGTATGTGACAATTGATTGGATAGCGGCTCAATTCCTAGGGAAGCGACCCATAAAAATGAATTGTACCACAATCACCTTGCCACTTACCAACTCGCTTGTGCCCCTGGGGGCTCACTCTTAATGATAGCTAGATTGGCCAAATCTCAAAATTTTTAGTTAGACGGCTTGAAAAATGTTCTCGCGCCTAGATATACTCTTAATTATTTGTAATTATCGGTCTACACTCTGTGTATAGCAAGTGTATGATTGATATATAAGGTGTATATAATGATTATGCCAACTAAAATTTTAAAAAAAATAAAGATGAAAGTTATTTTTTGTTATAAGCTTTATTGAATTGATATGTAGTGAAAAGTACTATTAAAATTTAATAGTGAAAGAAATAATCGCTTGATTATTTTCATTAATGAAATAGTATATATACAATACAGTAATGTTACACTAAATAAGGAACAAAACCTTACACTAAAATATGGCACAAAACCGTGATATACACTGGGCTGTATACCATGTATATCATGGTTTCACACTAGGTAAATTGTCGTGTGAAATCGTGATATACATGGTATACAACCAATGTATATCACGGGTTTTATCATACCCCCGCAGTCATAGCGGGTGGTCTTCGTACGCTGAGACTGTCCCTAAAATCTTCAAATAGTACCATTGGAAGTCCCTTGATAAAAATGTCTACAATTTGATACCTGAAAGGGACATGCAGTACGCGTACTTGTCCGCGAGCTACCTTTCACGAACAAAATGTATATCCATCTCAATATGTGTTAGTGCGCTGATGTTGAACCGGATTTCGAGAAAGGTATACAACACTAACATTATCACAATAAACCAGGGTAGCTTTGTGAACTGGAAAGTGAAGCTCTAAGAGGAGATTACGGAGCTAACATGATTCAGAAACCACATTGGCCACCCCTCGATACTCTGCCTCTGCACTAGAGTGGGATAAGGTAGCTTGCCGTTTGGCATACCATGAGACCAAGTTATCACCAAATTTTTACATGGTGATCTTAAGGAAACCGTTTACATACATCAACCCTTGGGTTTTCGAGACCCCAAATATCCTCATCATTTCTATTTATTGAAGAAGACCTTGTATGAGCTTAAGCAGACCCCAAATATCCTCATTATGTCTATTTAAGAGATTTGCAGACTATTTTTCATCTATTGGGATTTTACACAACATGTCGAATAATTTATTGTTCATCTAGCGTCATGGTACTTCCCTGGCTTATATACTATTATATGTGGATGATATTATCTTGACTGCCTCTTCTAATGCTTTGCGAAAGTCTATCACGACAATGCTCAGTTTTGAGTTTGCTATGAAAGACTTGGTGCCCTTGAGTTTTTTTTGGGGATTGTTGTCACTCGTCATGCAGATGAGTTATTCTTATCACAACGGAAGTATGCAGCTGAGATCATTGAGCGAGCTGGTATGTCCTCGTGCAAGTCTACTTCCACTCCAGTTGATACTAAACCCAAGCTGGGTGCTGCGGCTAGTTCACCGTTCGAGGATCCGACCCACTATCGCAGTCTTGCAGGGGCTATTCAGTAGCTTACTTTCACGAGACCAGATATTATGTATGCCGTACAACAGGTGTGTTTGTGTCACGACCCAAACCGGAGGGCCGCTACGGGTACCCGGATCCCACCCGTCGGGTACCGCCATTCGTATATTTAACATCTAATTGTAATTAATTACGGACTAAGCAGAAAGAAAATTATGAAAATCAGGTAACCATCTTATATATACACATACTCATACCACGGCCGACAAGGCCATACAAGACCATTATCCACAGGACACCTGTCCACAAGCCTCTAGGAGTAGCAATATCAAAAGTCGGGACAGGGCCCCGCCATACCCATATATACAAGCAAAAGTACCCTATCAAAATTAGACCAACACTCCGAACAAAGGGAGTGCTCCAATAATCCGTTGGATCTAAAATCAACTAACGTGAACTGTCACCTTCCTTGACTGAACCTGCGGGCATGAAACGCAGCGTCCCCCGACAAAAGGGACGTCAGTACGACTGATGTACTGAGTATGTCAGGCATGAATAATAGCATAACAGGGATATACCAATAATTGAAACAGGAACAACCGACCACTAGTAAATATCTCTGAGGGTCCTAATACATATGCTTAAATGTCATGAACAATGCGGTATACATATACATCGGCCCCATTGGGCATCTTCCTTACCATAACAGTCTCTCTGGGCATCATTTCATATCGGCCAATGTGGGCATAATATGTCTAAATGTCATGCATAATGCGGTAAATACATATATACTAGCCACACAAGGGCATCTTCCTCCCCACGTCATGAATACAATGTAAATGAAAATGCATGAATCACAATAAAATATCCTGAATGAAATAATTTCCTTGTACCTTCGGTTAACGCCATAAATATTAATTTTTTTTTTCCGTATGCCTTAATAAGGACTTAGGAACATATTTAGACATACTTTTAATATAGGAATCAATAACATGAATATTCTTAACTACTAGGAGTAGAATAAATTATGGAGCAATATCACGGTTATATTTCGTTACATGGAACATGCCAAAAGAAAGAGATAATTTGCCTTAACATACCTCGATATTTGAAAAGGGAAGGAGAACGTTTGCTGCCCAATATCCTAATTCTACTACTGCTTCGTACTTCTCAATTGGATGTGAAAATATGATTGTTTAATGCTTATTTCCTTCTGAGAAGGATGGCTGGCTGGTGTATACTTTTATGGCCATGGGCTGCTGTATTTTAGAGCTGAATTGATGCTAAATTTTGAAGCATTTCACTGCGTTTTAAAACAATTGGTTGTGCACTTTGAGAATGAAAACAGTTGCTGCACTTTGTAGAAATTTGGCAGAGTGAGTCACAATTGTCCTTCCCATAACATATTAATACTTACCTCTACGCCCCCCCCCCCCCACATTTGTTGTCCACTACACGGGCTGCCACCAACTAATCCCCTAGACTTAGTCATTAGGTGCTTTACCTAATGCTTACACGTAATAGCCCCACCCACTAATGTCCCCCTTAATAATTAATCAAGTGACCTGCCTCCGAATAATTTATCAATCACACACATAATTAATTTCGTGATTTCAATTCACTTAAATCCTAAAAACTCATAAGACCTTCGTATACTCAATGTCATAATTTGTAATATGACACTAGTCCATAATATCTTTATGCACACACCAAATTATTTTCGATCCCTGTCGTCATACTTCTTGCGTCCAAAATTATTTCGGGGTCACATCATTTTATATACTAATTTCCTTATTAGCATATGTCGATATAACATAAAGTTTTTCCAACGCTCGGGTCTATTTACACCCATCTAGCGATTTTTCATACGCATAGCGGTTCAAATCGTGACCCGAAAGTATGGAATGTTACAGTTTATTTATGCATGATCCCAGTGTTGAGCACATGAATGCGCTCAAACGCATTATTCGATACATCTTGGGAACACTTGACTATGGCTTACATTTATATCCTTCATCGACGTCTACAATTGTCTCGTATACAGATACTGATTGGGGTGACTGTCCAGATACCAGACGCTCCACGTCAGGTACTCTATGTTTCTTGGTAATAACTTGCTCTCATGATCTGCGAAGCGCCAGTCTACATTATCACGCTCTAGTGCAGAGGTCGAGTATCGAGGGGTAGCCAATGTGGTCTCTGAATCCTGTTGGATACGTAATCTTCTTGTAGAGCTTCATTGTCTTATTCAGAAAGCTACCTTGATTTATTGTGATAATATTAGTGTCATCTACCTTTCTGTTAATCCGGTTCAATACCAGCGCACTAAGCATATCGAGATGGATATTCACTTTGTTCGCGAAAAGATAGCTCGTGGACAAGTACGCGTCTGTCATGTCCCTTCCAGGTATCAAATTGCAGACATCTTTACTAAGGGTCTTCCCTCGGTCCTTTTTGAAGATTTTAGGGACAGTCTCAACGTACGAAGACCGCCTGCTATGACTGCGGGGGTGTGATAGATACACGTGATATACACCGTGTATATCACTGGTTGACTTCGTGAAATTGGCCTGTTAAGCCCGTGATATACACGGTGTATACATACCGTGTATATCACGATTTAGTGGCCTATTTTAGGTGATGTTTTGTTGTAATTAGAACTATACACTTATCATAATTGTATAGTTATTGTACAAGTAGAATAAAATTTTAGGAATATAATAGAAATAGAATTTTTCTATTATGAAAAAATATAAATTATATATATATATATTTATTCATTAATGAAAATAATTCAAGGGATTATATTCTTTCAATTACATCTCTGTTTCTTTGTTGTTGTCCCCTAACTGGAACAACAAATAATTGATCCTTAGTTCAAGGGTCTACACTCTTTCTGCATATGAATTCATAGTGAGTCTAGCGTTTATTTTCTCTATTACCTTCTTTTTTGGTTTTCTTCTAAGAATCATTTGGTATCTGGCTCGATTAATGCAGATTCGTGCGCGTAGAATTAATTATTTTGTTAAAGAGGAAAGGTCACCCCATGGGCGGAGGTAGATCATGCGTAGATACAAGTTAAGCAGAACCCCAATAACTTTTGTTCAAAATATATATATGTATTATATAATTCATTAAATATACTCATATTAAATTTAGAATTTAGTTATCAGCACTTGAAGTCTTTGTTCTAAAGTATAGAACTCATAAAGTTGAATTTTGACTCCGCTTTTGACTCTCCCTATCAAGAGTTTCTCTATTTTTTTAACTTGAACTCGAAATCTCTGATTAAGAATAAAAGATTCAATACATCATATGGTATTTTTGGCTTTGAATTCATCTAAATTTATAACTTTTGGCACGGTGTATAAATATAATTAAGTAAATATTTATTAAATTCTCTATAAATATTAAATTTGAACTGATAATTTTAACGGTGTAATGAGTTGAATGTAAAGTTGACCCATCACGTATCCGGGATCCACCTATGCACATGGGTCTTTTTGACCACCTATTTTGTTTATTTTAAAGTTTGCTTGAGGTCCACTCAGTATCAAGATTTTCAACTTTTTGCTAATAAATTATTGGCTTATTTGTGGAAGTACTGATACCCGTATGCGTAGTTGTCATCAAAATCTCAGTCTTCTTCAACGTAATTAGTATTTTATCACGTTATGGGCTGTACTTACTACTTTCTTGAATATTTCTATAGAGCACTTTCTTTAATTTGTTTTGGTTTTCTTCGTAGGTCTTCGAAGGGTGACAAATTCGGCTTCACATTTGTCCATCTGCAACAACTTGTGCTCACCAACTATTATTGTTTTATAGAGGAATTGTGATAGTGTTATATCGATAATATTTACGTATGTAAACCGTAAAGAATGAATTTTGGACCTAATTCAACTTCAAAAACTAGCTTTTAAAGTGAGGATTGTTCAATTCCATATAAGGAGTTAATGTTTCCATTTCATTCCGATGTGAGACTCTTAACACTCTCTCATAAGCCCAAACCTCGTTAACTGGAGCGTGTACAATATAATTTGAGGGTCCAACATCGGTGAACATAGAATTTGATGGACATGTCTCTGATACCATGTAAATAATGAATCTTGAACCTAATTCAACTCCAAAAGCTAGCTTATAGGGTGAGGATGGTACAAGTCCATATAAAGAGTACATGTTCTCATTCCATTTTCGATGTGAAACTCTTAACACCAACTAAAATAGAAAATTATGGAAAAAGTGTCCTAAGCGCAGGAAAGTCAAGTAAATCACGTTCGAACTAAGACTAAACATAATAAATCAGCGAAATAGCTCAAGATATACAAATATTAAGTTAGTGCATATATATATCGAAATCTCAATCCACTCACTATTCCTTTGTTACTATAAACTCGAACTAGTACAGAAATTAATTTTACGTAAAATTTTGTAAGAAACTTTAAAAAAAAAACTAATTTTGAGATTACCTCTGTTAAACAATGGCCCAAATGGGGCACTACGGACAGCCCAGCAAAAGGGGCAGTAAATGGCCCATACGGACAGCCCAGCAGTAGCAGCCCAGACACGGACTAGGGGCTGAAATCATGGGATATTTGGATTGGTATCTTGTACCAATCTTGTATATATGGTATATATATTTAATATATATTGTGGTGTAATTATTTACCTAAATTAGGATTATACACTTACCATAATTGTATAGTTAGAATTATGGTAGAATAAGGTTTTAGGAATAGAATATGAATATGATTCTCCTATTTTGTATCTTGTATAAATACATATTCAATTAATGAAAATAATCAAGGGGATTATTTCTTTCATGGTATCAAGAGACTAGGTCCAAAACAAAAGTTCTTCTCTCAACTTTTTCCTTGTGGCCGAGAAACCCCCCCCCCCCCCTCGGGTTTCTTCTCTCCAAAACTTCGTCTTCCGCTCTCAAAAACCTCTCTTAAATTTCCCCTCCTTCTTTGTTCCTTCAATATGTCTAAGAACAATTATCACCCTGCCCTCACAGTTTCCAATATCAAGAGCAGTATCCTATTGTCCTCGAGATGAAAAAAGTCCAATATGCGACGCGGGCAGAGTTGTTTAAAATTCACACTATCTCTTATCAAGTTCTTCATCACATCATTCCTCCCGCTAGACCCCTTCTTGCGGAGGATCCTGAGTTATGGATTACACTTGATGCTACTGTTCTCCGGTGGATCAACGCCACTATTTCAGTGGACCTTCTACAGACGATTATTGAGCCGTATACCACGGCTATGGATGCATGGAATAGATTGCGTGACATATTCCAAGACAACCAACATTCACGTGTCGTCACACTCGAGCAGGAATTCTCTCTCGTTCGAATGGACGAATTTCCGAACGTTTCTGCATATTGCAAGAAACTAAAGAAGTTGGCGGATCAACTCCGTAATGTTGGCGCACCAATAACAAACAATCGTCTAGTTCTACAGTTGGTTGCCGGTCTTTCGGAGGCCTATAATGGGGTTGGAACTCTCCTTCGCCAAAGCAACCCTCTTCCCGACTTCTATCAAGCTCGCTCCATGCTTACGTTGGAAGAAGCCGGTTTTGCTAAAAAGGCGGCTACCGGAGCAAGCCAAGTCGCCATGGTGGCGTCCTCTCCTAGTCCTTCAGGATTTGTTAATAATTTGGGCCAAAACAATAACAATAGTGGCTGCAAGAATAATCGAAAGAATAATAACAAAAATCGCGGGGGCAAACGCGGTGGTTCTAGTGGCGGTTTCGGTGGTCAATAAGCAGGCGGTGGGTCCCATCCAGTGAACAGTGGCCCACCACCCCCCTGGGCCCAACAGTGGGGCCCATGGCGATGGAGGCGATGGGCGTGGGCCAACAGCCTTACAACGCAGAAATTCCGGTGGCCGCTGGGTGGCCAACGATCAGGCCCAATGCCCGGCGATGGCGGCCAGTCGATGGCCCAACAAGGCAACACCGGCTACGGCCCAAAGACCATCGGACCGGAGTTCTTGGGCCCCGTCCTCCGCAAGCCCATTATGCAGCAGGCCCCACTCAAACTGATATCGAGGCCGCGATGCACACGTTGGGGTTGACTCAACCGGACCCAAATTGGTACATGGACACCGGGGCAACTACTCACATGACATTCGAATCAGCTACTCTCGCCTCTTATTCCAATTTGAGCACCCTCGGGGTATAATTATTGGTAATGGCAACTCTATTCCAATTCAGGGTTATGGTCAGAAAACGTTGTCTCCCCCCAATCCACCCCTTCTCTTGAAAAATACTTTACATGCTCCTAAATTGATTAAAAATTTAGTGTCCGTCCTAAGTTCACTATCGACAATTCCGTTTCGTTGAATTTGATCATTTTGGTTTTTACGTGAAGGATTTCAAGGCGGAGTCATCTCATGAGGTGTGATAGTATGGGGATCAGATCTGTCATGCCTGGTTTCGATCCATCGAGTCAAACCTTGCCATCAGCCTTTGCAGCCATCTCTCCTTCCATGTGGCATGCTCGTCTGGGTCATCCGGGATCTTCTATTTTATCAGTTTTAGATAAAAATAGCTTTATTTCTTGTAAGGGTACGAGTCGTACTCCACTTTGTCAGTCTTGTTCATTAGGAAAAATTGTTAAGTTGCCATTTGTAGACTCCAATTCTCATACTTCAATGTCATTTGATATTATTCATAGCGACCTATGAACATCTCATGTTCTTAGTTCAATGGGTCATCGATATTATGTTCTTTTTTTAGATGATTATTCTAGATTTTTGTGGACGTCTTTAATTGCGAACAAATCACAAGTGTTTTCCGTCTTCATCAAATTTAGAGCGTTCATTCGTACTCAATTCGAAAGAGAAATAAAAAATATTCAATGTGATAATGGGAAAGAGTATGACAATAGGGAGTTTAGGGAATTCTGTGCTAATCATGGGATCAATTTTCGGTTTTCGTGTCCTCATACATCTTCACAAAATGGAAAGGCCGAACGCAAAATTCATTCCATAAATAACATTGTCCGAACTCTCTTAATTCATGCCTCCGTACCTCCATATTTTTGGCATCATGCTCTACAAATGGCCACATATCTTCTGAACATAATTCCGTCTAAAGGTCTGACATATTCTTCCCCCCTTAAAATTCTATATAATAAGAACCCTTCTTATTCTCATCTTCGGATTTTTGGGTGCTTGTGTTATCCATTATTCCCATCCACCACAATTAACAAACTTCAGGCTCGGTCTACCCCGTGTGTATTTTTGGGTTATCCGTCGAATCATCGTGGTTATATGTGTTTTGATTTATCCTCCAAGAAAATCATAATTAATCGCCATGTCATTTTTTATGAAACCCAATTTCCATTTAGAAAAGTTCATACTCCCGAGCTTAGGTCGTATAATATTTTGGATGATCAAATATCCCCGTATATTATTTGGAATTTTTCGGACATCTCCCGCACCCAAAATCCTCCAATGGCCCATCGCCGCTGGTGCCAATCCCGCCAACTTGCAATTCCAGCACGGATCGATCCCAGAAATTGGGCTACCCACCCACTGGAACAGATCCAATGGACACTGGCTTTACCGATTTGGGCGGTCTGGCCTGTCCCGAGCCCAGAAAAATCTCAAAATTCACACAATTCTTTCTCGAGTCATAGACCGGTCACTCGGAGTCAGCGGGGTATTTTTACACCTAAAAGACATTTTAATTTACATTCAGATGTCTCTAAATCCCCATTGCCCCGCAATCCGGTGTCAACTTTAAATGACCCTAATTGGAAAAATTGCTATGACTGATGAATATAATGCTCTTATTGATAATAAGACGTGGGAGTTGGTGCCCCGTCTTTGTGGTATTAATGTTATCAGGTCTATGTGGATTTTTGCTCATAAGGAGAATTCAGATGGGTCATTTTCTCGACATAAGGCACGACTTGTGGGTGACGGTAAGACTCAGCAGGTTGAGATTGATTGTGGTGAGACGTTTAGTCCGGTGGTCAAACCGGCTACCATCCGCACTGTGCTTAGCTTGGCTCTTTCAAAGACTTGGCCAATTCATCAGTTGGATGTCAAGAATGCTTTCCTACATGGTGATCTCAAGGAAACCGTCTATATGCATTAACCGTTGGGGTTTAGAGATCCAAACCATCCTCATCATGTCTGTTTGTTGAAGAAGTCATTGTATGGGCTTAAACAGTCTCCACGGTCCTGGTATACGAGGTTTGCTGACTTTGTTTCGACTATTGGGTTCACTCACAGCAGGCCAGATAATTCATTGTTCATCTACCGTCGTGGTTCGTCCTTGGCCTATATTCTGTTGTATGTGGATGATATCATTTTGACTGCTTCTTCCGATACCTTGGGCCAGTCTATCATGACCATGCTCAGTTCTGAGTTTGCTATGAAAGACCTAGGGCCTTTGAGTTATTTTTTGGGGATTGTCGTCAAGCGTCATTCAGGTGGCTTATTTTTGTCTCAACGAAAGTATGCTGCTGAGATCATAGAGAGGGTTGGGATGTCATCCTGTAAGTCCATTTCCACTCCAGTTGATGCAAAACCTAAGCTAAGTGCCGCAGTCGGTGCACCATACGAGGACCCGACCCGCTATCGCTTGATCTTGCAGGGCCCTCCAAAGATCTTACCTTTACCAGATCGGATATTACGTATGCGGTTTAGCAGGTGTGTTTATTCATGCATGATCCCAGAGTTGAGCACATGAATCCAATCAAACGCATCATTCAGTAGATTCAGGGGACACTGGACTACGGTTTGCACTTGTATCCTTCATCTACATCCACACTTGTCTCGTACACGGATGCTGATTGGGGTGGTTGTCCCGACACCAGGCGGTCGACGTCTGGCTACTGTATGTTCCTTGGCACCAACTTGGTCTCCTGGTCGGCAAAGCGTCAGGCAACTCTATCCCGCTCCAGTGCAGAAGCAGAATATCGAGGGGTAGCGAATGTAGTCTCCGAATCATGTTGGCTACGAAATTTGCTTTTGGAGCTTCATTGTCCCATTCAGAAGGCAACCTTGGTATATTGCGATAACATTAGTGACATTTACCTTTCATGTAACCCGGTTCAACACCAACGCACCAAGCATATCGAAATGGACATTCACTTTGTCTGTGAAAAGGTTGAACAGGGTCACGTTCGCGTATGCCATGTCCCGTCTCGTTATCAAATTGCATACATCTTTACAAAGGGTCTACTGGCAGTCCTTTTTGAAGATTTTAGGGACAGTCTCAGCGTTCGAAGACCGCCCGCTATGACTGCGGGGGAGTGTTAAACAATGGCCCAAATGGGGCACTACGGACAGCCCAGCAAAAGGGGCAGTAAATGGCCCATACTGACTGACCAAAGATAGCTGAAGACACGGACTAGGGGATGAAATCATGGGATATTTGGATTGGTATCTTGTACCAATCTTGTATATATGGTATATATATTTAATGTATATTGTGGTGTAATTATTTACCTAAATTAGGATTATACACTTACCATAATTGTATAGTTAGAATTATGGTAAAATAAGGTTTTAGGAATAAAATAGGAATAGAATTCTCCTATTTTATATCGTGTATAAATACCTATTCAATTAATGAAAATAATCAAGGGGGTTATTTCTTTCAACCTCATTCACTATTTACGATTTTGGATTGACTACATACTCGTAAAATTCTTTCACGATAACAATCCTTTTAGAAATAAGAGCCAACGGATACTGATAACTCGTCAATTTTTTGAAGTATACCAAAATTGACAAAAATCTATAGCTTGCTGTCATAATTTTGATATATGTTTTTGGAGG
Organism: Anisodus acutangulus; assembly: GCA_029783415.1. NCBI lineage: Eukaryota > Viridiplantae > Streptophyta > Magnoliopsida > Solanales > Solanaceae > Anisodus > Anisodus acutangulus. Next base: position 57,615,235 of record CM056491.1, read on the forward strand.
AAATATAGAAATTGAGGTGAATAAAGAAAACCATAGAATTAAATTGTGTACAAGCTCATTCGGGAAGTACAGATCTACCTTGATGGATATGAGGGTCAACGTAGTTAAACACATTTCCACATTTAAATAAGAAACCTACCTCTTTTTGGAGGATTTGAGTCCTTTCTCTCTCTCTTTTTGGTTTCTATCATCTTAAAAACTAATTCAGATTTATATATGAAAGTTCCACTTTAAAAGTAAAATGCTCTCGATCAAAATTAATTTTATATCCAAAACTTAAACTTTTGACCTTTGATTAAGAATAGAGGTATATTTTCCGCTCGATCACAATCTTTAATTAGTAGCAAAATTAAAGTCTTTCAATCTGATGCGGTTAAAGAGTAAAGCCAAGTGGCACTACCAAAAAAATAGTCGTCGCTATTTAATAAGATTAGCCCGTCTTTCTATCACTACCCTTGATGGTGTGTTTATTGATCACTAGGCATGCCAAACCTTTTAACAAAGTCTTAGAACTGTCAAGAAGAGAGTCAAACAAGCTTAGATTGTACCCTTAATAAAAAGTAGTCTAAATTTGTTTTCTTTTATTCTACCCAAATCCTAAAGATAATTAATTCTAACTTATAGAACCAGTCAAATTAACTTTTTCAAATTTATTCATAGACTTCAAATTATGAGGATTTAAGCAGTCGTTTCAATTTTTTTTACTGAAGTTCTTTTTTCGTGGCGCTAAAAGATTAGTAGCGATAATCCAAAGAGACACCACATAAAACTAGTTATAGAGGGAAAAAAATAGGAAGATTGAACATAAATTATGATCAACAAAGAACGGCCGCCTCCTATCTAGAGATCTTTTATATTGGTGCACCAAAAGAAATTTGTGTCTTTATTATAAAAGTCGCCCAAAATCAAAATTGTATTAAAGGATCTTAACAAAGTAAGACGAAAAGGCAAATCCAAAAGGGAAAAAGCATCAATGAAAAGCCAAGAATAATGTAAAACAAGTAGTGAAACGTGATTATGCGGGAAAAAACGACGATAAGAAATCAAATGGTGTGGTATCGTGTCTTTTAGATATTCTAATGCTGCTAGACTATGACATAGTTAAAAACGTGTTATAGGTGAAAAAATGATCAGTAGCATTTAGTATATCTGTTGAAAATTAATACGCATTTGTGTAAATCCAGTAATTGACCTTGAGGACAACTTATTCTATGCATTTTGTAGTCATAGACCCTAGTCTCTTAAGGTAAATAGTCATTCTTTTTTTTTAATAATGGCCGACGGTGTCCGCAACTTAACTACTGTTATTCTTCGTTCACTTTTACTTATCACTAGACATGTCCAAATGTCGGGTCAAGTCGGGTTGCTTTTTTTTTTCTGCTTGCCCGACCCTGACCCTATGTTTTTAAAAAAATTCTGACCCTGGCCCTGACCCGTCGGGGACCCTACATATCACGGGTCAGCCCTGACCCGTCGGAATTTTTGGCGGGCCAGGGTCGAGTCAAGGAATTTTTTATTATTTTAAAAAAATTAAATTTCCAAAACTGAAATTGGCATTCACCCCCTACATTACTACAAAATTTCGGGTAAAACGGACATCCGAGCGCAGAGTTATGACCATTTAAAGTTTCACTAATTTATAACTATTTTCTCTCCCTACATTATGCTTCCGTGATATTAACAGAACGACTAATAAAGTAATAATATAAATATATAATTAACAATCAGCTACCGTTTTTATCTTATTTTATGTCGAGCTCAATGTAGATTAGAGCAATACATATATTATAAAACACATGCATTATATCACTTATTAATGGCAAAAATATATATAAGTATAAAATAAATATTAATGAAGGAAAAATAATATAAATTATATTAAAAAATATGCGGGTCGGGGTCGGGCCGGGTCAGACGGGTAAAATATTCTAACCCTGGCCTGACCCTGACCCTGACCCTGATCGGGTCTCCGTTTTTTCGGGTCGAGTGGCTAAATAGCTGACCCTGGCCCTGGTTTTTTCGGGTCAGGTCGGGTCGGTCGGGCGGTCCCGACCCGGTGGACATGTCTACTTATCACATTTCGCTTCTTGAGAGTCAAACTACATAGGCTTTAATCAACATACTAAGATGTATTTTTTTCATCATATTAATATTAGAAGACTCTCATCCACTGGCTGCAAGGAAACAACTGGATTGACTTTTCTAACTCTCTTTAAAAGAGAATGCTTTCAAATCCACTTGCCCTAGAACCTGCTTTTTAATTGTGACTTATAATATTTTTCATATAGTTTTCGAACTATCTTAATTTTAAAATATTGAATTAATGTAATAATTCAATTTAGTTTCGAAGATTAGTCAAATTGACTCTCGAAAAGAGAAACATGATAAGTAAAAGTGAACCGATAAAGTCATGTTATCTTCACCAATATATTAAATAATTTAATCCATCAAGGTTTAGACAGAATTTTTTTTATCTAACGTGTATTAATGTCTCTGCCAAACAAATTCAATTAAAAACTGAGGTTCAATGCAAGATTATGGCGTATTAATTTTTTAAATAATCAAAAGATCAGCTAGATAAATAAGTTTACGGAGTTCAAATTGTTTATCTAAAGTGAAAAGTCAAATGGATTTTAATTTTCACGTTGATATAGATGGACTTTAATCAATTGGAGCTATTGTCATCTTGAATGAACAAAGTTGCTTCAATTTTCTCTCTTTTTTTCTTCTTCAAGTTTTTCCTTCAATTTCACTCAAGAATAAGCGGAAGCAGATTGATCATGCCGGAATTTGCTTTTTTTTTTTTAAAAAAAAAAACTCTATAATAGGATTAAACTTAAAGTAAATCATGTATGCTTATTTACATTTTCTTAAAAAAAGTTAATCGGAGGTTATTGAATTCAAACCCGGTGAAAAATTTAAGGGGTAGTTTATTTAAACACAGCTATTTACATAACATGTACTTAAAAGTGTACACATCTACGATTTCAAAATAAAGTTAGGCTTGATTTTTCACCGGGTTCAAACAGTTGTGATTTGTGAAGTTACGTATGATTGATCAACTTTATTAAAAAATGACTGACCTTTAAGAAAAAATATTTGAATTCAGTCACATAGATAAAACAGTCGTGGAAAAATCTTGCTTGTATTCACACAATATATACAAAGTTTGTTCCAGCGAATAAGCCTATTCTAGGTTATAAAATATATATACAGTTTTTTCCAACGAATAAATCTATTCTAGGTTACAAAATATATGGAAATATTACCTACCAAATATACAAAATAAAGTTTCCTTCTTTTTCTATGTACAATCGTTTCCAATACTCCCCCTCAAGTTGGAGCGTGCACATGACAAATGCCCAACTTGCGAAGAAGAAAAGAAAATTGAGGATGTTCCAAAGCTTTGGTGAATATGTCAGCGAGTTGAAAATATGTACCCACATAAGCTGTAGCAATAGTTCTCGCCATAAGTTGCCCGTGAACATAGTGACAATCAATTTCAATATGGTTGGTACTTTCGTGGAAAACTGGATTGGCCGCAATGTGTAGAGCGACTTTATTGTCACAATACAACTTCATGGGTTGCTCATAAAAAACTCCCTGTAGATTGTGTAAAACTCCTTGAGTGGAGTCCTCTTATTAATACAATATATATAGTGTGTACAATAGTAATCCTAATGGAATGAGGATATCTACTTTTCATAATTACACTAAAAAAATTAATTACAGAATATACGGTGAATATATGAAAATATAATGTGAATATATGAAAATATACGGTGAATATATGAAAATATACGGTGAATATATGAAAATATACTCACTATCACACCCCCTCAGTTGGAGCGGGAGGATGTCAGGCGCTGAGACTAGATCAGAAGTCAATGAACAACTGCCTAGGAAGCCCCTTAGTAACGATATATGTGTACTGATATGAAGAAGGAACATGTAACACCTTAACATGACCCATAGAAACTTTCTCACGAACAAAGTGAATATCCATCTCAATGTGCTTGGTTCGCTGATGTTGAACTGGGTTATGAGACAAGTAGACATCAGATATGTTATCACAGTAAACTAAAGATGTCTTACGTAAGGGACAATGAAGCTCAAGAAGGAGGTTTCGAAGCCAACACAACTCAACAACAACGTTCGTAATGCCTCTATATTTTGCTTCTGCACTCGAACGGGAAAGCGTGATTTGCCATTTGACAGACCACAAAATAATGTTATCCCCTAAAAATACACAATAGCCGGATGTAGAGCAATGGGTGCCTGGACATCCTGTCCAATCGGCGTCCGTGTAAGATAGCAACCTAGTCGGTGCGGAGGGATAGAGATGTAGTCCATAGTCAATAGTACCCTTAACGTATCGAATGATACACTTAAGAGATGTAAAGTGAGGCTCCCTGGGAGCGTTCATGAACAAGCACACATGCTGAACAACATTGGCGATATCAAGCCTAGTGAAAGTGAGCTACTAAAGAGCACCTGCGAGACTCCTATAAAGAGAGGGATCGGGTACCGGATCCCCATCATCTGTACTGAGTTTTAACTTCGAGTCGACATGAGTGGACATGATCTTGCAGTTCACCATTTTAGCCCTGTAAATAATTTCCTCGACATAATTACGCTGACATAAGAACATGGCATGTGCTGATATGGTCATTGATATCCCCAAAAAATAACTCAACTTATCTAAGTCTGTCATAGCAAATTCGGACTTGAGCAGGGCAATGATCTCGTGTTTCAGTTCATCAGAAGAAGCTGTCAGAACAATATCATCTACATATAATAGAAGGTAAGTCATGTCATTACCTCGATGAAAAATAAAAAGTGAATGATCACTTTTGTTGCATACGAACCCGGTATGTATGATGTACCTAGCAAACAGCTCATACTAGTCCCTGGGGGCTTGTTTCAATCCATATAGCAACTTAAGAAGACGGTAGACATACTGAGGAACCTCTGAATGCACAAAATCAGGCGGTTGATGCATATAAATAGTTTCTTTCAAATCCGTATATAAGAATGCATTTTTTACATCAAGCTGGTAAATAGGTCAATTCTTCCCTAAAGCTATGCTCAAAGTAGTGCGAATGGTGGCTGATTTGACCACCGGATTAAACGTCTCACATAATCAACTCCCTCTTATTGGCAAGTACCATTGGCCACAAGTCCTGCCTTATGGCATTCAAGCTCACCACTGTCTCTGAATTTTTCACGATAGAGCCACATACAACGAATCACATTCACCCCCTCTGGTTTCAGGACAAGATCTCAATTCCCAAATGTGTTGTTTTGTTAACACATAAATTCCTCACGCATGACCATATTCCAATTCGGGTCAAACTTGGCTAATTTCGAGTTTTTACGAATACGTGAGATAGTTTGAGTGGATGGGTTAAAGTGAACTTTTGGTTTGAAAATCTTGTGTTGTGCACGGGTTTCCATTCAGTGCATGGGGACAGTCACTTGTTGGGCAGAGGGGTTGGGTGGTGATGGCAGTTTGTCGGTACAATGGTGCTAGGCAGTGTGGTGGGTGACGATGTATTGGGGCAGACGGGTTGGTTGCGGGAGATTTCGACGGGAGGGATGGGCAGTGGGGTTGGATTGACGTTTGGTAGTGGGGTTATGGCGGGGGAATTGGTCGACGGGATTGGGGCATCAAATAGGAGGGGTGTGGGGGCGGTACAGCCAGATATGGTGGACATTGTAGTGCATTTTGGACTAGAGGTGAGGTGTCCGGGTCATTAAGGAATTCGTAATCAGTGGCTTGGAATTGTTGGATTTTGGAAAATGGGAAAACGTTCTCCTCGAATGTGACATGTCGTGAGAATATGATTTTGCATGTGCATAAGTCCTAGCATAAGTACCTCTTGTAGTTCGATGGGAATCCCAAGAAGACACACAGAGTGGTACGATGTGCTAATTTGTGAGGTATTGTGGAGGTGAGATTTAGGTATCATAGACAACCGAAAATCTGAAGGTGATCATAGGTAGGGATCTAACAGAATAGGATCTCTGTGGGGGTCCTATTTTGGAGCGTACATGTAAGTAGTCTATTAAGAATGTATTCTGCCATTTTTAATGCATATACCCAAAAAATGGGTGGGGGGAGAGACACATGAAAAAGTAAGGTACGAATCATATTGTTAATGGTGCGGAGAATTCTTTCGGCTTTACCATTTTGAGGGGAAGTGTGGGGGCAGGAGAATCGAAATATCATGCCACTAGCCGCACAAAATTTGTGAAATAGGGGATTATTAAACTCACGACCATTGTCTTATTGAAACATATTTATTGCTTTTTCAAATTGTGTTTTAACATACGTACGAAATTCAAGAAACTTGGAGTAGACTTGAGACTTATATTGGAGCGGATAGACCCATAGGAAGTGAGAAAAATCATTCAATAAGACTAAATAATATTCTTCTTTGAGTGTTACTTTCGGGCGACGGTGTGAGGAGCTAGATGTATAAAAGTAGACCCGAGCCCCGAAAAAATTTGATCATATCCAAGTATGTAAAATAAAGGGTTCATCGTATAAGAAGATGAAGTCCCGAAATAATTTAGGACTTAGGAAGTATGACGACGGAGAATTGGAGATAATATTTTATATGTGTCTAAAGAGGCTATGGACTAGTGTTATATCACACGATCACGATCATGAGTATATGAGGTGTATTAAATTAATTATTGGATAAGTGATAAATGATACCACCTCTTCCACGTGGAAACAAAGAATGCAGCAAAGTCATTACTCATTCTACGTCTACCGATATAGTGCCACATTTAAGATTAGTCATCATTCCAAGTGGTGTCCAAAAAGTATTAGACCACACCTTCCACTATAAAAGAATTACTTAAGACAATTTGGGTATTAAATTAGTACATCTTGAAATATGCAGTAAAGAAAGTTTCATGAAATTTTGGTTGCTAATTCAAAAGAAATAAGTTGGATAACATGCAAACAAGGTCTTGTAACATGAAAAGGGTCTCGGAGCTGGATAAGGAAATTCTTTACTGATTTTGGTTGGAGGTATCATATATATTTTCACACGAGCTAATAAAATGTAAAGGAAAACCGATGATTTGAAGGGCAAATATCTTCATGGCGAAGTAAGTGATGTGAATCCTTGAGGAGGCATCAAAGATCCGGTTTATCATCTAGGATCATTTACAAAGTCGTATTAAAAGTCTAAGATTAACATGTAAGGAAAGTTGATTTCATCGTTGTCGTTGAAGGGTCGATATCAAAGGTATGTTAAGGTAAATAATTTTTTATTTTTGGCATGATCCATGTAACGAAACGTAAACGTAATATTGTTCCATAAATTATTCTACTCTTAATAGTTAAGAATGTTCATGTTATTGATTCATATGTTGAAAGCATTTCTAAATATGTTCCTAAATTCTTATTGAGGTATATGGGAAAGATGTTAATATTCTCAATATTAGCCGAAGGTTCAAGGATATTATGTCATCATATAAGTTCAGAATATTTTATTGTTATTCATGCATTTGCATTATATTCATGTATTACCCTGGACCCACATGTGTTATATACACTACTATATGGTATGCACTGTATATATATAGGGGGTGGAAAAATGGAATGTTATTATATACGCAACACCACCTGCAGTTGGTACATATATCACGAAAAAGGAAGATGCCCACAGAGGCCAATATGATATGATGCCCACAGAGGTCGATATGATATGATGCCCACAGAGGCTGTTATGGGAAGGAAGATATATATATATATATATATATATATATATATATATATATATATACCATATTTGCATTGTGCATGACATTTTGGCATATTATGATCCTAAGAGGCATTCACTACTGGTCAGTTGTTTCTATCGGTTGTTTTCTGTCGGTTGTTGCTATCGGCTATCTTTGTCAACTATTTCTGCTTCAGATTATTATGTATCTCTATTATGATGTTTCTTATGCCTGACATACTCGGTACATCAGTCGTACTGATGTCTCTTTTGTCGGGGGACATTGCGTTTCATGCCCGCAGGTTCACATAGACAGGACGACGATCCACGTTAGTAGGTTCCTGACTCAATGTATTTTGGAGCACTCCCCTTATTTCGGAGTGCATGTCTAATCTCGGTACGATATTTTTGCATGTATATATATGGGTATGGCGGGGTCCTATCCCGACCTGTTGATATCACGTACTCTTTAGAGGCTTGTAGACATGTGTCATGTGTGTAATAGTCATGTATGGCCTTGTCGGCCTTGGTATGTATATATATATAAGTTGGGCTTTCTGGTTAAGATTTTACATACCTATTTTCTAGTTTATAATTTTTATATGTCAGCAGGGTACTAGGTGACGACCCTTGTGGCCCGTGTTTCATTACGGTTAGATGTTGACTGTACGGCTAGCGGTACCTGGCAGGTAAGGTCTGGGTGCCTGCGCGGCCCTTCGGTTTGGGTCGTGACAAACTTAGTATCAAAGCATGTCTGTCATAGGGAGTCTACAAGTCATGTCTAGTAGAGTCTTATTTATGGGTGTGTTGTGCAACACACTTATAAGCAGGAGGCTATCTGACACTTAGGGATGGTTTCCATTATTTCATCTCATAAATCGTGCAGTAGAGCTGAGTTATAAGCATTTCATTCCTAATCCGTCTCGTGTTTATGATTCTAGCAATTCCCACAGCAAGGAATAAGTTTAAGAGTATGAGGGCGTTAGATACGGCTGCAAGCGAAGGTACCAGTCGGTTGCCACCCAACAATGAGGGCCAGAGTGAGACCTACGGTGCGACTCCTTCATATGATTCTCTGACTTCACCACTTCCAGAGAAGATTAGTAGGGCTGCAGTACCCCGAGTTCCTCCACTTGATACTCCAGATGTAGATCTTGATATGCTAAGTGTTGTACAATTATTGACACGATTGGTGGCCGCTCAGGCCCAACATCAGATTCCCAGTCCTTCTGATAGAGTTGTTAGCGCGAGAGCTCGAGATTTCATCAACCTAGACCCCCCGGTATTCACGGGATCAGACATGAACGTGGACCCGCAAAATTTTCTAGATCAGATACAACATACCTTGAAGGGTAATGGATGTTACCAATACTGAGTCGGTAAAGTTTGCTTCTTATAGATTGCGGGATATCGCGGTGACCTGGTATGAGACATAGGAGCAAACTAGAGGACCACGTGCTCCACCAGCAGGATGGAGAGAGTTTTTCACAATCCTTCTTACAACATTTTCTGCCGGTCGAGCTTCGACGGGCCAGGCATGATAGATTTTTACATCTTGAGCAGGGCAACATGAGTGTTCGAGAATATTGCTTGCACTTTAATTCATTTGCCAGATATGCTCCTACAATGATAGCTGAAATGAGTGATCGGGTATATAAGTTTGTTACGGGCTTGGGGCCGCACTTGGTCAATGAGTGTACTACGACTTCTCTGAATCCGCAGTTTGTAGTATATATTTAAACAGAAAGAGTTAAACTTGAGGCAAAGGAGGTGGCTTGAATTATTGAAGGATTATGATGTGGACATATTATACCATCCCGGTAAAGCTAATATTGTAGCAGACGCGCTCAGTCGTAAGTCGATGGTTAGTTTGATTCCAGTGCAGGTCGAGAAGAATGAGTTAGTAAGAGAACTCCATCAGTTAGCTAATTTGGGAGTCCGACTAATAGATTCAGATGATGATGGTTTTGTGATTCGGAATATGTCAGAGTCGTCCCTCATATCGGAAGTTAAGGAACGTTAGTGGAAATACCCTAGTTTGAGAAAGATTAGAGAGGGCATTCAACAGAGAAGACCACAACCTTTGAGATTGACGAGCATGAAACTCCCAGGCACCAGGGTCGTCTATATGCTCCAAACGTAGCATGATTACGAGATAGAATTATGACGGAGGTCCATTGTTCATGATATTCCATTCATCCTGGATCTACTAAGATGTACCATGATCTCAAGAGCATTTATTGGTCGAACGACATAAAAAGGAGCGTAGCGGAATTTGTAGCTTAGTGTCCTAATTGTCAGCAAGTAAAAATAGAGCACCAAAAACCCGGTGGATTGACTCAGAACATTGAGATTCCTATGTGGAAATGGAAAATGACTAATATGGATTTTGTTACGGGTTTACCTCGCTCTTATCTTAAGTTTGATTCTATTTGGGTGATTGTTGACATACTGGCCAAATCAGCTCATTTCCTGCCGGTCAAAACTACCTACACGGTCTAGGACTACGCGAAGTTATATGTTAAGGAGATTGTTCGCCTTCATGATGTGCCCATTTCTATTATATCTGACCGAGGTGCTCAGTTTACAGCTAACTTTTGGAAGTCATTTCAGAAAGGTTTAGGCACCCAAGTTAATCTTAGTACAACTTTCCATCCTCAGACAGATGGACAAGCCGAGCAAATGATTCAGATGCTCGAGAACATGCTACGAGCTTGTGTATTAGATTTTAAGGGAATTTGGGATGATTATTTACCCCTTATTGAGTTCGCGTACAATAACAGTTATCATGCTAGCATTAAAATGGCTCCATACGAAGCTTTATATGGACGGAAATGTAGGTCTCCTATCGGATGGTTCGAGGTAGGCGAATCAGAGTTATTTGGGCCTAACTTAGTACATCAAGCCATAGAGAAGGTGAAGCTTATCCAAGAATGACTGTTAACTGCTCAGAGTCGTCAGAAGTTATATGCAGATGTGCGACAGCGAGACTTAGAATTTCAGGTAGATGATTGGGTCTTCTTGAAAATTTCTCCTATGATGGGTGTAATGATATTCGGAAAGAAGGGAAAGCTCAGTCCAATGTACATTGGACCATATCGGATAATTCGACGAATCGGTCAAGTAGCGTACGAATTGGACTTGCCTTTGGAGTTGGAATTTATTCATCCGGTTTTCCATGTTTCGATGTTGAGAGCATGTATTGGAGATCCTTCTTGAGTTCTCCCGATTGATGATGTGACGATTAAAGAAAATTTATCTTATGAAAAGGTTCCTATTGCTATCTTGGATCGACAAGTCCGCACGTTGAGGACTAAAGAAGTAGCCTCCGTGAAAGTGCTTTGGCGGAATAAGAACATGGAAGAAATGACATAGGAGGCGGAAGATGAGATGATGCACAAATATCCACATTTATTCCAAACTAACGTCGAGATTCCAAGAGAAGCATAAGGTGAGTTCCATTTTCATGGTATAAGTCTGATGTAGATGTAGTAATGTATGTGGTGATATAAGATTCTGTGTTGTATTCGCTGGTTACGCGACAAAGATTAGATAGGTCACCCCAACATTCGAGGACGAATGTTTCTAAAGGGGGAAGGATGTACCATCCCGTAATTTTGGGCGATGGTTTGAGCACCTAAACGTAGGCAAGTAAATCCGGACCTCGGGGAATTTATGTCATATTCACACATGTAAATAAAGAGCTTAGTATATAAAAGGAGAAAACCCCAAAATAATTTTGGACGTAACAAGTGTGACGATGGGGATCGAAAATAAATTTGATTCGCACATAAAGAGGCGATGTACTAGTGTCATATCACAAAATTATGACATTGAGTATATGAAGGTCTTATAAGTAAATAAGATTTAAGTGAATTGGGATCAAAACATTAATTTTGTATATAATTAATTAATTATGGGATTAATTAATCTCAATGGGGAAATAAGCTTAATGGGACATCACGTGTAACATTGCAATAAACTACCTAAATGACTAAGCCTAAATAACTAGTTTGTGGCAACTCCACCGAATGCTAGGATTAGTGGACATGGTACGTGTTAATCTTGTCCCTTTCCATTTAGGCTTAAGTAAGATGTCACTTGTAGATATTTAGATATGCAACAATTTTGGTCTCAAAGTAAGCATAACCTACTAAGTGGAGCAGCAACATTCTTATATTCCTCCTCCATTTGTGAAAGGAAATCGTCATACTCCCTCTCAACTAGAAAGCAATTGAGATTTCATGGTTGGACAGCGGTAATTCATTTCCAACATTTAAATTCAATTAGAACTCTATCTGTGGTTATTCGGACAGTCTTAACAACAAAAGTAATTCCCTTGACTCGGGTAATTAGTGGAATCGATGTATGTTAAGGCAAATTATTTCCTTTCTTTGGCATGTTTCATGTAACAAAACATAATCGTGATATTATTCCATAAATTACTCTACTCTTAGTAGTTAAGGAATGTTTGTATTATTGATTCCTATGTTAAAAGCATATCTAAATATGTTCCTAAATCCTTATTGGGGTATGTGGGAAAGATGTTGATATTATGTATGTTAACCGAAGGTACAAGGATATTATGTCATCCGGTAAATTCAGAATGTTTTATTGTCACTCATGCATTTTCATTTGCATTATATTCATGTATTACCCTGGATACCTACTTGTGTTATATACACTACTATATGGTATCAATATATATATGTAGGGGATGGAAAAAAGGGAAAGGCGTTATATACGCGTCACCACCTGCAGCTGGTACAGATATCAAGAAAAGAAAGATGTCATGTGAGGCCAATATTGATGCCCTTGTGTGGCCAATATGTTATGATGCCCTTGTGTGGCTGATATGAAATGATGCCCACAGAGGTTGGGAAGGAAGATGCCCTTGTGTGGCCAATATTTATATGTATACTGCATTTGCATGGTGCATGACATTAGGCATATGTATTAGGACCCTCAAAGGCATTTGCTACTGATCAGTTGTTTCTATCTTGGTCATTATTACTACAGTAAGTTTCAATTCGTGAAAAAAAATTACTAATCTGATGTCATGATAAAAGGAGGAAGGAATGGAACGTTTGTATTAGAGATCATTCTGCTATGATGCCATGATAAAACAGTCGTGGAAAAACATTGCTTGTATTCACACAATAGCCTCCTAATATATACAGAGTTTGTTCCAGCGAATAAGTTTATTCTAGGTTACAAAATATATGAAAATATTACCTACGAAATATACAAAATAAAGTTTCCTTCTTTTCTATGTACAATCTTTTCCAATACATACGACTGGAGTTCAGAAAAAAATAGTTTAGTCATATGTGCATGAAGTTCAGGCAAAAATAACTTAACTTCAGCCTTATGTGCTTTAACTTCAGACACCACACGTTAAAAGTTATTCCAAAGTGGGTAGACTTTTAAACTTTTACGTACAACAAATATGACTTAAATGGTGATTCTCAAATCGAACATCATGCAGGACTTCGGCACGCTCGTTACATAAAACTTTATATTGTGGCCTTTTAGCCACCAGTCACAATTCCTGAAGTGATATTAAACTATTACGAGTCATTGGATTGGTGGGATAAGGAAAATAATTTCGGGATAAAATGCGAGATTATTTTATCCTCCGTTTAATTATGGGTATTTATTAGTCTTTCAAAATTATTTTATCCCACCGATTGTACTAAAATGATGGCATTAGCTATCCCATATAAAAAGTGGGATATCTAATTTCACGAAATCATAAAATATTCCAACTCATATGATATCCTTGTCTATCATATCACACCAACCAAACAACCCCTTATTTATTCCATATACTTTATGTGACATGATGCAGACGTCTAACATAGTCAAAATATTTAATTTTCAATGTGAATTCGGGTACAGACTTTTAAATAAATAAATATATAGTTAATAATTTAAAATATTTAAAAAACTATAATAAAAAAGAGCTTTTAAAACTTTTCAAATAATTATTGTGTCATGTCAACTGAAACGGAAAGAGTACTTATTTGTATCAGATGAGTATTGAACTGTGTATGTACTTTTCTTGTGTGTGGAATTTGTTCTAAAATGTGGAAAGTTTTGCATCTTCAATCAATTAAATCAATTACACTGGATGAATTTTGCAATGTGTAGATTTTATAACACGTCACATGGATCTTATTAGACAAAGCCAGAGAATTATTAGAAAGAACCTGACCATAAAGGGAAGAAGGAAAGGGATAAGAAGATAAAATAACATTTTACAAAGTGCATGCATGACATGACAAGGAAAAATTTGCTAATGCACTTTTTGACCTAATTTCAAAGGAAAGAAATGAACCGTCCCTTCACGGGATCTATATTTTCTTTACTAATGCAGAGAAAAAGGTAGAAACAACCCAAAAGCGAAGGTCAAAGTACATCAACAATTGAACGTATTGGAAATAGTTTTTTGTTCTTCTTTCACCCATTGGGCCATATTTTTTTAACGTTATGTTTAAGCTTAAAAATGGCCCTCATTACATTTAACGTTAAATATGTCCCTTCTGTTATAAAGAGGGGCATTTGTAAGCCTAAATTTAAAGTGAAGGACTTGTGGTTTAATAGGTAAAAGGAGGACAATTAGGAGTATTTTCCATGACTCTTTTCCGACTCGAAAATCCCTGCGTGTTCAATTTCGCTACTCTTTTTTTTTTTTTGAACATCAAAGATATTTTATATATGGCTAAGATGATCCCAAACTATTACAACTAGTCATAGTAGTCTTGAGGACACATAGATTCCCCATAGTAGATTGTATATTACATACATTAGCATATAGGAATTTACTACCAACAGTACGGTGTTCACTATCACATAGTAATTGATTTATAACAAAAGTAGGAGGCCGAGCAAAATAGTAGGTGATGTTGGAGTTGGACTGTCTTGAAACTGCCTTTGCCATCTTGTGAGCTACTTTGTTCCCTAACCTGAAGTTATGCCGGAGGGTTATCTGCTTTTGCTGGTGATCAACCACATGCATGAGCAAATTAAGTGGTTATAAGTTATATACCCAGTCGATAAACTTTTTATGAGCTCGGTACAGTCTATCTCAATCTCCAAGCGGAAGAAATTTTGTTCAACAGCCAATGGAAGCCCTTGATGGAGGGCTTGGAGCTCAATATGTAAGGCTGATTGGGCATTACTATGCTTATAGAAACCAGCGACCCAGTATCCTTTGAAATCTCGTATGACGCCAGCTATTCCATCTGAAAAGTTGAATAATCGAAAAGCACCATCTATGTTTAGTTTAAACCAACCTCTAGAGGGGGCATACCAGGATTGTGAAGGATTCTTTTTGAGAGAGTAGATGGTATTCTACGGATTTATTGCAGATTAATGTGTCATAACTGATGGGATGGCTAGTATAGTTGTGATTATTATTGTTTCTGAGCAACCATAGATTCACAAAATGAATGGAAATAATTAACTTATCCCATGTAGGTAAATATCTCGGTAGATGAGGTTTACAGTTCCTTATAAAATCTAGCCAATGGATGCTACAAGAAGGGTCGTATAGGATATCCATAGTATTCCACATTGCTCTTGTTGTGGGACATTCCAAAAAGATATGCAAAGTAGTCTCTTTGCTAGCTCTACTGTGGATTTTGTTATGATAGCATATCCAAAGGAAGTATTTTATCTTATTAGGACAATCGAGCTCCCATATCCAGGATAATGTTTTAGAGATAGTAGAGGTCTTGTCTATTAGATCATAGCAAGAGCTGGTATAAAATCCACTAAGGAACCCTTAGGACACCAACTAGGCTGATCAATTTGATAATATTTTGGTAGGTGTAGCAATGGCGTTGATTAAGTTTGCCATATCTTCTGGAAACTCAAAGAAGAGTTTTGAGAGATCCCATTGGTCATTTATAAGGTCCTTTATTCTATAAGTAGAGTCATAACAGGATAGAGGGCTTTCAATACAATGCCTAAGATTCTGTCTAAGGGGGAGCCATCTAGAGTTCCATATATCAATGGTGGAGTTGAAAGAGGGAGACCAAAGGATCCCTTTACTACAAATTTCCCATCCCTTCAACATAGACTTCCATATATAGGAGTAACCAAGGTTGTTAGTTTTAGAAGAATATTTACTAGAGATAAACCTAGCCCATAAGGAAGTAGGGTTATGTAATAATCTCCAAGAGAGGCTACTGAGAAGAACAAGGCTTTTAGAATGAGCTTTCCTAAGACCTAATCCTCCTAGGGCTTTAGGAGTGGTAATGGTATCCCAATTTATCAAGTGAAGTTTTTTCTTACAATCAATAGTGCCCCATATAAAATTTCTCATAATTTTATCAATTTGATTAAGGATAGATTTAGGGAGCAAAGAATATTGCATGCAATGACATCGATTTCTCATATTATCCAGAATGGATTGATAATCCTTAGGTCTAGGATAAGTAATTAAAATAGAAAATCCTAAATATTTTCCAAAAGATTCACTAGTACCAATACCCAAAAAAATGGAAATTTCCTTTGTAGTATTTTGAAGACAATTGTTAGAGATAATTAGCTTAGATTTGGCAAAATTTGTAGAATGCCTTTCTGATTAATACAAATATATAACGGGTGGACAATGTAGAATCCTCATACAATAGGGATCCTACATTTACCATAATTATACAAAACTAAATATGGCTAAATATATTAAATGTAAATGTGTTAATACACCCCCTCAGTCGGAGGGAGAGGAGGCCGGACGCTAAGACTGGATCTGAAGTCGAGGAAGAGCTGTCTAGGAAGGCCCTTTGTGAATACATCCGCATACTGATATGAAGAAGGCACATGCAATACCTTGACATGACCGAGAGCAACCTTCTCACGAACAAAGTGGATGTCCAGCTCAATGTGCTTGGTTCGCAGATGCTAAACTGGATTATGAGATAGATATATGGTGAATATGTTATCACAGTAAATCAAAGATGTCTTACATAATAGACATTGAAGCTCCAAAAGAAGGTTTCGGAGCCAGCAGATCTCAGTAACAACATTAGCAACACCTCTATATTTTGCTTCTGCACTCTAACGGGATAATGTGACTGATCTAGCCAAGAGATGAGGTTATCCCCTAAGAACACACAATAGCCTGAGGTGGATCGTCGCGTGTCCGGACAGCCTGCCCAATCAGCATCTGTGTATGACAATAATATGGTCAGTGCTGAGAGGTATAGATGCAATCCATAATCAAGGGTGCCCTTAATGTATCGAATAATACGTTTGAGGGCAGTAAAATATGGCTCCATGGTGCTAAACAGAATAAGCATACATGCTAAACAGAATAAGCAATATCAAGCCTGGTGAAAGTAAGGTACTAAAGTGTACATGCTAGACTCTTATAAAGAGTGAGATCGGCCACTGGATCACCATCAACTGCACTAAGCTTCGATTTAGAGTCAACCGGAGTGGACATAATTTTGCAATTAGCCATCTTAGCCCTATACACAATCTCTTCTGCATAGTTACGCTGACAAAGAAACATAGTGTCTACAGACCTAGTCACTGATATCCCTAAAAAGTAACTCAACTTCCCCAAGTCAGTCATAGCAAATTCGATTTTGAGCAGTGCAATGATCTCATTTTCAACAAATCAGAAGAGGCAGTAAGAACAATGTCATCCACATATAACAATAAATAAGCAATGTTGCTACCTCTATGGAAAAAAATTATCACACTTGCTGCATGAGAACCCAATTCGCATAATGCACTGTGTAAAATGATCATACCACACTCTAGGGGCCTGTTTCAAAGCATAAAGTGACTTACGGAGATGACATACATACTGAGGGGCTGCTGGATGGACAAAATCAGGCAGTTGATGCATGTAAACAGTTTCTTTCAAATCTCCATGTAGAAACGCATTTTCACATCAAGTTGATGAATAGGCCAATGCTTACCCATAGCAATACTCAGAATTGTGCGGATGGTGGCTGGTTTAACCACTGGACTAAAATTCTCACAATAATCTATATCGTCCTGTTGGTTTGTGTCATTAGCCATAAGTCTTGCCTTATACCTCTCTAACGCACCACTGTGTCTGCACTTGTGACAAAAAAACCACATACATCAGATCACATTCACCCCCTTCGGCCGAGGAACCAAATCTCAAGTGTGTTGTTTCGTTAAAGCATTAAATTCCTCACGCATGGCCGCATTCTAATTTGGGTCTAATTTGACTATTTTTGGGTTTTTAGGAATTGGGGATATGATTTATGTGGACATGTTAAATTGGACATTGGGTTTGAAAATCCCGTATTGGGCACCAGTTTCCATATGGTGTGACGGGACCGGGGTAGTCTGGGCCTGCGTGCGGCTTGTATGGTCGGGTTCATTAGTTGGGCTAATATTGGTGATTTGCTGTGGGGTTTGAAATGAGTTTTGGTTCTGTTCGTCGGATGTTTGGCTGGGGACGATGGATTAAGGGTTAGGCAGTGGGTCTAGTGGTGACATTGATCTGGGTGGTTTGATACTGGTTGGGTTTGGTGACGATGGTGGATGGGGACTCGATGAGATATTTGGGGTTGTGTGTGTGGTGGTGCGATTTTGGTTTTTGATAATTTGTGGGTCATCGGGAATGGGTTGGGAGTGCAGATCTACTGTTCTGTATGGCGGTAGCACTGTGGGATGGACTGAGACTAGTGGTAGAACCTGGGCGATGGTCCGATTGCCGGAAGGAATGGCAGTCGTCGATGGTGGTGGATGGTTTCGGTTGGTAGTAATGGTGGGTAGATAGAGAAGTTGTGATGATTTCCAGTGGTGGTGGCAATCGATGATGTTTGTGACTGAGATATAGGCAGTGATAGAGGTACACCGGTGGACTGATGCAAGAGGTACACCGGTGGACTGATGCAAGTGGCCACCGGTGGACTGATGTAAGTGGCCACCGGTGATGGCAGAGCCCACGGGATACCTTGGGGTGGGAGCAACTGGGCTGCCATAGGTGGCAAACCCGTGGGGACGATGTGGGGAGACTGAGGCTGGACCGCGGGTGGTGGCACTAGGTGTGGCAGCCGTCGCTGAAATAGTGGAAGCATGAGGGAATGTTTGTTGGACAAGCGGTGATGGGTCCGAATCTTCGAGGAATTTGTAATCAGTGACTCAGAATTTTTTAATGTTGTCAAATGGAAAAACATACTCAACACATGTGACGTAGCGCGAAATTATGATTTTGTCGGTGGAGAGCTCATAGCACAAGTACTCCTTATGGTTTGATGGGAAACCTAGAAAGGCGCACGGAGTAGATCGGGGTGCCAATTTGTGGGGGGTCGTAGATGTCAGATTAGGGTAACACAGACAACCGAAAATTCTAAGATGGTCATAGTTAGGGATCCGACGGTAGAGAATTTTTGTGGGTGTCCTATTTTGAATAGCACGGGTAGGTAAAATGGTGAGAATGTGTTCTTTTGTTTTTAGTGCATATACCCAAAAAATAGGGGGAGACGCATGAAAAAGGAGGGTACGAATCATATTATTAGTGGTTCAGAGAATTCTTTCGACTCTTCCATTATAAGGGGAGGTGTGGGGGCACGAGAAATGAAAGATCATGTCATTAGCCGGAATTATTAAATTCACAACCATTATCACATTGAAACGATTTTGTCTTTTTTAAATTGTGTTTTAACCAGTGTACGAAACTCAACAAATTTGGAGAACACTTGAGATCTGAGTTTGAGTGGATAGACCCAAAGAAAGTGAGAGAAATCATCAAAAAATATCAGATAATATTTGTGGCCTAAGTTGCTAGTTATGAGAGATGTCTATAAATCAACATGAATAATATCAAAGAGTGAGAAAGTAGTACTCATAGAAGCCGTAAATTGTAGTCTAACGTGTTTCTCTAACTGACACGAGGAGCAACTATGAAAAAGATTCCCTTTGTTATAGTGGATTAAATTTCGGTTTCTATGAAAATAAAAAACGTGAGAACCCGGATGAGCAAGTCTACTATGTCATGTATAGGGAGATATGGTTGTTAAAATGGTGGGAGGAGTGACACTAGCAACGGATGTGGGTAGAAGAGATATAAGTCCCCCTCACTATTGCATCTCGTAAGGAGTTTTCCGGTACAGATGTCCGTTATAGAAAATCCAAACGAGTCAAAATTAATTGAGACAAAATGATCGGTGGCAAATTTTCTAACGAAAATTAGATTTTTGATGATGTTTGGGGCATAAAAGACATTTTTAAGACAGAAGTGGGGATGCGGTGGTGGGGTAAGGGTGTGGCCAAATCCTTGAATTGGAATGCGGTGATCATTATCGACCATAATAGATTGTGGAGTTTGTAACTGACGTAATTGAGGAAGATTACCTGAATTATTGATGAAATGAGACGTGGAACCCGTATCCATGTACCACGCATTATCAGGCTGTAGACGGGTCAAGTAAGCCATTTATTATTGAGTCGGGTCGAAAACAAAATTATTATAGAAGTTTTTCTTTGGTTCTTGGTAAGTGAACAGAGAAAGCAGAAAGGTGTTGCTTTGTTCTTCGGGGAAGGAAGAGCTAAAAAGAGGAGTAGTTGTTATTTTTCTGAAAAAAAGGAAAAGGGAGGGACATGCCTGTTTGTTGCTCTGACACGCAGAGAAAAGAGAAGAGAGCACATGTCTGTGTTTCGGGCAGATCGCCGGAAAAAGAAAGGAAAAATTTAGGTTTTGGGGTTTAGGCTACTGATACCATGTAGAATTGTATTAATCTCCCTTAAGGAGTCTTTCTCATTAATATAAATATATATAGGGTGTACAATATAGAATACTCATACAATAAGAATCTTATATTTATCATAATTATACAAGACTAAATATGGCTAAATATATTAAATGTACACGTGCTAATAAATTAACACATTGACCAGAAAGGGAGCAAAAAATCTCTAACCTATGCTTGATAGTATTACTACTCTTTCTAGTAATTTTGGAAACAAGAATTAGATCATCTGTAAAAAAACAAATAGAATATACTTGGACCTTTACAACAAATTGTGACAGGTTCCCAATTACGAATATCAACTTGCTGAGCAATACTAATGGAAAACATCTCCATACATAATATAAATATATAAGGGGATAAAGGATCTTCTTAACGAATTCCCCTACTGGGAGAGAAATAATCAGTAACAACACCATTCACATTGATGACAATTTTGCTGTAGAGATACATTGCATGATCAACTTAGTTATACCCTTTGGGAAACGAAAAAATGCAACATACGATAAATAAAGAATCATTCTAGGCGATCAAAAGATTTTTCTAGGTCCCAATTTATCAAGCTACTCTTTTTCTTTAAAACCATTCAAAGTTAATAATGAACAAATATGTAGAGTACCTTAAATTTAGTTCAAATATTGTATTTATGTTAGAAAAATTCGTTTGATATGTGCATAAATAATCTTTTCAGAATCAATAATTTTAAAAAAAATGTAATTTTAAATTCATAAACTAATTTTTTTAGCTCCGTCCCTGATCAATAGACGCTATATACCACCATTAAACTCTTATTTATGTTAGTGAATTTGTGGGAAAGCTAAACCAAATTAATATTCGACTGCACAAAGTTTCCATAGTCAAGCACGGCCGGCGACGTTAAGTTGGGACCATGGGACCTAATTTCTTTTTCTTAATAAGCTACGCATAAATATACTTCTGCATGCCCCCTTTAATTTTTTCAGGTCAATTGCATACTCGTTTAATTGGCTACCATTATTGAAAAATACCTATAAATTGGACCAGCTATTATAATTAATCAGTTTACTGAACTATATCCTATTACCCAATTTAAAATACTTTTCACCTAGAGTAGCTATAGTTATTAGCTCAACCAATGGAAACAAACCCTAATCTTCCATCCTTTTCTATCTCTTTTTTTACTTCACTTTGTATATATATATATATATATATATATTTCACTTATATCAACTATATAATTCATATATGTGTCTATATATCATAATAGAATATCATTTAGCTAGATCATGAAACTTCCTCCTTACTTTTTCAAATGATGTACCTACATTAGATCTAATGATAAAATAATAAACAATATTCCTAGAATCACAACCAAGATTTTCACGTCTGATTGTAAGTATACTGCATCAATTACTCTTTTCTGACAATGTGTGTGATTCTGAACTAATTAGTATGATTATATATGTTTTAGAATTTTTTATAATAAGATAATATAAATAATTTGAGCTAGAAGCACACCCATTATAAAAATTATTCCACCCTTGATCTCCCTTTTCTCTCTTTTTACTTTACTAATTATCTTATTTACTTGTAGTATATGTTTCATATTATTTCTATATATCAAAATTTAAGTATCAATTTGTGAAACGCCTTTCTAGAAAAAACAACTATAATAAGTAACATATAAAATTACGTGTTTAGAACCACGTTCTTATCATGTTTAGATGGTTTTACATTAATTCACGTATTGTTCACATCTCGTAATTAGTCTAAAAGCCACAAATATAGATCTTGTCCATGAATATAGAGGAGACCAGCAAAACTTACCACACAGTTATAACAGTCATTTACCAAGTAAAATAAAATCACTGTCTTCATAATTGGAAGAGTTCAATTCATATGACAACTGACAAGTGAAGAAGTCAAGGTCGGGTGAAGACAAAAAGGGAAAGTCCTACGTGGCAAAGATTGGGCCCAAAAGTCATCATAAAGTGGGCCGGTCCGTTGACTAATGCATCCAAAAGAAGGCCCAAAATAAAGAATCAGCATTCCGTCGACACGAGCAAGTGCCGGGCCTCTAGGGGCGGTGAATTTTTTGAACGGGTCAATGTCACATTCTCACTCCCTATTTTGACAAAAAGATCAATCAAAGTCATTCTTTTGCTAAAGAATTTTGACAATTTTTCAACTAGAGTGAAGCTTATAACAAAGTAAATGTGTATTTTCCGTACATTTGAAATAGTAATAAATGCTATTTTCCATACATTTGAAATAGTAGTACTTGTAGTAAAGAATAGAAATATTCAAAGTGACTGAATTAAAACATATATTCAAAAGAAAAGTTTCAATTCAACACATATATTGATACTTCATTTCACGTAAATTTTGATTACTTAATTATAATTTATTAATTTAATGAGAGTTTTGGAGCAACAGTAAAATTATCTATGTGTGATCTATAAGTCAAGAGGTCAAACTGTGAAAACAGTCATTAATGATTGCAGTAGGTTAGACTGTCTACATCACAATATATATATATATATATATATATATATATATATATATATATATATATATATATATAAAATAGTAACTTGAACATAATATTGTAAAAATTGATTATAGATGATTTTTTTTCAAATTTTCTTTCCCATGGACCCCACTAAAACCCCTAGGATGGTCCCATGTTTGACCGCGCTCATTTTCAAGTGGGGACACTTGACATCCCCTTCCCAATTCTTTATTACTCGTTGTCTAATTTTTAGAAAAATCAAATCCCATCAATATCTCTTCAAAGTTCGATTTCCTGCATAAATTTTTTTGATTGAGTCTGTTACACATGGCTTGTCAAGTGTGGTTAATCGACTGACGTGATTTGCAGGCTATTGCGTCAGTCCGGGGTTTACCCTATGCGCACTCGAAAGAATAGTAGCTGCGGGTTCCTTCGTCAATAAAAAAAAAAAGTTTAAACAAATCAAGAAACTCAACCCCCCTTCACTTCTACAGAAACCCCCCACCCACCCCACCCCCTCTCTCTACTGCCCCCTAGTATTTGGTCTTCCTTCCCTAGTCTCAAGTCTAAAGTCTCAACTTCCCCTTTTTATTAGCCGAGTCCATTGCTCTTATTCAAAGACCATTTTTCCTCACTTAGCCCATTTCTCTCTCCCTTTCTGTTTTCTTTGTTCCTCTTCATCATATATACATACATGGCCAAAGGTAGTGGACTCTCCTTTGATGCAGATCCCATCAAACACTTCCTCCCAATCCCCACTGTCCTCAATTCTTTCCTTGAACCCCAACCCCAAGAACACCACCACCACCACCTTTATTCACATAACAAATTTTTCAAGATTAAACCATTTTCATCATCATCATCAATGGATTCACCATTCAAGAACAGGTCACCACCTTCTACTATTCAATTCCCATTGAACCTTAACTGCTCCACTACTCATCATGATCAAGAAGAAGAAGAAGAAGAACACCACAACAGACCAGTCATTGACGAGATGGACTTTTTAGCTGATAAAAAAAGTGGTAATTCTGAAGAGACTGATCCAACCAATACTGCCAATGACACTGAAAGAAAAGAATCCAACACCCCTCCTCCTGAATTGGATTTTAATATTAATGTAAGCTTACCCAAATCAGCATTTTCATCAAAAAGTTTATGTTCTTTTTATTAGTTTAGTACTGATTTTGAAGGGGAGATTTGAAGTAACTGTTAAAGTTGTTGTCATGTGACCAAAAGGTCACGGGTTCAAGCCGTGGAAACAGTCTCTTGCAGAAATGCAGGGTAAGTCTGCGTACAATAGACTCTTGTGGTCCGGCCCTTCTTCAGATCCTGCGCATAGCAGGAGCATAGTACACCAGACTGCCCTTTTTTTACTGAATTTTGATCCAATTCTTGTGTAGACTGGTTTGCATCTTCTCACGGCGAATACTTATAGTGATCAGTCCATAGTGGAAGATGGTTTATCTCCTAATAACTCTGAAGATAAAAGAAGCAAGAGTGAGGTAAGACTAATTAATTAAGATCACTCACTAATTATAGTATTCAAAGTTCACTAATTAACATAAATTTTGGACACTTTTTTCAGCTAGCAGTTCTTCAGGCTGAATTGGAACGAATGAACGCTGAAAATCGACGTTTAAGAGAGATGTTAAATCAGGTGACGAACAATTACAGTACCCTACAGGTGCATATGATGAATATGATGCAGCAACAACTACAACAACAAAATCAAGAAAATGGTCAACACGATGGGAAAAGTACTGAAGAAGTGATCAAACAGCAACACCACAATAATCAAAATGGTCATCATGGAGGAGGAGGACAAATGGTGCCTAGGCAGTTCATGGATCTTGGCCTAGCTGCTGCTGCCACTGGTTCAGAAGCCGAAGAGGCTTCCCTGTCTTCGTCAGAGGGACGAAGTGGCAGGGAAAAATCGCGATCACCAACAAATAATATGGAATCAGCAAGAGAAGATAGTCCTGAAAAAGGGTCACCTCGTTGGGGTCCTAATAAAATTCCAAGACTTGGCGGCAATGGCTCTAATAAAACTCCTGATCAAGCTACTGAGGCTACCATGAGAAAGGCTCGTGTATCGGTCAGGGCTAGATCAGAGGCTCCGATGGTACGAATTTTTTTATTGAATGTATTAATTATTTCTTTGGTTTTAAAAGATTTATTTGATGGAAACTAAAGGATACTTTTTTTGTGGTGCAATCAGATTACAGATGGTTGCCAATGGCGAAAGTATGGGCAGAAAATGGCGAAGGGAAACCCGTGTCCTCGGGCTTATTACCGGTGCACCATGGCAGCTGGTTGCCCAGTTCGGAAGCAAGTACGTTTTTGTTTGTCCAATAATATTTTACTGTACTTATGATTTTTTCAGTGTATATTAGTCAATCAGAGAGGTCAAAATCTTAGTAAATTTAGACTCTAATTAAAAATAATGTGTTAGTTGTAACACTTTCATACCCAACACTGGTAGTCCATACTACTAGGTGTTACATTGCTATTGCTCTTTCTTGATCAAATACAAAAATGTTTTTCCAATAATAATCAAGAAAGAATCTTAGTAGGAAATATCTTGTGGAATCCTGGTCATAAATTTATGTATATATTATAGTAGTATATAGAAATGAAAGTCACCACCGATGAGTATGGTAAGATAGTTAGAATCTCTGTACTTTTGACTAGAGTTTTCAGGTCCGAGTCGTGAAAATGAAAATTTTTCAGTAAAAAGCATTTTACCTCCTTTAGTGGGCCTACTCGAAGCGAGTCCCCATTGGTCAGATCAGTGGGCAACAAATAGTAAATGAAATGGAAAAAACAAAGTCATTATACATTTTCATTTGGTAATTTCAGTTCCAATAATTGGTAGACGATAATCTTTAGACTGAACTACATTTTGTTTCATTGGCAGGTTCAAAGATGTGCAGAGGACAGAACAATCTTGATCACAACCTATGAAGGGACTCACAACCATCCGTTGCCTCCAGCAGCTATGGCAATGGCCTCAGCAACTTCCTCGGCAGCAAGAATGTTGCTTTCGGGCTCTATGCCAAGTGCAGATGGGCTAATGAATTCCAACTTCTTCGCGAGAACTCTCCTCCCTTGCTCTTCCAGCATGGCCACAATTTCAGCCTCCGCCCCATTCCCTACTGTTACATTGGACCTAACTCAATCCCCGAACCCTTTGCAATTCCCAAGACCCCCTAACCAATTCCAAGTCCCATTCTCAAATCCACAACATAATAATCTCCTAGCAAATCCAGCTGCACTTTTGCCTCAGATTTTTGGCCAGGCTTTGTATAACCAATCAAAATTCTCTGGACTCCAATTGTCACAAGATTTGGAAGGTCAACAACACCCTTTGACATTGCAATCATCGATTCATCCATCCAACCACAACCATCTGGCTGACACTGTGAACGCCCTCACCAATGATCCTAATTTCACAGCGGCATTAGCAGCAGCCATCACTTCCCTTATTGGCAATCCCGGGCAACCAAATAATGGTACAAACAATACCACTGCTACCACAACGACCGCCAACAACAATAGTGGCAGTGTCACAACCAATGGCAATAATAACGCCAGCAATGGCAACAATAAAGTGGCTAATTCAAGTTTTCCAGGAAATTGATATTGCAAGCTTGTTGCTGCATGTTTCCTTTCAAAAAAAGAATTTTTTTTCTTAAATTAATTTTTTGCTTAATTAGTAATCAGGAAAATGAGATTACTATACAAGTTGATAAGATTTTTTTGTGTTTTATAGGTGGCTTAAAACATATATCTTTCATTCTTTTTGTGGCTAAATAATGTATTTCAAGATTTCTTATCAATACAAGAACAAGTGTTAGAGAAAAGAAATAATTGAAATTTATTTCTTGTCTTCCTTTTATTTTTTGTCACTATTATATTTGTTTCTCAAACATGAAGGCAAGAATACGAGTTACAAGGCAAGTGATTAAGGAATAGTTACTTCCTCCTCTCTAGTTTATCTGACACGATTTTCTTTTTAGTGCGTTCTAAAAAAATAACTTTACACTTAATTATTATGATTAACATTATGCTTAACTATGAGAAGTTAAACTAACAAATGTTATGACACGTGTAAAATAACAAATTTCAAAGTTTTTATAGTTAATGATATATTTTAGACCATCGTTTTGTAAGTCATTTTTTAAAACTCGGTGTTGATTCAAAAATTGCAAGGAGTTAGTGAGTCTGCAAGTCGTATTCATATGGGAGTCAAGAAAGGAGTCAATAAAACCGTCTCAAAGTTGTACAAATTAAGAGTTTGTTTGACACGAAAATACGTATGAGATTGATGAGAAAGAAGAAACAAAAGAGGACTCAAAAGAGAGACTAATGAGAAAGAGATTTGGTTGCTTGTCTCATTTGGATGCCTTTCTTATGACCCACAAATGACAAATTTTACTAAATGAGGATATATATATCCAGACGACAAGTTTCATTTTGATGTTGAATCCATTGTCCGTTTCTTCAACGTTCATTCTCCATTTTCCTTGTCTATACCTAAAGATGACAAAATCAAGGGTTGACACACACATTTTCTTTGCATAAACTTTATACACGCAACATTTGCTCCAATTATCTTTTGTGCTTATAGTTAAAAAAAGTATTTTACACTATAAGATGACCGGATAACTACGAGTAACTATTTTTTACACGTTGAATTAATAAGATACAAAATATGACAGCAACTTGTTGTAACAGATTAAATTATGTACTGACAGTAAAAACTTTAAAAAATTGATTTTAGAGTATATAAATTAAATCCCGTGAAGTTGACAAGATATTCAAGCCAATTCCTACTCAAAGGCGGAAAGAAATAAGAGGAATTTTTTTCTTTATTGGTTTTCGAGTGCTATTGGGATTTAGATCCTTTCTAGGAAAGATTAGACCTAGTAGTATAAATACATGCTAGCTAAGGTTTATTAAGATGTACATAAACTAAAACCTAAGTGTATTCCTTCTTGTAACTTACTTTTTCCCTTAATAATAATAAAATGTCGGTTGTTCTCCGTAGACTAGGATCACATCGATCCGAACCAAGTTAATTACTGTTTTTTTATCATTTTCGCACTAACAATTGGTATCAGAGCCTACATGTCGTGAGATCTAGGAGACGATGAGACTATGACATCTATGAAGTTTGAAGTAGCGAATTTTGATGGGCGAAGTAATAACTTCAACATCTGAAAGATCAAGATCATGACTTTGTTACGGAGATAAGGATCAGTCTATGCTTTGGACGACTCGTATTCTGAGAAACGATAGAGACCGAGAAGCAGAAGATTGAGATGGATGTGTTTAGCGCAATTCAATTATCCTTATCAGACAACGTATTATGTGAAGTCAGTACCGAGAAAATGGCTACGAGTTTGTGGAAGAAACTTGAAGATCTCTACCATAAGAAATCAGTTCCAACTAGAATGTTGTTAAGGCAGCGTTACATACCTTCAAGATGAAACTGGGTACAATTTTATAGGATCATCTTGCTGTTTTTAATAAATTGGCTATGGATCTTACTCATGCTGATATTAAAGTGAGAGATGAAGAACTAGTGTGCACTCTACTATTTTCATTATCATCAGTGTACAAAGACATAGTTAATTCAATGATGTACAATAAGGACATGGTCACATTACAAATGGTAAGACATGCATTGAATTCGAATGAATTAAGAAACCATATCAACAATGGTGAGAAAGAGGACCATGGTGAGGGTTTGACGGTTGGAGGTCGCTCGCGCCAAAGAGGGAGAGGCAAATCAATAGCTAGGTCAAAGTTTAGAAAAAAATGTGGGTAGGAAGGATGCTGAAGTGTTATAAAAAAGGTCACTTTGAGAGGAATTACCCGAATAGAAAGACTGATAAAACAACAGCCAATGCATCTACGGTTCAGGTAGCTCAGACATCTGGAGAAGATTATGTGCTAATTGCTTCAACAAATGAAATTCAGACACACAAGTGGATTTTATATTCATCTTATACCTTTCACATGTGCTTCAGAAAAGATTGATTTACGAGCTATGAGCAGACGAGTGAGAATGTACTTATGGAAAATGATGTAGTATGTGAAATAGCAGGCATTAGTTCAACCCGTATACAGTGTCATGATGGCATCATAAGAATATTATCTAATGTTCGATATTTTCTCGACATGAGAAAGAATTGGATCTCTCTTGGTACTCTTGATAATCTCGGATACAAGCATACGGGTGAAGGTAGAATCTGCAAGGTGACCAAGGGTTCTATGGTCATGTTAAATGACAAATTGGAGGGTGGTCTTTATGTACTTATAGACAAGACCATTCTAGGTATTGCGAATGCTTCAACCTCTCAGTTATCAGATGATGACAAGGTTAAGATATGAAATATGAGATTAGGTCACATGAGCTAGAAGGGGTTGGAAATTTTGAGCAACCAAAACCTTTTGAAAGGTGATAAGATTAGTACACTTGATTTTTGTGAGCATTGTGTCCCTGGAAAGCATAAACGGGTCAGATTTAGCACGTGCAAGCACAAAACTGAAGGGGTACTTAACTACATTCATTCATATTTATGGGGTCTATCTCATATTTCATTCAAGGGTGGAAAGAGGTATCTTTTTACTTCCATTACTGATTTTTCACGTGAGGTTTGGGTATACCTCTTAAAGGATAAAAGTGATGTCTTTGAGAATTTCAAAAACTGGAACACATTAAATATGGCAGAAAGATTAAGTGTCTTCGAACAGATAATGACTTGGAGTTTTGCAATGAAGAGTTTGACAATTTCAGCAAGATTCATGGTGTATTGAGACATAGAACTGTTAGGCATACACCACAACATAATGGAGTAGCTGAAAAGATGAATCACACTCTTCTTGAGAAAGCACGATGTATGCTTTCTAATGCCAATGTGTCTAAGAAGTTCTGGGACAAAGCAGTAAATACGGCTTGTTATGTTGTTAATAGTTCTCCAGCGTCGTCGATTGACTTCAAAACTCCAAATGTGGTATGGTCAGGTAAACTGTCTGATTACTCGTCCTTAAAAAATGTTTGGATGTCCCGCATATTATCATGTAAGTTGTCACGACCCAAATCGGAGGACCATGACGGACACCCGGACCGTACCTGTCGAGCACCACTAATTACATACAACCGTAATTAAGCATGGCCACGAGGGCCGCCATGAGATATCCTGTTGACATATGGAAATAGTAAACTGGAGAAGAGCTATGTAAAATCCTACAAACGGAAGGACCCAACCTATATACATATACATACCAAGGTCGACAAGGCCATATATGACCACTATACACAAGACATCTGTCTACAAGCCTCTAAAGAGTACGTAACATCATAAGGTCGGGACAGGGCCCCGTCATACCCCTACACATATCAAGAATATCGTACCACGGCTAGACTGCAACTCTGGAACAAAAACTGAAAGCAAAGCAGGCATCCTCTGGAGCAGCCAACTACACTAACTCATTTTTCACGGATTTGCAGCCCCAAAATTATGGTTTGGGTGGGGGGTGGGGGGCAATGGAAATCGTAATAATAATAGTAAAAAAAACGGGGTTCAAACCGTAACAATAACAAAGGAAAAAATAATGGTGGAAAGGGACGAGGTAGATAAGCGGCCAGTCCGGGCACTAACGGCTAGTCGAAAACATTGGGGGCAGTACCCACCATGGGCCTGGGCCCCATAGTGGGCTGCCCCGCCATGCTCATATCCAACTTCATCGTGGGACATGCCTCCCTCTTCAAATTGCCAACTCGAAATTCTAGGGTCGCGTCCACAACATGCATTTGTGACCCAAACACCATCTTCTGTTGGCTATGCACCCACTGACATTGAACAAGCCATGAACAACATGAATATAAGTGTTCCAGATGAGTCGTGGTATATGGACACAGGGGCTACGTCACACATGACGACATCTCAAGGTAATCTCTCGTCTTATTTTAATATGAGCAGTAATAAAAATATTGTTGTCGGTAGTAGGCAGGAAATTCCAATTCGTGGTATTGGTCAGGTAAAACTACCCTCTCCACACCTACCATTATACTTGAAAAATCTTTTACATGCACCAAAACTGATTAAAAACTTGATATATGTTAGATGTTTTACAATTGATAACAATGTTTCTGTGAATTTTGATCCGTTTGGCTTTTCTGTGAAGGATTTTCAGACGGGGATGCCACTAATGAGATGTAATAGCACGGAGGACTTATATCCCATCACCACTGTTTCCAAAAATTGCATATCCAAACCATCAACCTTTGCTGTCATTTCTCCTATTATATGACACAATCGGTTGGGACACCCAGGAGTACCAGTTTTCAATAATATTAGGAAGAATAATTTATTTTCTTGTAACAAACTTTTGGACTCTTCTATTTGCCAAACTTGTGTGTATGATAAACATGTTAAGCTTCCTTTTGCATCATCTACTTCTCATACCTTTATGTCATTTGATCTTTTGCATTGTGATTTGTGGACATCACTAGTTTTGAGTTCTGCAGATCATAAATACTATATGCTAATTCTAGATGATTATTCGAATTTTCTGTAGACTTTTCCCTTAGGACATAAATCACAAACCTACACCATTTAAAAATAATTTAGTATTTTTTTTAATCAAAACTCAATTTGACAAATTCATTAAATGTTTTCAATGTGACAATTGGGGGGGGGATTCATAAATGTCCAATTTAATGATTTTTGTCACCAAAATGGGATGTCTTTGCGTCTTTCATGTCCACATACATCACCACAAAATAGGAATGCCGAAAGAAAAATTCGAACAATTAACAATATGATTCGCACTCTCCTTGTTCATTCATCCACACCACCAAATTTTTGGCACCATGCTCTTCAAATGGCCACATCTTTTTTAAAATTCTTCCAAGTAAGCTACTCTCCAATATGTCCCACACACAAATGTTGTATCATCGTCTCCCATCTTTTACACATTTGAGGGTGTTTGGGTGTTTGTGTTATCCTTTGTTTCCGTCCACTACCATTAACAAATTGCAGGCTCGTTCGACTCCTTGTGTATTTTCGGGATACCCACAAAATCATAGGGGATATAAATGTTATGATATGATGAACGGGAAAATCATTATCTCTCGTCATGTAGTTTTTGATGAGTCTACATTCCCGTTTGCTAAGTCTCATGTGGTATCCTCACCTTCATATGATTTTTTGGAAAACGGAATACATCTCATTTTACACCACCATCTCAATGCCCAAAAACAGGTGGAATCGACCCAACAAAACCCCCAAAATGTGGCCATAACCTTGTTACCGATGGTCTCGGCCCAATACATTTTTTGTGGCAGCCAGGCCCAAGTGGGGGAGCCTACTTCTCCCTCACCCGTAAACCAAGTCAGCCCAATAAACCGTGCATTAACCCAACCCAGCGACAATCCACTCTCAAACACTTTCGAACTTGGGCCACAATACCATCTCGCGGCCCAATGCCATACTCGAGACCCCTACTACCCAACCGATGATGGTACAACCTCGGACCATTGAAACCCGTGCTATGCACATGATTTTTTGGCCCAAACGTCTGTTTAACTTACTATATTCAGTTTAACCATCACCTCTACCAAAAAATCGCAAAGCAGCCCTATCAGACCCGAATTGGAAAGTTGCCATGTTAGGCAAAATTAATGCTCTTATTAAAAATAAGACGTGGAAATTAGTTTCCCGTCCATCTAATGTGAGCATTATTAGGTCTATGTGGGTTTTCTGTCATAAAATGAATTATGATGGTTCCGTTGTGAGATACAAATCTCGTTTTGTTGGTGATGACAGGTCTCAGCAGGTTGGAGTAAATTGTGGTGAAACTTTCAGTCTGGTGGTTAAACCAACAACTATCCGAACTATTCTTAGCCTGACACTGTCAAAATCCTGGACCATTCATCAATTAGATGTCAAAAATGCATTCTTGCATGAAAATCTACAAGAGACAGTTTACATGCACCAGCCGTTGGGTTTCCGAGACTCTACACATCCGGATTATGTTTTGCCTGTTGAAAAAGTCCACAGGTTTGCAGGTTTTGTATCCACACTTGGTTTCTCATACAGCAAGTCTGATAAATCATTATTCATTTATAAGAAGGGAAGTGACATTTCGTATATCTTTCTATATGTAGATGACATCATTCTCACTGCCTCATCTACATCACTTCGCCAGTCTATTATGTCCCTTCTCGCAACAGAATTTGCGATAAAAGAGTTGGGTCCTTTAAATTATTTTTGGGCATTGCTATAACTCAATATGTATGTGGTCTGTTTCTCAGTCAAAAGAAATACGCCGAGGAGATCCTTGAAAAAATCGGTATGTCCTCCTGCAAACCATCACACACTCCGGTGGATACAAAAGCCAAATTGAGTACTGCTGCAGGGACTCCATACAGTGATCCAACACACTACCGCAGTCTACTAGGGGCCTTGCAGTACCTCACTTTCACGAGACTTGATATCTCATATGCCGTTCAGCAGGTGTGTTTACATATGCATGATCCGAAAGAGGAACATATGGGGGCTCTTAAGAGGATTATGCGGTACATTAAGGGTACTATTCATATTGGACTGCATTTGTATAAATCCTCCATCTCGAATCTCTCATCTTATACAGATGTGGATTAGGGTGGCTGCCCGGACACACGACATTTCACCTTAGGTTATTGTGTGTTTTTGGGAGATAATCTTATTTCATGGTCATCCAAACGCCAACTAACTTTATCAGCGCTGAGGCAGAATACCGAGGGGTAGCCAAATGTGGTTGATGAATCATGTTGGCTCTGTAATCTTCTGTTAGAGCTACATTGTCCGATTGAAAAGGCAACCGTGGTCTATTGTGACAATGTGAGTGCGATATACTTATTCGGTAATCCTATTCAACATCAGTGCACAAAACATATTGAAATGGATATCTTATTTTTGCGAGAAAAGGTTGCCCGTGGACAAGTCCGTGTTCTTCATGTACCGTCCCGCTATCAGATTGCACACATCTTCACAAAAGGTCTTTCGCGCGTACTTTTTAATGATTTTAGGGACAATCTCGGTATCCGTGAACCTCCCGCCAAGACTGCGGGGGATTGTTAGAATAATAATGGGGCAATCTCATAATTATCTCTAATCTCCATTAGTCATGATTATAATTGATATTGTAATATATGTAATTTAGGAGTGTAATCTCATTAGTTATGATAATTATAATTAGCATCTTATAATTTAGATAAATTAGATAAGTCTTTCATAAGACTAACAACTTATGATTGTATGTATATTTTACCAATAAAATTAATAAAAGAATCAATTTTCCTCAATCATGTTCTCTGGTCACATGAGTAATATAATGTAGACCAATATTCATAGTGAATACAATCATTAGTGAGACTAATGAAAGTCTGGTGGAAGGTTCCTTCTCAGTTTCCTCCTGATTTTTCTTTTTCAAAAAAAGAAAAAAACAAAATTTAACAAAATAATATCCTGATATTATTCAAAGGATAGGGAAGATAAGATTCCATTAATTTTACATCAATAAATGACGTGTAGATATTTATATTAATTTATTAGATATAAATGGGACCTGGGGAAAAAATGAGTAACCCAACTGGTTAAGTTAAGGCTCTATAAGTTGACTTTCCATTCTTGCTTCGCTCATTTTTTAGGTTTATCTTAAAACCTAACTTTTTCTTCCAATTTCTCCGGTGTCGATTCTCTGGTAAGCTTCATTAATCATCTAATTTGTCTGTTTTTACATAGTGTGTAACAAAGTTATTAACATGATCGTGTTTCCCTTTTGGTGTTACCAAGATTTCAACTTTGATCACTTTCTTGATATTCTTGTAATTTGTACTCTTACCATTTGTTGGGAATCTTGATTTTCTTTGCTAATTTCTGGGAAAATTTGTATACGCAGAGGAATGTTGATACTGGGTTGACCATCCCTTTTTGATCATATTCATCCCTAATATTGATCAATTTGAGGTAAAGGGATCTAAAAATCATGTTTTTTTTTGTTGACCCAAGTGAGGTGATAGTGCAAAGATTCATTTTCTTGTGGGTAATCTGAAATTTTGGCTTCTGTAATGCCTTGTACAACTGCATTCTGTATAATATATTGATTGGGTAGGATGATTCTACAACAACAACAACATACCCAGTGAAATCCCACAAAGTTGGGTCTGGGGAGGGTAGAGTGTACACAGACCTTATCTCTACCTTGTGAGTTATGCAGACCTTCCTATTAACTTTTCTTTAAACACTAGAAACAAATTTTTTTTGTTAATATTTGTGCCATTGCAGATTAACTTGTCGTTCGCACTTTGCTTCTTTAACTTTCTAAGTATATGTCAAATTGTGCCCACTGACACAGTGGAATCACATTGGGTATGTTGTTGTTGTTTCCCGCAAAGTTAGGGGTAAGGTCAATGTACACCCCACCCTCCCTAGACCCCACTTGTGGGATCACATTGGGTATGTTGTTGTTGTATAGACTACCAGATTTTGTGGAATGTGTCATGGGTCACTATAAATTTGTTGTGTTTAAAATGGTCTAACCTGAGCTTGTTCTGGAAATTAAACATGTAAAGAGAGAACATTGTTTTAAGTTAATGTCTTGTTATCCTAACTGAGTTTTAGATCTGTAAATGACAAAGGTGAGTGTGTATCAATGGAAGAGTAATTGACCTGTTATCACGTCTTATGCAGTGCTAAGCATGGGTACTAGATATGGAGGCTGTTTAACTGCACTGTGCTTGTTGCTTCTTTTATCCCCTATGGTGTTTTCGGTGTCAAATGATGGACTGATCAGAGTTGGAATTAAGAAGAGGAAGTTGGATCAGACCAACCAGTTTTTTGGGGGCATTGGTTCTAATGAAGCGCAGTCTACACGGAATTATCGTCTTGGTGGAAATATAGGAGATTCAGACACTGATATTATTGCACTAAAGAACTACTTGGATGCTCAGTACTTTGGTGAGATTTGCATTGGCTCACCACCTCAAAAGTTCACTGTGATCTTTGATACTGGAAGTTCAAATCTTTGGGTGCCCTCCGCAAAATGTTATTTTTCAGTGAGTAGCTATATACTGTTGTTATTACTGATGCAAATGCATGTTACCATGTCTTGACGAATAAGGCTTATGTTAAATTTAATCTGACGCAGCTTGCTTGTTATCTCCACCCGAAGTA
Source organism: Anisodus acutangulus (assembly GCA_029783415.1). NCBI lineage: Eukaryota > Viridiplantae > Streptophyta > Magnoliopsida > Solanales > Solanaceae > Anisodus > Anisodus acutangulus. The sequence goes on from CM056491.1 coordinate 57,651,446, forward strand.
CAAGTCAAGTCATTCCAGTACCTACAAAAGGAATGGTAATAGATGCTACTCATGTTTCTACCTTGTTTCACTTTCTCTTTACTTCAATTAGAGTCCAGCCTGTGATTTTTGTTTATTTGTTGGAGTATACGTACTTTTTCGTTGATTGAGTGTGTGCCGTAATTTCTTTTCATTCAACGGAGGACATACTGGTAGCAACAAGCCATCTTTTATTTTGTTTAATGACCTGATGAACAACAACTCCGTCAGGCTGAGGCTGCAATAAAATAATTTCACTTGGAAATATTTGGAATTTTAAAACCAAAAAACAAATAAAGATAAATATGGATTACTGTTAGATGGACATCTTCATTGCATGTTCACAAAATTGATGTGCATATATTTTAATGATAATTAACTGCATGACATAGCATCTAAATTTATTAGGAGGAGACTATTTATCTTAAATGCTGTTCTTTTAGCATTGCTCTGAGACTACTACAGTTAGTTTGTTCCACCATATCTTGAAAAAAATGAGAGGATCTTAACAGTCATAACAGACCATGAAAATTGATGATTAAGTGCCTTCCACATCTCCTGTGGTGAACACCTCATTTATGGAAATATGTGTCAAATGATGAAAAACCATTTAATATTGCAAAAATGTCAGATGCTTGCCATGTGACATGTCCCAATATGGTTAAATATAGAATATCGATGTTATATAGGCGGAAGATAGTCTATTAGGACAAAGCTCTGCCATAGTTGGCTATTTATTCTTGTGAAAGTTTCCTGCACTTGAAAGTAGTTTGCAAAATATCAATCAATTCATACCTGATGCAGGGACATCTGCTGCAATCCGCTATGGAACTGGAGCTATTTCTGGATATTTTAGCAATGACAATGTCAAAATTGGCGATCTTGTTGTCAAAAATCAGGTTACTATCGAATTAAAGTGTTTTGCATTTACTCTGCAGGTTTCTTTTCTAACATTCCTTTCGAGTAGGACTTTATTGAGGCAACTCGAGAACCAGGCATCACCTTTTTGGCAGCCAAGTTCGATGGTATTCTTGGACTTGGATTTCAAGAGATATCTGTAGGGAAATCTGTCCCTGTCTGGTATGCTATCCATCTATTATCTATATTTTTTTGTTTCAGGGTGATTTTCATGGGCTTCAATTTTAAATTTGCAAGATTTTCTTATTTTTCCATTTACTTCTTTTGATCTGGTATGTCCTAAATTCTTTTCTTGCTCGAATCAACAAGTCTTGAGACATCTACAATACTCTTAGGTACAATATGGTAAATCAAGGCCTTGTTAAAAAAGCAGTCTTCTCATTCTGGTTCAATCGGAATGCTGAAGAGGAAGAAGGGGGTGAACTTGTTTTCGGTGGAGTTGACCCCAAACATTTCAAGGGTAAACATACATATGTTCCTGTAACTCACAAAGGCTACTGGCAGGTGGATTTTCTATTCATCTTCTAAAAATGAATCTGCATCTTTGCTGTATACTTTTGTTTGGACTGATTAAAGTATGTCCTATTCTCAGTTTGATATGGGTGACGTGCTTGTCGGTGGTGAAACAACTGGTATTTCTTGATTTATTGTTTGTGGTGTTGCCTGTGAATATTAATGATTTTGAATTTTCAGGTTAATTTTCTTCGTGTAGAAGCTAATTTTCTATTTTTTTCCAGGATTTTGTTCTGGTGGTTGTTCAGCAATTGCAGACTCTGGAACATCCTTATTGGCAGGACCAACAGTATGTATCTTGCTAGACAAAAATGCATTAATAAGAATCAGAACCACAATTATTAGCAGATAACATGCACCTTAAACAGAACTGCAACATTTTTTTGATAAGCAAACTGTAGCACTTTTAGTTCTAGTTTTTTCCTTTAAAATCTGAACTAGCAAATTTTGTTGTGTATAAAATCTGTCAAAATATTTTCTTCATTTTCTGATTGCTTCTATTAGGAGTGTCAATGACTAGTAATATTTCCTCAAATTTCTTTTAGACTTGCCAAAAAGCCGGTCCAACCAGTAACAGAGTTGAACATGACAAATTAAGGAATGGGTTTTTACATCTAATGTGATCCTAGAGTTCCCGATTGATATTGACTGCTGTGTTCTAAAGAGTTAAAAAGGGTTCAGGAGGTGTATTTCTTTGCGCCCCTCTATTTGCAAAGAACAATAAGATTGAATTCTACTTATTAAAAAAATTGGATGATTGAATTCTAAGTTGCTTCGTCTATCCACGAGAACTACTTCTCCGGATGAAGGTTTTCAGAAACCTTAGGAGACTTGTGACCTAATGACGTACATTAAGTTTTTGGGCATTCATGTAGAACTCATTATTCATAACCATGGAATAGGTGTTGTGGGGCCATGTGACTTCTTATCTCAGCTGCTACTCTGTGATGTTCAGTATAAGTCATTGAGTTCTTGATGTATGTTTGTATCTTGCTTATGTTTAATATATTATCTCTAACATCATGCATCAGAATAAATAATTTTTCTTTATTCATATTTTTTCAGACCATTATTACTCAAATTAATCATGCAATTGGAGCGTCAGGAGTTGTCAGCCAGGAGTGCAAAACAGTAGTCAGTGAATATGGAAACACTATACTGTCTCTACTAGAATCAAAGGTATGACATCTGCTAAGTATCTTTCCTATAATTATTCTGTATAAATGTATTTGCATCTAAGTAGTAGTATACAGTATACACAGGTTTTTGCACAAATAGTGATAGCCTATTGTCACTGCTTTGGCTTGTGCAAGGGTCTGGATCTGGAGGGTTTTAATGCCCCACTTTCTGTCTATAACTACTATTTTATTTTGCATTATTGTCAAGCTTTGTTGACTTACTGCATATCCCCACTCGCGCGCACGCGCGCACACACACACACACACATTGATAATTATGGATGACACCTCTTGCAAAAAGGTGTCTCCGCCACTGTATCCGATTGTTTTCACCGACACCGAACGGTGTCAAGTTACTAATTTTTTGAGCAGCTTACTACATTTGATATTAGAATCTGAGTTCTGGTTTTCCCGCCTATGCTTTACAGGCAGCGCCTCAACAGATCTGCTCCCAAATTGGTTTATGCTCTACGGATGGTAGACGAGACGTTAGGTGAGGTTAAATATATCTGCATGTTACATTTTGCATTTGAAATGATTACAGTTAGAAATGATCAAATATACACATCCCATAATATTGGTCTCTCATCAATTTTATCACCATCTTTCTCTAGTTATTACTGTTAGAGAAAAACTGAGCAGTTTATTGTCACTTGAAGTTGCAGCAGGTTCTACTAGCTGTTTATTTCAACACATTTGTCCTTGACTTAATCAGCTGTATGTCTGGACCAATTATTAATGTTTAAGTCTATATGCAGCATGATTATTGAGAGTGTGGTGGACAAACACAATGGTGCTTCGAATGGCGTGAAGGACGAGATGTGCAGGGTTTGTGAGATGGCTGTGGTATGGATGCAAAACCAACTAAGAAAAAATGAAACTGCAGATAGAATCTTTGACTATATTGACAAGGTGAGGTAGATTTTATACATTATGTAAAGCTAATGTTTGTTAATTAGGATCTCAAGGCTTTAATTCAAATTCCAACTGCAGCTTTGCGACCGAATCCCCAGTCCAATGGGAGAATCAGCAGTTGACTGCAACAGCCTTGCTTCCATGCCTAATGTTTCCTTTACTGTTGGTAATAAAACATTTAACCTGACACCTCAACAGGTAATTTTTCTGTCTGATCTACTGATGTGCTTTGTCTCAGTTACGATATTCCTTCTGAGCACACAAGTGTCTAATAGACGCAATCAATAGTCAGCCAATTCTGTTCAAGAAGAATGTGCATCTTTAGACTTCCTTGTTTTGTCTATATTTGAACCAAGTGATGCTTTTAGGGAAATTGATTTAACACTTGGATGAAGGCTTATTACTGTTTTTTCTTTTCCGAAAATAAGTCCCAGAAAAGAAGTCTTCGAAAAACATATAGCATGAACTAATGGCACTGGTGAAATGAAAATATGCAGATGTGTATTGTACTTAATATTCTTTTTTGTTGTTGTCACTAAACAGTATGTCCTTAAAGTTGGTGAGGGTCCTGTTGCACAGTGCATCAGTGGATTTACAGCATTAGATGTGCCACCTCCTCGTGGACCCCTTTGGTATGTCTCTCTACTTTTTGTTCTGCACTCGCGCTACTCACTATGGTTAATTGATGCCACAATAAGCAGCTTCTATGAATCACCTCAACGAAAATTAGTACTCCCTCTGTTGCAGATTATGTGACCTATATTTCCTTTCAGTATGACCCCTTTCAAAATGTGAAAACAATTTAACTTAAACCAACAATCTTATCCTTAATGGCAAGCATTTTTAACCACACAAATGTTATGACAATGTTTAATACCACAAGTTTTAAATGTCATAACCACAGTTATTATGGCATGCTTAAGATCATCTTAAACGCCATTTCCAGTCAAATTGATTCACATAAATTAAAGCAAAAGAATTTTTTTATTTTATAAGCACCTCAATGTAAACTATTCTCTTCCTACATTTATTGAACTTCTTACTCTAGGGCTAACATGCATTAGTACTCTTTCTTTCAAATTGCTTCTCCTAAAGTCTTTCTAAACTATTCAATGTTGAGCTTCAACATAATATTTGAACGTGAAACTGGGCAAGAGTTGCGAACAACAATGTTTTAGAAGGTAAAAGTGGGACTCACCTCATGAAGAGGCAACTCCCGAGGGCAATCCATACACGCTTTACACCTCGTATTGTTTGCTATGTATGCACTAGAAGTTTTACTAAAATTTTATACTCCGATGTTATTCTATGATTAAGAACTGGGCTACTTAGAATATCTTGTGGATATAAATTATTACACTTAAATAGTTGAATCAAATCCGTTTTACTATTTATGAGATACTGGTTAATTTGATTTGATACATCTCTGCTAGATGCTAGTGGATCTAGTTGATTAATTAGCTCATTGGGTATCGTATTGTGCAGGATCTTGGGAGATGTCTTCATGGGTCGCTACCACACAGTGTTTGACCATGAGAAAATGAGAGTTGGTTTTGCGGAAGCAGCTTAAACGCCTCTGTCTCTCTCTGTGTTGACCCTTTAAATATCACAAATGGTTTGCCTTTAAAATGTCTGCTATTGTAAATAAATAACTGATGCTTGAATCTTATTACTGGATATTTCAGAAACTCTTAACAGCTGTTGTGTTATGACAGATTAATTGCTCCTGAATTTCTAGAGATGATCAAAGAAAATGAATATAGGGATATTCAGGTGAGATAACTCAAGCCTTAACACAAAATTATGAAGCATCAAATAAGGGTTAAAATTAGCCAATGCAATGAGATATAAAGATTAAAAGTGAAACCTGCCTACTTAATGTCAGATTTATAAAAGACGATAGACATACAAAGTCACCCTCTTAGAATTATTATTGGAGATTGCAAACACTTATTTGACGTCAATAAGGCAAATATCACCCACATATGACATATTAAGGGATGTAAACACGTAAACTTTTGATAATGAAGATCACAAACATGAAAAACTAATGCTAGTATAGGAAGATGTGATCAAGGATATGAAGTTATTACTCATGATAAATTTAAGCAGCCCGATGCACAAAGCATTATGTGTAAGCCGGGCCTGGAAAATTCTAATTTCTATCATGTTATATTTGATAATATGAGTAACTTGAAAGTTCTCCGTCCCCTTCAAGTTTAGTATTCCCTCTATCTCAATTTATGTGGCACAGTTATAACTTCGAGAATCAAACTTTTGAACTTTGATCATGAATTTAGATATAGAAGCTTTACTCACTCCGTCTCAAATTATCTATCGTGATTGCTAAAATAGTTGTCTCTAATTATTTGTAATTTTAGAAATTCAAGACAAAATTAATTATTTTTTCTCTATTTTATCCTTAATAGAATTTTGTCATAATGCAGATGACACATAAATATAGTAAACATTTATCGGAGAAAGATTATAAATTAGAATAATGTAGGTCAAATACGTTCTAATTAAATTCTTTAAGGGGTGTGTAAAACAAAAAAATGACATAAATTAAGACAGAAGGGGTAAGATCTTTGAAATAAAATTCATAGATTTAGATCCTAGGTAAAAACATACTATAAATCATATCAAAATATTTTAAAAACTTCCGGTAAAAAAAACTTAGTTAACTTTTGAAAATTTAACTATGCCACATAAATGAGATGGAGGGAGTAATTTGGACTAAGCTCTCCTCCCTTATTTCCTACGGATCTTCTTTCCTATAAAATATCAGCTCTAAGCTCAACATCCATGAAAACAGTGCACGAGCAGAAAACAGTGCACGAGCAAAAAAGATTAGGAATCTGTCAGACAGACAAAGGACCATCCCAACCACAACGAAGGGCTGAGAACTATCATCTACTGCACCAAGGAAATTTTTCATAGTTTGGGCGTTGAACACAAGTCTCTGGTAAAAATGTAAGGTGACAGTTAAACAACTTTGTACATTGCACAAAATCCGGTGTTTGATGAACAGACTACACATAGAAGTGGATTGTCACTATGTACGGGATGCACTACAGTCCGATATAATATTCCCCAGTCATGTGTCAACTAGCGAACAATTGACAGATATATTTAAAAATACTTTGGAAAAATTGCAACATGAATATTTACTTGGCAAGTTGGTCATTCGAAACCCTCATGCTCCAACTTGAGGGGGTGTGTTTAGGTTTTATATGCTGTGACCCTATTCTAGTCTAATTGTAATAGTTTTAGTCTATTTATGGTACAATTGTAATTAAGGTAAAATATGATTTAGAGCCCTATTAAAATAAGATTACCTTATTAGACTTGGTTAAGGAGATGGCTTACTTGTACATAAGGAGGTTATTATGATGAATGAAAAACAGAAAGAATTCTCCCATAAAGAGGTCATTATAATAAATGAAAAGCAGAAAGAATTCTCCCATTATTCTTGATTCATAGGAATTCTCGTCCATGTATATATTTTAATACCTGCCAATTCAATGTGAAGCAGTTCTAGTTATGGCTGGCCAGTGGGCCGAGTCAGCCCGGTCCTGCCCCGACACCGCCTGAACCCGACTTTTAAAAAAAAATTGTGGTATCGGGACTCGAACCGGGACGGGACATCGTCTCGTCTCGACCCGTCCTGGCCTGCCCCAATCCCGCCAGGCCCGACCCGGTCCCGGTCCCGTCCCCCGATCCCGCCCGAAACCCCCCCCCCCCCACCTTTGCACAAATAGTTGTTGCACCAACGACCATTTTTGGCCTCCCCCCTACCCCCTTAATATTTATTTTTAACTCATAAGTTATTATATTTACACTTTAACCCAATTTTTCAACTATAAATACCTCATTTTCTCTTCATATTTCTCACAAATCTTCCTACAATCTCTCTATTCTCTCAATCTATCTCTCTACAAGTCTATATTGTCTACTAAATATTGAATTTTATTTATTCATTTGAGAGTGAAGTTGGCAAGTAGCTTGAGGATCTTCCATCGAGCAAAGTTTCAATTTTCAACCTCTCGATTACACGTCGACGTTACGTCGGCGTTTGGTACATTCGTTCCTAGCACACTTAATTTCATTTACTTTAATTATTTATTAGTATAATTATAAATTTATAATGGAAGGATTTAAACGTATGCTTACGGGTAGGGGTCAGGCTTCTTCTAGTACGGGCAACAAGGGCAAGGGTACTTCTTCTAGTCATTCTATTTTTAGACATAATCCTATTCCTACACAAATATTGAACATTTTCCTACAATACCATTAGATTTAGACGAGGAGCTATTTTTTGGAACTCAAGAAGACTTTAATTTAGACGATGATCTAGATGATACACCCACAAATGTAGATGACAACACACCCACTAGTGCACCTTTAACTGAAATGCCTCATATTCTCCCTAGTATGAGACAAGGTCCAGCAAAACGACCATTAAAATCAGATGCATGAACATTTTTTGATAGGGACGTAGAGAATCAAGTAGCATGATGTAAAATTTGTAAAGATGTTTTAAAATTTAAAACTGAAAAAGGTCACGGTAGGACGGGGATTTAATGAGACACATAGCAAGGGCTCATCCAGCTAGATATACCAAATACGAGCCTTTAAAACCGGGTGCGCAAACGCCCGCTCCATCGGGATAAGGTTCACTTACTGTCCCGGATAAAGTACATGGTCAAATTAACCCCACGACGGGGGAATTGTAGGCCCTAATTACAATAAACATAGAGATAGGGAAGCAATAGCAAAATTAGTTGCTATGAAGGATTTGCCCTTTTCATTTCCTTCATCTCCCGGGTTTATTCATTACCTTAGAGATATGTATAATCCTGCTTTTAACGATTTTCCTAGATCAACTGTTAAGAGAGATGTATTTAAATTTGCACATGAATATCAACAGTATTTACGTTATTCATTATATCATTTTAATGGCAAAGTGACTATCACTTCTGATATAGACCGTAGTACTGACGACCATGATTATTTAACGGTAACCTGTCATTGGATAAATTATAAATGGTCTATGCCAAAACGTATCTTAGCGTATAGATATATAGATGATAGGCACACATGTACTTTTATTGCAGAAAATATTTATCAAGTGTGCGATTATTATGGAATAACTGATAAAATTATGACTATTACATTAGATAACGCTTCTTCTAACAATTATGCTATTACAATTTTAAAAAATAGTTTAACTCCATCTTTTTTAGACCATTTTCATATAAAATGTGCGTGCTATATATATAACTTAGTTGTAAAGGATGATCTATCACTTTTTGAAGACATTCTTAGTAAAATACAATTTGCTATAAACTTTATTTTTAAAAATAATAGAATACAAAGATGAAAAGAATATAAAAAAACTTGTCACGATTGTCAACTACCTTATAGAAAAATTCCATAAGAAGTACCACTAGGTGGAATTCTTTATACGAGCAACTACTTGTTGCTTATGACTATAGAAAACCTATAACTTTATTTTTTAACTCTCATAATCAAATCCAGCTGATATGGTTGTAGATAGCGATTGGGGAAAAATTTCCGAACTTATTGTATTTTTAGAGAAATTTTTTCAAGCAACAAAAGAATTTTCCGGTATATATTATCCTACTATTTCAACTATGTTGTTTTATATAGATCTAATATTTTTACTGCTTAATGAATATATGGATAAACCAGCTTATAAGGCAACTATTAAAAAATATTTATCAAAATAAAAAAATATTTTATTCCTATTCCCACTATTTATATTATTGGTGATGTATTTAATTTGACTATTAAAATAGACGGTACTAAATCACGTATTGAAATTATTTACGATTGTATAGCAGTACTACCACCTTCAAGTCCCAAAAATCCAAATCACCCACCACCTATTGAACAAACTAAAGAAGAAGTGTTGTCTAGCGTAAAAGACGAATGGAAAAAAGTATATAAGTTTTACCAACAAGAAAGTGTTAGCAACCTACCGACTTCCATACCATCTTCTTCTTCATCAACACAACCTCACAAAAGACATGTTGTTTCTGTGGCTAGTATTGAAAACCTCAGAAATAGAATGTGCGGCCGTACCACTACTAATCAAATTAGCGAGTTTGATATTTTTATTTTGCAGGATTCTGTACCGTACCAAGCAATTCTCAATGAAGAAAGACTTGAAGACTTGCTGAAATACTGGAGGGGGAATGAGAAGGCCTTTTCGACACTTTCAATGATGGTCCGAGATGTTTTGAACATTCTAGCGTCATCAACGGTGTCTGAAAGCGCTTTTTCTGTCGGTAGATATCAAATAGAAAAGCACAGACACTAATTCGCCGGAGACAGCTTGGAGATTGTAGTATTATTCAGAGATTGGATACGAGCGGAGCAGAGAAGGTGCGGTCAACCGGAGATCAACGAAGAAGAAGACGAAAACTACAAGGAAATCTTATCCGAATGTGGTGGAAGCGACGTGGAGCAATTTGACCAACAAATATCAATTCCAACTGAAGAACCACCGGAAATTATCAAGAAACTAGAACAGTTTGAACAACTTACATCCCTGTCCAACAATTCTATCCTGTCATGTTTGCCACTTAGAAAAATTCATAGATTCTTTGCACCAGTCCCAGAAATGGCGTTCCACCATGTCATAGAATACTTTTTGATCTCAGTAGTTAAGAGTGTTCTTTTTTCCAACATGAAGCCAAATGCGTTTTGATCTTTGCTAGCAGTTTGAGTTAAGTTGTAACAATATTAAAATATTGTCCTTGTAGTATACTATTGTTGTCGAAAGCTTGATGAAACAATTGATGTCATTCTTGAGTCTTGGCTGAAATGTAGATGTTTGCATTGCATTGGTTATTTTAAGATGTTACTGGTAAAATGCTTTTTAAAAGTTTACCATTTGTGCATGTTGTTGGTCTTAGAAAGATGCTCTATGACAGTTAGAAAGATGCTCTATGACAGAGAAATGGTATGTCTTTCATATATTTTTAATTTTTTAAGATATTGAATTTTGATTTATTTAAAATTTGAGATTATTGTAAAGAATTTGATCAAATTGGACAGGTTGGGTCACGACCCATTGTTTAGTCCATTTCAACCTAGCCCATCTTGATCCAAATGGACTTTGTGCAGGGTTGGGCATTAGCCCAACTATTGGTTCAACCCATCTAGGCTAGCCTAACTTCAGCCCAAACAGTCTATTTGCCACCCCTACACACAAGACATTAAAATCGGGTTCACTGGACCCCGTTCTCCTATTACGTATTCTGTGTTGTGTTCCTTACCCAACATAAATTCTTGCATTTCTCGAGTCGGAACAACAGCGGATCAACTACAACAAGAAGGGGCACTTGGGCCTTAAGCCAATCGATCGCCAACAGGAAGCAAAATTGGGCTTGAACCCATTCTCTTAAACTCTCTTTAAATTTCTGCATTTACTTTTACACTACTTGTATTTTTGTGTAAACATTTTTTTGGAAACTAAATAAAGCCCTAGCAGGCCTTTGGAATACATTAAGTTACTACTTTATATTTTCTGCCTTTAAATTCTGTCTCGTTTTCTTTTATGATAAAACAGTCCGTTCTTCTAAAAAAAATTTGTCTCGTATTTCTTTAAATAGTAAACTCGTTGTTCCCTTTTATTAAAATCTCTAATGCTTAGCTAAATCAGTTTGTTTAAAATAAAAGTCAGGTTAGTCTTTTTAAGTTAACAGTTCTGTCCGTTCTTTTTCTGAAAAGCAGTTTGTTAATAAAAGGGGTATTTCTTTGCATTAGGCAAATTGTAGGCTAAAGGATTTTCATATTAATGGTTTTAAAATAAGTTGTATTTATCTAATTTTTGATATTGAATTTATTCAAGATCGATATCTGGACAAATATAGAGTGGAAGGAATATAAGCAGCTAAGTATCAAGTTTTGAAATAATTTCTTTCTCGATCTTTCCTAAAGAATAAAAACAATTTTTTTAAACTTTCTTCTCTAAATTACTCTTTCTTTAAATCAGTAACTTTCTTTTTTAAATCATTCGTTCTTTAAATTAGTAACTTTCTTCTCTAAATTACTCTTTTTTGGAATCAGTATTCTCTACTCTAAATCGCTTTTCCTTTAAACATGTTATACTCTTTTTTAGCCAAATATTTAAAATCTGTCTGTAATCGCTTTTGCGGATTTTTCTGAGATGTCTAATACCTTTCTCAGAAAATCATCAAAACCATTACCATTTCTTTGGTACTAAAAGGTTTCTTTTCCGAAAATAAATCTTTTTCAAAATGATTTTCTAATTCCGTAAAAATTAGGTGGCGACTCCGTGTTCATAACAAAGAGCCAATTCATGGGACGTTTTCAACAACGAGTGCAAAAACCGATCGTAACAACTACATTTTAGAAACTAATAATATTTAAATTTACTTTAAAATATTACCACTTTGAATTTGGTAAAGCTCTGCAACTAATTTCGAGTAACAATAAAATTTTGACAATTTTATGATGGATACAACTTATATGCTTTGTGATTAGAAATTTTAGTATTAGGGTATACTTGGTGATTAGGAATTTAGTTTTAGGAATTTAATGCTAAATGAGAAAAGTATTGTGTAAGATACTAAAACTAATTCGGTAATCGCTACTCCTATTTGTTATTTGTTATTTCTTTTTCATAATTTTCTTTTAAATTTCAAGTTAAAATTAATTGCAATCATGAATACAACTTCTAATTTGGTGATTATAATTTAACTTTAAATGAGTAAAGTATTGTGTAAGATACTAAGACTTATTCGGTAATCACTATTCCTAATTTTTACTTCTTTTGTTCACAATCTTCTTTTTAAGTTTTTAATTAATCTAAATAGCCTTTTGGGCCAACGGACCGGCCTCGACCCAGCCTCAGTCAGGACGCAAGGGTCAACTGGCTGACTTGGGTTGGGCTTATAAACCTCAACTTTAAATGGGCTTAAGAAATCTTAGCCCAACCCTACCCTAATAGCGGGCTGGCCTCAAGGGGCAAGCCCATTTTGACGGCTCTGTATACAATACTTACATTATAAATAAGTTTCATATTTTTGAAGAATTATTCAAATTTCTAGGCCAACTTCTATTCTTCAATCATTTCTAAAATTCGTTTATGTATGTTAGAACAACATACCCATTGGTTATAGATCTCCATGCCCTAACATTAATTTATTTGATATGAGAAAGTAGACGAATCTTTCAATAGGCATAGTTTGAACCATCTAAAATGGGAAGTCTACCAATAGTCGGATTTGCCGGATCCATAACTTGAGACAACAGGACCAATCACTTATTGTGTTAAGTGTCGGCTCTGATACCACTTGTTAGGTCCAGGTATGCTATGGAATAATAAAAACAAACTGGAAATGTCGTCAGGCACCAGTGACAACACTTTAGTAAAACATAAAACTTTAAAGAGCAATGCAGCGGAAATTTAAAGAACACAAAGGTTTAATATTTACATAGGTTATATAATTTATATAACGTATGATGGTCAGTGACCGAAAGTATTATATATATTTATTATATACAAAAATTACAAATTCATTTCTTTACAATTGTACAAGATGAAATGGAAATGAATTAAATGTTGAAGTTGTAGATGACTTCTTCCTGAAAAATCTAACTAAGTAGACATAGACAACCTCTCATTACAATCGCTCCATACAAAACTAATCTAGAATCTAAACAACAATTGTAATGTTGGACAAAATGTTGTCGACACACTCATGCAACACTTGTGATCCAGATTTCTGAGATGAAATCCCGAGAGCTCTCTTGGTATTTTTACATTTTGATTCTGGATATCGATTCACTCTTGTAGCCTCTCTATTTATAGTAAAGAGTCTTCCTTGAAAAATCATCGATTGGTTGAGTAGGTTGAGGGAAAGGTGGGCAGCTGGTGTGTTTGTTGGAGAAGATCATGGAGTCGAAATCTCAACAACTTTGACTTGTTGTTCACTCGACTTCTTCCACAAGCTTTGACTCTTTCTCCCACGTTTTACACAGCTCCTAATTCACATGCCTTAATCGTTTTTACCACTCAGTAAAACTGTTACTGCTTAACGTGAAGTAAGACAAAACTGTTATGAAAAATGTTTGTCTGAATGTTGTGACATTTGTCCCAACATTTTTAGCAATCAACAATAGTACTTCAGGGAATACGTTAGGTCAAATGTTACAACACCAACATTAACATATGCGATAGTCATGAATCCCTCCTTTCTTCCGGAGGTGGGGGAGGACATGAGCATAGGGCAAAATCTGAATCTAGATCAAACCATGATGAATTTTGTTCTATGGAATTGTAGAGGAGCTCTGTCAGAGGATTTTAGGAGGAGTTTCAGGTCTCCGTTGGATAATTACTACCCAGGTTTGGTGGTCTTGGTAGAAACTCATCTTCAGGAGTATGCTAATCTTAGGGATGAATTTAATTTCTCGAATGTGGAAGGTGTGCCTGCTGTGGGACATTCAGGTCGTATAGCAGTGATGTGGCATGCTAATTTACTAGATGTTACTGATTTTATCATAAACTCCCAGGAGGTTCACTGCATGATCAAGGTATTTCCTAGACCAAATTCTTGGTTATTTTCAGCTGTCTATGCTAAAAATGATAGTAACTCTAGGGAAGTTCTTTGGGATAACCTCGCGAATTTAGCTAATTCTTTCAAGGTCCTTGGCTTATGGGAGGGGATTTTAATGAGATAACTCGGGCATCTGAGAATTTTGGTGGGAATTTAGTTAACAATTTTCGAGCAGACAGGTTCTTAAGTTGTCTTAGTCATTGTAATTTGGTGGATTTAGGTTATTCGGGTAGTCGTTACACCTGGACTAATAATAGGCATAACGGGGATATAATTCTTGAACGCCTTGATCGATTTGTGGCCATTTATAATTGGATAAACCTTTTTCCTGAATTTACCTTCAGGCATTTACCACGTACTCACTCAGATCATTGCTCTCTTTTGATTAATTTAACTAGTTTTGATCCTCCTACGGTGAAACCGTTTCTACTGGAATCTATGTTGATAATCAAATATTAAAAGTGTGTTCTATCTAACAGCTTAAACTTTTAGATCAGATGGTCACACACTTCAATATATGTGAACTTCTCATCCTGATTTTCGACATTTAGTTGAGCGAACTTGGCCTAATAATCATAATGATTTGGTTGTTTCCATTGAGCAGTTTAAGCATATTATCTTAGAATGGAATAGGGTTAAGTTTGGTAACATTTTCTACAGAAAAAAAGAAATTACTTGCGAGGCTTCAAGGTATCCAGAGTTCTCCTCGATACCCTACAAGTCATTTCCTACAAAGCTTAGAAATTTCTCTTTCTCATGAATTTAATCAAGTTCTTAGACAAAAAGAGCAATTTTGGAGACTTAAATCACTTATTAATTGGTTAAACGATGGGGATGCGAATACTAAATTTTTCCATATTAGTACTCTTAAGAGAAGAAGGAATCGCATTATGGGGCTTTGTGACAATGCTGGAAATTAGTTTTTTGATAAGTCTCAGATTTCAAATGTCATTCTCAATTACTTTTCAACACTTTTTACCACTGAGTCTATTTCTTCTCCTAAATATACTCATGTGCACCTCCAAATTTTATTGGTTGTGATCTTTGGTCTAGCCTGGACACTCCTTTTACTAGCAATTTTCCAATCTATTCAATCTTTTCATCCTTTTAAGGATCCGGGGCCGGATGGTCTTCACCCTTTCTTTTACCAACAAAATTGGGATACTGTCAAACTTTCTGTTGAGCATTTTTGTCAACATTTCTTTTACAATAGATCATTTCCTCCAGGTGTCAATGATACCTACTTGTGCCTTATTCCGAAAACTCAGCATGCATAATCAGTTAGTCAGTTTTTTCCAATTGGGTTGTGCAATACTTCTTATAAAATTATTTCTAAACTTGTAGTGGCAAGAATTAAGCCATTGTTGCCGCTTATAATAGGTCCAACTCAATCTAGCTTCATAACTGGCTGTCGTACTACTGATAATGCTATTTTAGTTCAGGATTTGCTTAACCATCTTCACCATTCCACTTCAAAAAGGGGTCAATTCCTTATTAAGCTGGACCTTGAAAAGGCCTTTGATCGTATTGAGTGGTCGTTCGTTCAATTAGCCTTGTCTTACTTCAATTTTCATTCTAACTTTATTAAGCTTATTAGGACTTGCATCTCTTCCTCTTCTATTTCAATTCTAATTAATGGTCCCCCTACCTCATTCTTCATGCCTTCTCGAGGTATACATCAAGGGGACCCTTTATCGCCTTATATTTTTATCATATGCATGGAAATGTTATCTCGACGTATTGACATGGTTGTAGATCACAAGCTTTGGAGCCCTATTAAGTTTTCTCCTCATGGGGCTGCCATTTCACATCTTTTCTTTGAAGATGACATAATTCTCAAGGGTAATATTGATACTACTACTGTTTATACAGTGATCGATATCCTTAATCAGTTTATGTCTCTTTCGGGGGAAAAGATGAACTATTCCAAGTCCAAAGTTTTTTTCTCAAAAATGACTTCTTCCTCTGATAGGTTGTTTGCACTAACGAATTATCAAATTCAAGAAGGTAATCGTTTTGGGAAGTATCTTGGGTTTCCACTTTTCACGAATAAGCCTACCAATGCTGATTTTCAATTTCTTTTGGACAATTTTAAAAACAAGTTTCCAGGCTGGAAAACAAATTTCCCTTTTCAAGCTGGTCGCACAACTCTCATTAAGAGTACTTTGAACAGTATTCCAAATCATATTATGCAACTGCATCAAATTCCTATTTCAGTTATCAAGCGAATGGATAAGTACGAGAAAACTTTTCTGTGGGGATGCGATCGGTATGTGGGACAGGACGGCCGGGTATTCGGGAGGTAGCTAGAGAAGTGCTAGGGGTCCCGCGGGATAGCTGTGGTAGGCATCGAGGGGACTGGTGGTGGAATGGTGAAGTTCAAGAGAATGTAGAAGCGAAAAAAGCAGCGTATGCAAATTTGATAGAAAGTAATGATGAGGTGGAGAAGTGGACGAATAGGGAATTGTATAAGATGGCAAGGAAGGAGACAAAACTAGCGGTTACGGCGGCGAAAACGGCAACTTTTGAACGTATGTATGTGGAATTAGAGAAAAAGGGTGGAGATAAGAAGTTGTACAAACTAGCCAAGGCAAGGGAGAGGAGGGCCCGTGACTTGGATCACGTGAGGTGCATCAAGGACGAGGACAACAAAGTACTGGTGGAGGACGCGCATATTAGGCGTAGGTGGCAATCTTACTTCCATAAACTCTTGAACGAAGAAGGAGACAGAGACATTGTGCTGGGAGATCTGGAGCAAGCTGGTAGGTACCGAGATTTTTGGTATTGTAGATAAATTAAAGTTGAGGAGGTTAAGGGTGATGTTCGCATGATGCGTAGGGTACGAGCGACCGGGCCCGATGAGATCTCTGTTGAATTTTGGAAGAACGCAGGTAGTGCAGGTTTGGAGTGACTGACTGAGTTGTTTAACGTCATTTTTAAGAAGGAAAGTATGTCCGAAGAATGAAGGCGGAGTACAATGATTCCTTTGTACAAGAACAAAGGTGATATCCAGAGTTGCAACAACTATAGGGGCATTAAGCTGGAAAGCCACACTATGAAAGTTTGGGAAAGGGTCGTCGAGACAAGGGTGACAAAAAACGTGTCTATTTCCTAGAGCCAGTTTGGATTCATGCCGGGGCGTTCGACTACTGAAGTCATTCATCTTATTATGAGATTGGTGGAGCAGTATAGGGAGAGGAAGAGAGACTTATATATGGTTTTCATCGACCTCGAGAAGGCATACGACAAAGTACTAGGGAGGTTATATGGAGATGTTTGGAGGTTAGAGGTGTACATGTGGCGTACACTAGGGCGATCAAGGATAAGTATGATGGAGCCAAGACCAAGGTACGGGCAGTAGGAGGGGATTCAGAGTTCTTCCTAATGATGATGGGGTTGCACCAGGGATCAACTCTTAGTCCATTCTTATTTGTCTTGGAGATGGATGGCTTGACGCGACAGATCCAAGAGGAGGTTCCATGGTGTATGTTATTCGCAGACGACATAGTCCTGATTGATGAGACTCGCAACGGAGTAAATGCTAAACTGGAGGTTTGGAGACAGACTCTAGAGTCTAAAGGGTTCAGGTTGTGTAGGACCAAGACAGAATACTTGGAGTGTAAGTTTAGTAACGGGAGCGACCTTGAGACAGGCGTGGAGGTGAGGCTTGGTACCCAGGTCATTCCGAAAAGATGAAGCTTCAAGTACCTCAGATCTATTATCCAAGGGAATGGAGAGATTGACGACGATGTCACACATCGTATTGGGGCAGGGTGGATGAAATGGAGGCTCACATCTGGAGTCTTGTGTGATAAAAAAGTGCCACAAAAACTTAAAGGTAAATTCTATAGGGTGGTAGTTAGATCGACTATGTTGTATGAGGCGGAGTGTTGGCCAGTCAAGACTTCTCACATCCAAAAGATAAAAGTTGCGGAGATGAGGATGATGAGATGAATGTGTGGGCATACAAGGAGAGATAAGATTAGAAATGATGATATCCGGGACAGAGTGAGAGTGGCCTCGGTGAAGGATAAAATGCGGGAAGCGAGGTTGAGATGGTTCAGACATGTGCAGAGGAGAGACACAAATGCTCCAGTGCGGAGGTGTGAGAGGTTGGCTATGGATGGGTTCAAAAGGGGTAGGGGTAGTCCGAAGAAGTGTTAGGGAGAGGTAATTAGATGGGATATGGCAGAGGTGCAACTTACCGAGGACATGACCTTAGATAGGGGGTTGTGGAGGACACAAATTAGGGTAGAAGGGTAGTAGGTAGTCGAGCGTAGCCCTACTTACGCTTACAAACTAGTAGTTGTAGTATTATTATTGTAGGCACTTAGACTATCATAGTCTAGGGCTGGCCAGTGGCCCGGGACGGCACGACCCCGTCCCGAGCCCGCCCCGGTCCTGCGTAGAAAAAAAAAACCGGTGGCGGGACTCGAACTCGGGACGGGATAATGTCTCGTCCCGCCAGACCCGAGCCCACCCTAGGCCCGCCCGACCCGACCCCGCCCCAAGCCCGTCCCAACCCCGCCCCGAGCCCGTCCCGACCCCGACCCCGACCCCGCCCGACTTCTCCCCCTTTGCAAATATAGCGGTTGCACCAACGACCATTTTAGTAGCCCTTTGCAAATATAACCCTTTGCAAATATAACCCCTTGCAAATATAACGCCCACCTTTATATCATACTAGTAGGCGTAGTAGTACTTTATAGTAACGTTTGATTTCTACTGCTATGTGTTCTTTAATGTACTTTATTTATCTTATGTACCTGCATTAGTTACTTCTTATTTTTCAGAATGTGCTATCATGACTTATTTTCTTGCTTTGCTTGTGCTTATGCTTTGTCTTGAGCCGAGGGTCTCTCGGAAACAGCTGCTCTACCTATCAAGGTAGATGTAAGGTCTGCGTACACTCTACCCTCTCCGGACCCACGTTGTGGGACTTCACTGGGTATGTTGTTGTGTTGTTTTAAATTGGCAGACGGTTACTACTCCTAAGGAGTTAGGTGGTTTAGGTATTCAATCTATTCGCCTTAAAAATAAGGCTTTGCTTGCTAGCACAGCTTGGCGTATGTTTTGGACATACTTTTGGCAGACAAAATAGGGAATCCATGAAGGCGTAGTATTCCAGTTAATCGGGATAAATCCCTTTGTAATATGCAACTTAGCAAGTTATAATTATGTAATGATGCTACTACTAGTACTGCTAGTTCCTCAATCCTACTCCCTTTATGTAAATATGGTACTGGGTTAAATTTCCAGGTGTGTAACCGTAACTAGTTTGTATAATATGATGTGCTTTTATGACCAAAAAAAAAAAAAAGAGAGGCATATAGCATCATTATATTATTATATTATTATATTTTCCACGAAAATGTCATTTAGATAGGGTGTACGCATACTATAATTAAACGGTATAGACTATCTCAAAGTATCAATAGTATAACCACTTTACCTGAATACTCCAAGAAATGTCATGTGCCTAGTGTGTGCGTATTATAAAAGGCACGCACTTCGGACTTCAAATAGTACAAAACTTTACCTAGTTAGTACATATCCTTTGAATAATGACATGATAGTATAATTTTTCTTTTTATACAATTACAATAGTAACTTAAACTAAATAAAAAAAATTTAATTGGATAACAATAATCAAGAGATCACAGTGATTTAAACTCGTGACATTAAACAAACTCGGCATTAACAGAAACATTATTAACATTATAAGTTATAACTAAGGGTATCCAGTGGTTCGGGCCGGCCCCCTTAAAAAATGGGATGGAAAATGACGGTGTGGGGGATTGAACTCGGGACGGAACTAGTGCTCGTCCCAGCCGTCCCGATCCCGCCTATCTCGCCCCGTCCCCCTCCCCTTTGCAGAAATAGCTGTTGCACAACGACCCAATTTCAATTTTAGCCATTGACAACGGCTATAACGGTCATTTTGCCCCCCACCCCCACACCATAAACTCCCCCTTAATATTTATTTTTAACCCCTAAGTTAGTATATTTACACTTTAACCCTATTTCTTAACTATAAATACCTCATTCTCCTCTTTGTTTTTCTCACAAATCTTTCTACCATCTCTCTAATCTCTCTCTCTCTCTACAAGTCTACATTGCCTACTAAATATTATATTTTATTTGCTATTTTCTATCAAAGTTCAAAAATTGGGAGTATCATCGAGCAAAATTTCAATTTTCAACATCGATTACACGTCGACGTTATGTCGGCGTTTGGTACCTTCGTTCCTTCTTTAAATTATTATTGTTATTTAATTTTAATTATCGCACTTGATTTCATTATCTTTAATTATTTATCTGCATAATTATAATAAAACGAATTGGACGTTTTTCTGGTAGAGGTACTAGGGGTAACAGGGGTAATGGTGCATCTTCTAGTAATCCTAATTACGATGGTTTCACTCATATAGATGAAACTGATTTTTTTAATGTTGATATTAATATATTATTAGATCATGAGGTATATTCTGCATCTAAACCATACTTTAATTTGGAAAATAAATTAGAAGATAATTTAGATAACACACCCACTAGTGCACCTCCACCTCAAGCTCAGACTGAGTCACAGGCTGGAACTGAAACTGAAATGCTTCTTATTCCCCCTAGTATAAGTCAAGGCCAAAAACAACGAAAATTAAAATCACCTGCATGTGTTTTTTTTTTACAGGGACAATCTAATCAACTAACTATATGTAAAATTTGTCGCGAAGTTTATAAATTTAAAACTGGAAAAACTCAAGGTGGGACGGGAGGTTTAATAAGACATGTAGAAACTCTCACAAAGCACAAATCCCGTCCCTTCCAAATCCGCCCCGACCCGGCCCACTGGCCACCCATATTTATAACTATGATAAAGATATTTTACCAAGTAAAATTGAGTTGCAAAGCCCATCCCCAGTGGTGGTTTCACTTTAATAAGACGTTAAATTTAAAAAGTTCACCAAAAATAAATGAATTTGACTCTTTGAAGAACATCGGAGGTGGGGTTTAATTCGTTGTAAAGTAAAAGCCTAAAACAAAAGATTGCCTCATCCGTTGGGCCTCATGCCTTATAACGCAATACCAGTTTTAAAAATTAGCATCATAATCTAATAATCAAATATTAGAGTAGATTACAAATGTACTACCACTAATTAATTATTTAATGAATGGTACTCCATTTGCCATGCCATGCTCTCCCATGTATGTAGGCGTGGATTGTGAGTTAGTTGATGATTATGGGAGGTTGTTAAAGCTCAAGTCACGTGGATACCTCGTTTTTCTTTTAAATACTACTTTAAGCACTTTAATTTGAACTGGTTAATCTCCTTAAATTCTTTTCTTGTTGGGTCAAGGAGAAATCTTTCATTGACTGACAGGTGTTTCATATGTCACGTAATTAACAGTCCATTTTTTGGATCCACTAGATTAGTCTTGTGACAAATTGCACCTGTCTTTTTTATTTTTTTAAAGAAAAAGGAAAAACTTGGCCTGCGTCTTGCAAGAAGAAAAGATCAGAAAAAGAAAGGGTGGCAGTAGTTAAAACAAGGTGAGGTTATCATCACTTTTGCACAATTCATGAACAATGTTATATACTCCTATTATTTTGAAGTACAAAAGTGAGGGTATGCCTGTCTGTTGAATTTGCCCAATCACAAAATTATGTTAGTATTAATTTTAAAGTAAGATTTAGCACCAACTTCCAATTTTTATGAACGTGTAAGTGGTGTATTGAATTAGGTTAGGTGCCTAAAACCAAGTAGACAACACTTGGTAGTAAGCATGTCTAAACATTGTGGAGGGTGACATTATATTGTAGTAGCATCATCACCGGATACAAGTCAACTGAAGAAGCTAGATTTTGGGAGGTGAGAAATAGGGAACAAAATAATTGAGATGAGTTGGTTAGCCTGCCAATTCAATGTGAAGTAGCTCTAGTACAAGTGGATATGAAGTAGCTGTACTACAGGTGGATGTTTTACTGCTTTCACGTTGTCCTTTACTATGTCACTGCACGTCCGTCTATGTCGTTGGACGTCGGCCTATGTCGTTACATGTCGGGCTAGGACGTCGGCCTATGTCGATGCACGTCGGACTAGGACGTAGGCCTATGTCGATGCACGTCGGGCTAGGACGTCGGCCTGTGTCGTTGCACGTCGGCTTATATCGTTGCACGTCGGCCTAGGACATTGGCCTATGTCGCTGCCCGTCGGCCTATGTCGTTGCATGTCGGCCTATGTCGCTGCACGTCGGCCTTGGAAGGAATTCACCGCCCGATCTAGTGCATTCATAAATGACTTGTAAGCATTGAAAATAATATTTTTTATAAAAAATAATATTTTTAAATATTAATTAATAAAATAAATTTAAAAATGTAAAAATATATATAAAAATGTTAGGAATAAATTCCCAACATATGAAATAACCTTGCAATATATAATGGAGTACACATTTGTACAAATACTGTAACAAAAAATATATTAAAAGCCAAAAACAATACGTTAAAAATAGCAAGGTTACGTAAAACATAAAAAAGAGGTAAAAATAACGTGGAAACGTGAGTAAGATGCAAGAACGTGATTAATGAGGATCAAACATTGGTGAAAGCGTTCACAATAGATGACGGGAGTAGATGGTGCATATGTCTCAAGGTCTTTGTTGGACGCATGTGGACCGAAAAGCATGGCCTTATTTTTAGTATTATACGTTCTTTTGATTTTTGTATGGAATGGGTGAATGTATGCTTAACAAGTCAAGCACAAGCATGTTCACTTAGCATGTCGCCTATGTCGTTAGATGTTGGCTTATGTTGTCGGACGTCGAACTATGTCGCTAGACGCCGAACGTTCGACTAGGCCACTATGGTAGGCCATTACTAGTGCTACGACTGTCGTTTGACATTCATCTTACAAATCAACTACTCGCCCATGTGGTTGGACGTCCGCCTATGTCATTGGACGTCCATTTATGTCGTTGCACGTCGGCCTATGTCATTGCACGTCCATCTATGTCATTAGACGTCGGCCTATATCGTTGCACGTTGGGCTAGGACTCGGCGTATGTCGATGAACGTCGGGCTAGGACGTCAGCCTATGTCGATGCACGTCGGGCTAGGACATCAGTTTATGTCAATGCGCGTCGACCTATGTCGATGCACGTCGGGCTAGGATGTCGACCTATGTCGATGCACGTCGGGCTAGGACGTCGACCTATGTCGATGCACGTCGAGCTAGGACGTCGGCCTATGTCGCTGCACGTCGAGCTAGGACGTCGGCTTATGTCGCTGTACATCGGCATATGTCGTCGCACGTCGGCCTAGGACATTGGCCTATGTTGCTGCCCGTCGGCCTATGTTGCTGCATGTCGGCGTATATCATTACACGTCGGGATAGGACGTCGGCCTATGTCGTTGCATGTCGGCCTAGGTCGTTGCACGTCGGGGGATAGGACATCGGCCTATGTTGCTGCTCGTCAGCCTATGTCGCTGCATGTCGGGCTAGGTCGATGAACATCAGCATTGGTCGCTGCACGTCAGCCTAGGACATTGGCCTATGTCACTAGTCGTTGGCCTATGTCACTAGTCGTTGGCCTATGTTGCTACATGTTGACCTATGTCGATGCACGTTGGGCTACGACGTCGGCCTTCGTCGCTGCACGTCGGCCTACGTCGCTACACGTCGGCCTACGTCGCTGCACATCGGCCTACGTCGCTGCACGTCGGCATATATCGATGCACGTCGGCCTATGTTTCTGCCTGTCGGACTATGTCGTTGCATGTCGGTCTAGGTCGCTGCACGTCAGGCTAGGACATCAGCCTAGGACGTTGTCCTATGTCGCTGGTCGTCAGCCTATGTTGCTGCACGTCGGCCTATGTCGCTGCACGTCGGACTAGGACGTCGGCCTACGTCTCTGGACGTCGGGCTAGGACGTCGGCCAGCCGCTAGACCCTACCTCCGACTAAGCCGTTTCCCGGGTCGGCAGGCTGTTAAACAGAAAAGATAACTCTTCTCGAGGCTCCCGCCGATGTCTTCGAACTTCCTAACGTTGCCGTCAACCGCCACATCTCGGTTTAGGAATTTTACCCCGATTCCCTTTCGGAGTACGCGCGAAATGCTCTATCTGTCGGGGTTCCCCCGACCCTTAGGATCGACTAACCTATGTGCAAGTGTCGTTCACATGGAACCTTTCCTCTCTTTGGCTTTCAAAGTTCTCATTTGAATATTTGCTACTATCACCAAGATCTGCACCGACGGCCGCTTCGCCCAGGCTCACGCCCAAGGTTTTGCAGCGACCGCCGCACCCTCCTACTCATCGGGGCCTGTCACTTGCCCCGACGGCCAGGTGTAGGTTGCGCGCTTAAGTGCCATCCATTTTCGGGGCTAGTTGATTCAGCAGGTGAGTTGTTACACACTCTTTAGCGGATTTCGACTTGCATGACCACCGTCCTGCTGTCTTAATCGACCAACACCCTTTGTGGTATCTAGGTTAGCGCGCAGATTGGCACTGTAACCCGGCTTTTGGTCCATCCGCATCGCCAGTTCTGCTTACCAAAAATGGCCCACTTGGAGCTCTTGATTCTGTGGCGCGGCTCAACAAAGCAGTCACGCCGTCCTACCTATTTAAAGTTTGAGAATAGGTTGAGGGCGTTGCGCCCCTGAGGCCTCTAATCATTGAATTTACCCGATAGAACTCGCACGCGAGCTCCAACTATCCTAAGGGAAACTTCGGCGGGAACCATCTACTAGACGGTTCGATTAGTCTTTCGCTCCTATAACCAAGTCAGACGAACGGTTTGCATGCGGCTCTCCACCAGAGTTTCCTCTGGCTTCGCCCCGTTCAGGCATAGTTCACTGTCTAAGTAGTTGTCGGAGTTTTTTCTTTCTTTTTTATGATCAGAAACGATTCACAATATTCTTATGCCTTCTGTGAAGGATTCCTATCATTGGGTCAGTACTTTGTGAGATACGTGCTCTATAAGGCCCACTAAAAAGAAAGCGCTATCTACTCCATTCGAAGACTTGAATCTGATATTTTAACTTACTGAGTGGAGAATTCCATCAATCTCACCACATTCCCGGGCGATGAGACAGCTAGTTACTCTGTTGGCTGTGTACCACTTTTAGATTTCTTCAAAAAATTTGCGCAAACTCTTGTCATATTGATAATTAAAAACAAAAACAAAAACAAAAAATCAAAGAACTTTAGACAAAGTAGTTTAATGCATAGAAGACATGTCTTGTCGGATTATCGACACTCATGCATAGTGGGAGTTGAATCACATTTGCTGTTAGCGGACAAATGTACAATGTATGTATTGCTTTAACAAAAAAGAACTTGTTAGTGGATGATTTAAAGGTTGCCCCTTTTACTCTTATAGACTATCTAGATAGGTTTGGAACTCATAATCACATCTTAACTCAATTTATTTATATCTGTCCAAATTCAACTCAGATCCATTAATTTGTCATCTTTTATTGTCACTTTAGTTTACAGAGTTGGATGATGTAGAAGGATTACAATGATCCGTTCAAATTTAGCTCAACCCCTTTGAAGATATGAATATGCACATTCAAAACTTGAAAAGTGTAAAGTGGTAAGAGTCTAATTCATTCTTGTTAACAAAGACCAAGAAATGGTCATTAGAGATCATGTCCACATACCATTTAGTTGCATCTTTCTGTGTCTACTTTTTTTTTCTTAGGTTTTATCTCTTTCTTTAATATCTTTTACTTTTCCATGTCTCAATTTACTAAACGACTAAATCTGAAAGTTTGTTTTAATCCTTTTACCTGTAGTAGTCACTATCTTCAAGTGTTCTTTATCCTCATTTTTTAACATTATTTCATTGATATTCTAGGCCTAATCATTATTATACTGTGAAGCCCAAGATTGTTGCTCAGCTAATACTGTCTCAAGAGTGGCCTTCGACTAAGCTGGACTATTCCTTATGCTAATTTTGTGTCATGTGGTGTTAATTAAGTGTTAACAAGTGGTCCCCTTACAAACTTTAGCAAACTGACAAATGCTACTAAAATATTAATGATAAAAAAATGGACAAAGGTGCAAATAGAGCCCTTAACTTTGCGATATAGATCGATCAGATATATCTTTGTTAAAAAAATAGTGCATATATACTCCTGTCATTACATAAATTTTGTGTAAATATACTCCTGTCATTATAGAAATGGTGCATATACCCTTTTTGCTGACATAATTCTTTTTAAAAAATTATCTAGCTTATATTTTAATTAAAAAATTACCATGAGGCTTTAAAAAATAAGTCTACCTATTTTGTTAGTAAACTTATTTTTAAATCCACATGATAATTTTTTTTTCTGGTGGGTCGGGTTTGGTTAGTTTAAAAAAAATATTTTTGTGCCTTTAAAAAAAATAAGTCTACCAATTTTTTTAAACGAACCAAACTCAACCCACCATAAATAAAATTACCACGTAACTATAAAAAAACAAGTCTACTAAAAAAAATTAGGTAGACTTTTTTTTTAAAAGCCGCGTGACTCTTTTTAATTAAAATAAGCTAAATGATTTTTAAAAAATATTCCGTCACGAAAAGGAAATAACTGCACAATTTGTATAACGATAGTGGTATGTTTGTACCACATTTTTAACGAAAGATAGATATGCTCTATATTACAAAGTTGAGCGGTACATCTACCCCTCACTCTAAAAAATTAACCTTAGACAATTCGCAAGAGATAATAGAAAAATCTATTGAATATCATTCAGGATTCTTGGTTAATGGATCTGTACACTATTGTATAGCACAAAACTTACAGCAAGATCGAGTCATTATTATTCACTGCTACTTTTAACTGTGACTCATCTCTTATTCCAAAAGGTGGAATCTCCCACCCCAGGAGCCCCCACACCCCGGTCCGACAGGTTTGTGAAGGAGGTAAATTATGGTGACTCAATTGATTTCAAAGGTTAGACCAGTACCACGCTGCGCACAAGGGGCCCTCCTTTTATTTCAAGAAGAAACCCCCACACTGCCGCTGACGGGATTCGATCCTTGGTCTCTTATTCCAAATATCCCCCTTGAAACCAATTGAGCTGCCCAAGCGGACAACTGTGACCCATCTCTCATCGTCCCATCTCCAACTCGATTCTCCTGAATTTAAACTCAATTTTCTTATCCTTTGCAGAGAAGAATCCATTGTGCTTACTGTTTGTATTGTAGAATCTATACTTTCTGATTCCTCCACTGAATTCCATAGGTCTTTGTTAAATATACACAATATACATGTGTATATTGTGGATATTGCTCTCGGAATTTCCCCTTCAAGTACCATATAGAGTATATATTTAGGATCTTAGTTTAGATAATATTGTAATGTAATTAGTATTGTACACTTACCATAATAATTGTATTACCATAAATGTATAGTTAGTATCCAATTAGAATAAGGTTTTAGGAGTAGAATAGGAATAGGATTCTCTTATTATGAAAATATGTAACTTGTATAAATAGTCTTTCAATTAATGAAAATAATCAAGGAATTATTTCTTTCATGTTATCAACAGTCTAGGTTTATTTTCTCTCCCAAACTCTCCACCTTTCCGTCGAATCCCTAGCAAAATCCGAGACCTTACTCTCGGATTTCGTGCCGACGAGAACCCCCTCCTTCCAAAAATTTTTCTCCCTAATCCCTCAATCACATATTGTTCTATCAATATGTCTACATCCCGAAACATGTTTCATCATGCCCTTACAGTTTCTAACATCAAGAATAACATCCCTCTTGTTCTTGAAATAGAAAACGTCCAATATGCGATGTGGGGCAACTGTTCAAAATTCACGCACGATCGCATCAAGTCATCCATCACATAATCCCAGCGGCTCCTGAGGATACGGAGGTGTCAGAACGCGAGGATGATCCTAAGTTGTGGACGACTCTTGATGCTACCATCCTTCAGTGGATATATTCCATATCTACGGACCTTTTGCAAACAATTATTGAGCCTGACGCTACGGCACATGCGACTTGGGATAGACTGCGTGATATATTCCAAGATAATCAAAATTCTAGAGCCGTTACCCTTGAGCAGGATTTCTCCCACGTCAATATGGAAGATTTCCCTAATGTTTCGGCTTATTGCAAAAGATTAAAGAAATTGGCGGACCAACTTCGCAACTTTGGCGTGCCGATTTTGAACGATTGTTTGGTCCTCCAAATGGGTTCCGGCCTCTCCGAGGCCTATAGTGGTGTTGGAACGCTTCTTCGGTAAAACAATCCGCAATTTTATCAGGCTCGTTCTATGCTTACGCTAGAAGAAGCAGGCATGGCAAAACGAGTGGCTACCGGTACTAGTCCAGTAGTCATGATGACCGAGTCCACGGTGTATCCTACCGGTTCAACAACTCGGGCCAAAACCGCAACAACTGTGGCGGCAAAAATGGTGGAAATAAGAAAAATAATGGCAAGAATTGCGGCGGCAACAACGGCGACAGCCGACAGAATGGTGGTGGCGGTGGGGGTCCTCACGGTGGTCAGCAGCAGCAATAGCAGTTTTGGGGCCCACAGTGGGCCCCTATACAGTGGCAGTGGGCCCCACAACAGCAGTTTGGGCCCAGCCAGTTTGTCTCGTGGCGATTTCAGCCAAAGAACCTTCAACCGGTAGTGGGCGACCCAACAACGATCTAGGCCCACCTGCTCGGTCCATCTACAACCGGTGATGCCTGGGCCGAGACCGCAAGCAGGGGTGCTTGGGCCTCGGCCCTCGCAAGCCCATCACGCAACGACACTCACGCCTACCGACATCGAAGCCGCAATGCACACGCTTGGTTTAAATCCTCCGGACCCAAATTGGTATATGGACACCGATGCCACTACCCATATGACATCTGATTCAGGTACGCTCTCGTCTTATTCCAATTTGAGCAACCCCCGCGGTATAATTGTTGGTAATGGTAATTCTATTCCAATTCGTGGTTATGGTCATAAGACGTTATCTCCCCCTCATCCACCTCTTATATTGAAAAACACCCTACACGCCCCCAAATTGATTAAAAACTTAGTCTCAGTCCGTAAAACACCCTACACAACATCAGTTTTGATTCATTTGGTTTCTCTGTGAAGAATTTCAAGACGCGGAGTCCTCTCATGAGGTGTGATAGTAGGGGAGATCTTTATCCTATCACACCCAGTTCCGGTCCATCGAGTCAAGCCCTGCCTTCAACCTTTGCAGCCATCTCTCCTTCCTTGTGGCATGCTCGTCTTGGTCATCCAGGATCATCTATTTTGTCATATTTAGATAAAAATAGTTTAATTTCATGTAAGGGTACGAGTCGTACACCAAATTGTCAGTCTCTCTGGTTCTTAGTTCTGTGGGTCATCAGTATTATGTTCTCTTTTTGGATGATTATTCTAACTTTTATGGACGTTTTCGATAGCGAAAAAATCTCAAGTTTTTTCCGTCTTCTTAAAATTTAGAGCATTCATTAGAATCCAATTCGACCGAAAAATTAAAAATATTCAGTGTGATAATGGCAAAGAATATGACAATGGGGTGTTTCGGGAATTCTGTGCTAATAATAGGATCAATTTTCATTTTTCTTGTCCTCGTACGTCTTCACAAAATGGGAAAGCCGAACGTAAAATTCGTTCCATAAATAACATTATCCGCACTCTATTAATTCATGCTTCTGTACCCCCATATTTTTGGCATCATGCTCTTCAAATGGATACATATCTCCTTAACATAATTCCTTTCAAAGGTCTGACATATTCTTCCCCCCTTCAAATTTTATATAATAAGACTCCTTCTTATTCTCATCTTCGGATTTTGGTGTGTTTATGTTACCCGTTATTCCCATCCACCACAATTAACAAACTTCAGGCCCGGTCTACTCCGTGTGTGT
Source organism: Anisodus acutangulus (assembly GCA_029783415.1). Classification (NCBI taxonomy): domain Eukaryota; kingdom Viridiplantae; phylum Streptophyta; class Magnoliopsida; order Solanales; family Solanaceae; genus Anisodus; species Anisodus acutangulus. The sequence continues at coordinate 57,681,481 of CM056491.1, forward strand.
TTTTTTGGGTTTTCCATCTAATCATCGTGGTTACAAATGCTTTGATTTATCCTCTAATAAAATAATCATTAATCTCCATGTCATTTTTGATGAATCCCAATTCCATTTTATAAGGATAATACTCCCGTGCCTAGTTCGTATAAATTTTTGGATGATAATATATCCCCATATGTTATTCAGCATTTTTCCGACATATACCACACCCAAAATTCTCCAGCGGGCCCACTGCCCGCTGGCCCCACTGGTTCGTCGCCCCATGCATATACCAGTACCATCATTGGACCAGTTCCAACGATTGGGCTAGTCCAGCCCAGTTCTGGAATGGGTCTAGTCACTGCTCCAGATTACCGTGTTGGGCCAGCAGGTCCACTGCCTGCTGGCCAGTCCTTCCCGAACCCAACAAATTCTCAAAATCCATCCAATTCTCCCTTGAGTCATAGACCGGTCACTCGTAGTCAACAGAGTGTTTTTAAACCAAAAAGACATTTTAATTTACATTCTAATGTTCTTAAATCACCCTTACCCCCAAATCCTGTGTCTGCATTAAATGACCCGAATTGAAAAATTGTTATGACATATGAATTTAATGCTCTTATTGATAATAAGACGTGGGTGTTGGTACCCCGTCCATCTGGTATTAATATTATTCGATCTATGTGGATTTTTGCTTATAAGGAAAATTCAGATGGTTCTCGCGGCTTGTGGGTGATGGTAAGACTCAGCAGGTTGGTATTGATTGTGGTGAGACGTTTAGTCCGGTAGTCAAGCCGGCTACCATTCGCACTGTGCTTAGCTTGGCTCTTTCGAAGGCATGTCCTATTCATCAGTTGGATGTCAAGAATGCTTTCCTACATGGTGATCTCAAGGAAACATTCTATATGCATCAGCCGTTGGGATTCAGGAATCCTAACCATCCTCATTATGTTTGTTTGTTGAAGAAGTCCTTATATGGACTTAAGCAGTCTGCACGGACCTGGTATACGCGGTTTGCAGACTATGTTTCGGTCTTGATCAAGTATGCTTGTTGGGGAACTTGTCACAAAATCTTGATTTGCCGTAGAATTCGAATTGGATTCTTCAAGAAATGAATGTTTGAGGAGCTCTTTAGCCGTCCATCTTTCTCTTGGATCTACTCTCAAGCATCTGCTTAACAAATCCTTAGCTTTTAAAGATAGGAACTTCGGAATTTCAGGGGATTGCCACAAAGTGCAATTTTGTAAAGCAATGAAGGTGCATTAGTCACATCAGTCCATGGTGATCCACCAGTGGCCATTTCAATAATTGTACATCCCAATGCCCAAATATCAGCCGGACATCCCTGTTCTTCCCCCACGCGCCACCTCCGGTGCCATGAACATCGGTGTGCCGCCAATTGGCTCGTTGGAAGAAGCCGCCGCACCACCATCCTTCTCCGTCGGATCAACCCACTTAGCACAGCCAAAGTCGGCAATTTTGGCACCGGTTTTACCTAACAAAATGTTCTGTCCCTTGATGTCACAGTGTGCTAAGCCCATTGAATGTAGGTATTCTAGTCCTTCTAAAATTTGCTTTGTATAATATCCGATCAATATATTTGGTTAGTTAATATTCTCATTATAATTAGTTATTTAATTTATACATAATAATGAATGAAAAGCCACGGACCATATATTTTAGTATGGCCTCTGGTGCAAACTATTTAGAAGAAGATTGCTAAGAAGTGTAAGAATTTTCTTGTGTTATGTTTTCGGTTTGTTAGAAGCTGCAACAGAGGTATATGTATAATATGGTCTCCAAATTAGTTGGATAGAGCTTAGGTGGCCTCTCTCTTTTCCCTTATTACATAGAGTATGAATAATAATGATTTAACGGGATTTACAACGTGGCGAAATGAATGTGGCCATACGACAGCTTGAGTAGGCTGAACTCTGAAGGACTACCATTACTTGGCCAATTGGGTTGTCGCCACGTGGAAAAATATGATGTGTTTAATCTTCCAATTTTACTTTGATTGAAATAAGTTGGATGGTGGTAGATTGGATTGTTTTGTACGGGTGTTTATTCCACTTTTTGGTAGGCATTGAATTCAAGTGTAATTTGAATTCATTGACATTTGTTACATGTTTATCCGCTACATTTTATCAAATTCCAAGAACTGGACAAGCATGAAGTCAATCGACAAAATTTGGCAAATTATAGAATTGGGAAGTCTTTAAAGACCTTAGGCAAAAAAAACAAGAAGTGGAAGATTAACTAGAAACGCTTCAAGGATTACTATCAAAGATGTCTTTTTTTAATCTCGAGAATATTTAATCTTTCAAAAATAGACAAATAAAAGGGTTAAATTATCAATTTAGGCCTTGTTTGGAAACCACAGTTTACTTAGGATAGGTATGCAATATTAGGATAGTAATTACACAATATCGTAATTAAAATGACGTGTTTATTTTTCGTAGTTAAAATTGTAGTGTAATTCCCAATACCATATTTGGATGCAAAAGTGTAATTACATAACTAAACTTTTCTCGGATGAATGTATAAATGAGACTTAATGTGTATATAAGACATTTTAATTTTAAATATAAAAAAAAAAGAGTCAACGGGTAATTACATGCCGACCAAATAATAATTACCTAGTCAGACAAACATATCAAATTTATAATACTTAAGTACACTCAATTTTAATTATAAAATGGCTTTCAAACAACCCCTAAGTGAAATGAAGACAACAAACGCAATTGAGGATGGGGAATTAAGTGTTGGTAATGACATGATAAGGCTATTTCAAAACGCAAAATCATCCCCTTCTAGAACAACATCAGAAATTGCTTTTTCGTCATGCTAAAGGAAGAATCATACTTCATATATACTTGGATACGTTGAGAGATTTTAAACCATTCCAATATACAATGACTAAAAGTTTAGCTTTTAGTAGTGGATTCTAACTTCTAAATCAAGCTTCACAAAATCTTTCAATGTGGCAAAGTGTGTTTCGCTTAAGTGGACCAATCATACCTTCAATTTTTCACAAGTTTCCTTTAGATGCCGACTTTTTAACTATCAAAGGTGACTTATTTAAAATGTGCCTTGAACAACTTCCTTTTCTTTTCAAGTGTTTATTCTTTTAGTTTTTTTTTTTTTACCTTCTATGAGAGGCATAGCATCATTATATTATAAAACACTCTATGAAATGTCTTGTGCATATGGTGTGCGTATATTGTAAACGGCACGGATGATTTCAAAGTATCTATATATTGTAACCCCTTTACTTGGATACTTCACGAAATGTCATGTGTATATGGTGTGCATATTAAAAAAGGCACATACAATTTTAATACAAATGTATTATATCTTTATCCGGACTTGAAATATACATCTTTTACGTAGTAAGCAGGGAAATATTTATTTACTTTCAATTGGACAATAGTGATCAAGAGATTATTGTGATTTAAATTTAAACTCTATCACAATATAGAATAGTGACCTCTTAGCTATTGCCAATTGATTTGTATATGCTCCTTTTAGTGATTGTGCTTCCAAGAGTACATTTGTTAACAAACTCGGCATTAATTGATATATTATTCTAACCTTGATAAAGAAATTTTACCAAGTAAAACTGAGTTGCAAAGTGTAAAAAACCATTATCAATGATGGTTTGACTTTAAGGAGAACTTAAATAATTTTTTGAAAAAAGGGAATAAAGGGTGTGAAATAAGTTGCAACACTACCAAAAGGAATTTGACATTTTGAAGAACATTTTAGTGACAAAATAGGTGGGGTTTTGTTTTAAAGTAAAGGTAAGAAACAAAAGATTGCCTCATGCCATATGACGCCGTACCAGTTTTAATAAAATAACATTTAAATCCAACGATCATATATTAGAGTAGATTATAAATCTACTAATCAATTAATTATTGGCTTAAGTCATCCACGGTCACCTAAACGTGTCCACATATTTCGCATAGACACCTTAACCACTCCTGGTACCTATTGAACATCTAAACCACTCCGAATTTGTACCACATAAACACTTTTTGCTGATATGGCAAAACGTGTGTAATGCACACAAATGAGGCACGTGAAAGGGCATAATTTAGCCGAAAGAAAAAAAATCTCTTTCTTTTTCATTGTGCATCTCCTTTACTGCTACTCCACTGCCATTCCGCCACCTCCACGACCGACGTCACCACCATCCTCAGCTCCTTCCCCTTCTTATCGATCTCCGCCATTCACCTTCTCCACACCACCTCATTTTCCTCCATATCTTCCTCCTTACCTTTCAAACGACCTATTAATGTGTATAAAATATAGCACCATAATTAGAATATATCTCATATATTATGTAAATATTTAGTGATGTATAATTATGGTAAACTAGGGTTCTTATTGTATTAGGATTTTACATTGTACACTATATATATTGGTATTAATGAAAAGGCTCCCCAAGGGAGATTAATACTATTCTACATGGTATCAAGAGCCAAAATTCTAAAAACCTAGACTAATTTTTGGTTGCCGCCACCCCCCCCCCCTCCTAAAAAAATTTCCGGTCGTCGGTGACCCCCCCCCCATCTCTCGTTTTTTTTTCTCTCTGTGTCTACATACTCTCCACTACTCCAATGAATCCTTTGGCTACTCCCACGTCTTCTGACGCTTCCGCTTCTACCCCAGTCGTCATCCAACCTCCTCCCACAACCCTCTCATCACCATCTTTCCATCTGGCCCTCGTCATTACTAACATCAAGAACTTTGTTCCCTTGATTCTTGATCAGGAAGATCGCCAATATTGGTCATGAGTGGAACTGTTTCACATTCACGCATGTGTATATCATGTGCTTGACCATATAGACGACTTCTTCCCTCGCCCTCCCCAAATCGACGACACAACATGGCGTCGTCTCGATGATGTGGTCAAATAGTGGATATATGGCACAATATCTAAGGATTTACTCTACATAATCATGAAAACGGGTGCCTCCGCCCATGAGTTATGGATACGCTTGGAAGAAATCTTTCAAGACAATAAGAACACTCGTGCAGTGTACTCGTAAGAACAATTCAACAACACCCGTCTTGAAATTTTTTCTAATATGTCTGAGTATTGCATGCAGTTAAAACTGGCGGCAGATCAATTGTCAAGCGTCGAAATGCATATTTCCGAAACAAAGATGGTTTTACAATTGGTTGCAGGCCTACCAAAGGGTGAATATGACACTCTAGCCATGATGATACAGCAGGCTGACCTCCTACCCAGTTTTAACAAAGCCCGTTCGCAGTTACTGTTGGAAAAAACCCGACGTGCGAAGCAAGATGAGCATATCCAAAAGGCATTGGAAGTTGAAACGTCTATGCCAAATAACACTACCACCGGCCAGCAGCCACTGCCGGAGAACAGTTAGCCGCGACAGAACTGTGGTGGTAGGGGTAGTGGTAGTGGACGTGGAAAAGGCGACAGGGGCCAACAAGCCAGTCAGTAGCCGCAACAACCCACACAATCTGCCTCGTGGGCCAGCCCAGCAAACAGCTTCTAGAATCAGCACTGGGCCGTATACCCAACCAATTCCTCAACCTAGTTTCTCTTTCAGCAATAGGGCGTACTGGGCCCAGTTCCTGGGTACCGTCCAGCCCAATTCCAACAGCACCAAGCCCACGTCGCATAGGCCCATTTCCCACAACAGCTCACTGGTCTGGCCCCTATGATCTGGGACAGGCTTTAAGCAGTTTAAATTTGTAGTAGCCCGATGAAAATTGGTACATGGATTCGGGAGTCACATCTCACCTCACCCGGTCTATAGGTAACATTTCCCAATTGTTTTGGTTAAAGTCTCCTCGCTTTATTATCGTTGGCAATGGTCACCGCATTCCAATTCAGGGCTATGGAAACGCACACACTCAGCCACCTTACCCATCATTCTCTCTAAATAATATCCTCTATGCCCCTAACATCATCAAAAATTTAATCAATAATTTTATTCGTTGTAATGGAAAACTTTTCCAAAACTGCGTCTCTTGTCAATTAGGAAAACACGTTCGCCTTCAGTTTAATTCATATGTCAGTGTTACGTTTGCTCATTTTGATATTGTTCATGCTGACTTGTGAACGTCCCCCATTACTATCTCCTTGGGTCATAAATATTATCTCATATTATTGGATGATTACTCTCATTTTATCTGGATTCACCCACTAAAATTTAAGTCGGAAGTCTTTGCCAAGTTTCTTGAATTTTGCACATTTATCAAAACGCAGTTTGAACGAGCCATAAAATCTTTCCAATGTGACAATGGTCGTGAATTTAACAATTTCGCATTTCAAAATTTTTGCAAAAATAATGGCATGGTCTTTCAGTTTTCGTGTCCTCACACATACCCTCAAAATGGTAAAGCAGGGCGTATCATCTGTACAATAAATAACATGATTCGCACTTTCCTATTTTATGTCTCTCTCTCGCCTTCTTTTTGGGTATATGTAGTCAAATGGTAGAATATGTCCTTAATATTTTACCCACCAGTAACCTGCAAAACATGACTCCAACTGAAATCTTATACCGTTGGATTCCCTCCAATGGTCACCTTCAGATATTCAGTTGCCTATGTTATCCAAATCTCACTTCCACTGCCCCTCACAAATTACCGCCCTGCACCACTCCGTGTATCTTCTTAGGATTCCCGTCGAATCATAGGGGTTACCTGTGTTATGACTTGTCCACTCGTCAAATTTACGTTTCTCGTCACGTCACCTTTGACGAGACTACATTCCCATTTTCGAACATCCCAAAGTTTAGAAAATCAGATTATAATTTTCTAGACGAGTCAAACCTCTCTCATGTCACCCTTTGGGAACTGTGTCAGCCCAGCACCACCGTCCCATCGTAGTCACCCACTGCCACCTACCTAGACTGCCCATCGATGTCTCTGCCACCAGTGCTAAATGTGTCACCATCACCGCTGATTACTACCACTACCTGCAATCGGCCACAAGCTTCCACAAGTCCATCGGTCACCGTCCGAACACATGTACCGTCTCCACAGACTCACTGCCATGCCACAGTCACTCCAGTCACCGGCAACTAGCCAGTCAACCCCATTCACATAACCCTCCCGCCTCCGACACCGTACCCTACTTCCCCCGCTAGTCCCGGTATATCGAGATCGACAACCAGACCCAACTCAGAAACCAATATCGACATCGACACACCTAGAATGACATCCAACCTACCCTTCATCACTGTTCCGACTCACTAAAACACCTCTTTCGATTGACACCCCACTCTAACATCGAGACCTGAACCAAACCCAATTTTGACCCCAGTCTGTACAACCGACCCATCGACCATAACCCTTACCCAACCAACACCCTCACACCGCATGAAAACCCGTGCCTAATACGAAAATTTCAAATCCAAAGTCCAATTTAACCTGTCCACCCAAATAATTTCCCCTATTCCCAAAAGCCCAAAATTAGCCAACATGGACCCGAATTGGAATGCGGTCATGTGTGAGGATTTTAATACTTTAACGAAGTAGCGTACTTGGGATTTGGTTCCTCGACCGGAGGGGGTGAATGTGATCCGTTGCATGTGGCTTTTCTGTCACAAGTACAGAGATATTGTTGATTTGTAGAGATATAAGGCAAGGCTTGTGGCAAATGGTACTAACCAGCAAGAGGGTATTGATTGCAGTGAGACGTTCAATCCGATTGGTAAACCGGCTATCATTCGCACAGTTCTGAGCATTGTTATGGGAAAGCATTGGTCGATTGATCAGCTTGAAGTGAAAAATGTTTTTTCTCTATGGGGATTTAAAAGAAACTGTTTACATGCACCAGCCGCCCGTATTTGTCCATACAACAGCCCTCAGTATGTATAACGTCTCCGTAAGTCACTTTATGGTTTAAAACAGGTCCGTAGAGCGTGGTATCATTGCTTTGCACAATTCATTATACGTATTGGGTTTACCTGCAGCAAATGTGATAATTCTCTCTTTACTTTCTATTGAGACATTGACATTGCTTATTTATTATTATATGTGGATGACATTGTTGTTACTGCTTCTACCGCTGTGTTGAAAAATGAGATTATTGCATTGCTCAAAACTGAATTTGCTATGACTAATCTGGGGAAGTTGAGTCATTTTTTGGGAATCTCATTGACTTGATCTGCAGACATTATGTTTCTTTACGAGCGTAAGTATGCAGAAGAGATCATGCACAAAGCTAAGATGGACAATTGCAAAATCATATCCACTCCGGTTGATTCTAAATCCAAACTTAGTGTTATGGATGGTAATCCAGTGACAGATTCTACTCTGTATAGGAGTCTAGCAGGTGCACTTCAGTAGCTCACTTTCATGTCGCCTGACATTGCTTATGTTGTTCAGCATGTATGCTTGTTTATGTATGCCCCCAGGAATCCTCATTTCACTGCCCTTAAACGTATCATTCGATATGTTAAGGGCACACTTGATTAAGGACTATACCTATACCCCTCCGCATCGAACATGTTATTATCATAGATAGCTGAAGATTGGGCAGGCTGTCCGGACACGCGCCGCTCTACATCAGGCTACTGTGTGTTTTTGGGAGATAATCTCATATCTTGGTCTTCCAAGCAACAATCCACATTATCCCATTCGAGTGCAGAAGCAGAGTATAGAGGAGTTGCTAATGTTGTTGCTGAGATTTGTTGGCTCCGAAACCTTCTTTTGGAGCTTCAGTGTCCTTTACGTAAAGCGTCTCTGGTATACTGTGATAACATATCTACTATATACCTGTCTCACAATACGGTTTAGCATCAGCGAACCAAGCATATTGAGATGGACATCCACTTTGTTCGTGAGAAGGTTGCTGTCGAACATGTTAGAGTTTACATGTGCCTTCTTCATATCAGTACGCGGATATCATCATGAAGGGCCTCCCGAGACAGCTATTCATTGACTTCATATCCAGTCTCAACATTCGGCCTCCTCCCGCTCCGACTGAGGGGGGGTGTATTAATGTGTACAAAATATAGCACCATAATTAGAATATATCTCATAGATTGTGTAAATATTTAGTGATGTATAATTATGGTAAACTAGGATTCTTATTGTATAAGGGTTCTACATTGTACACTATATATTGATATTAATGAGAAAGACTCCCAAGAGAGATTAATATTATTCTACATCAACTACAACCATAATCTTTTCTGGTGAAATTTCATTTTTCTAACAATAATGAATTACATCATTAAACAAAATTAATAGGCAAAAAGAAAATCAGATATGGGCCTTAAATAAATTGTAGACGTAATTCACTGATCTTTTTCCGGCGAGACTCCATTCTTGCTCCTTGTACCAATGAAAAATGAGAAGGGCAGGGAAATGGGATGGAAAAGAGTAAGAATGGAGTCTTCTATTAAGTTGGGATTTGGGAAATGAAATGAGGAAGGTGAAGTTGGGGTGGGGGGGTGGGGGATTGCTACAGCTGGGCAGTCTCCGACGGTGGGGTTTGGTGGGTGGTGGTATTTTAGAAAATAGGTTTATTATTTTCTTTTATTATTGAAATAATTTATTTACTTAGTTAAATAGGTGTTAAATATTTTTTTCTTCTGATAATTAGATTTTTAATTATATTTTTTTATCCAAATGCCACATGTCATTATGTTATTCGTCACTTTGCCATGTCACCGCGAGTTTATTACACACATCTTAAACTTTTAGTTGATTATTAAAAAAGTGTCAATGTGGTACAAATCCGGAATAGTTTAGGTGTTCAATAGGTATAAGTGTGGTTGAAGTGTCTATGCAAAATTTTTGGACCAGTTTAGGTAACCACGAATGACTTAAGCCTTAATTATTTAAGCCATGGTACTCCATTTGCCATGCTCCCCATGTATGAAGGCGTGAGTTGTGAGTTAGCTAATGATTATGTGAAGTTTTTTAAGCTCAAGTCACGCGGACACCTCTTTTTTGTTTTAAATACCAATTTAATTAAGCACTTTAATTTGAATTGGCTAATCTTGTTAAATCTTTTCTTGATAAGGAAAGTTGGATCAAAAAGAAATCATCATCGAGCGACAGGTGTTTAATAGATTACGTAATTAACAGTCCATTTTTTGTTCGAAAGTGAATTATTTACCATTAGACTATCGGGAAAATTTCCTATACAGGTAATATTATAACATTATTTACCTATAGTATCATTAAAATTGTTTTTACGGAAAATACCAGTAATTTGATTACTAACCACATATAAAATAGGATAAATAAGGGTCGGATACAATTTTACCTTTAATAGAATCCCTCTTTCAATGCATTATTTTTAGGAATCTGCGGTTACCTTCTTTCCCAATTAATAATCCTCCTTCTAATAAAAAACTTTTAGAGGAAGAATTACCATAAGAGAAAAGATATAAATCATACAATTTTTGCATCTGAAAAATACAATATAAATATAAAATACATCAATATTATCTTTTGTCAGAACAATGAACATATAATCTTTAGAGGAAGAATTATTAGAAGAGGAAAATTATAAATCATAAATACAATATAAGAATTAAGAAAAAAGGTACACACTAATATGAAAAAAATGAACCTATAGTTAATATATACAAAAAAATATATAATAATAATAGAAACACACTTATACTCCCAAAAATGAAAAAAACTTGTATCAATATTTACAACATGTAGTAAAACATACAAAATATAAATATAAATATATATTCTAATGCCAAAGAAATAAACCTGTTATCAATGTATACAAAAATATACATTAAAAATACAAAACAAAAATATATATATTCTAATGCCAAAGAAATAAACCTATTATCAATATATAAAAACAATTCAGTAAAAATATAAAGTCAAATGTGAAAAATAATTAATATAAAAAAAATTACAGTAATAATACAAACACATATATAGTCCCAAAAATGAGATAAAGAACTTGTATCAGTAGCTACAACATAATAGTATACAGTAAAAAATATAAAATAAAAAAAATATATATTCTAATGCCAAAGAAATGAACCTATTATAAATATATACAAAAAGATGCAGTAAAAATACAAAATCAAATGTGAAAAAAAAGGAAACTATAATTAATATATACAAAAAAAAGTAAATAATACAAAAAAATAATTCTGGGAGAAAAGGGAAGTTAGAGAGGGAAATCACAAGAATTATTGGAGAAGATGTCAATTTCAAAATGAGAGAAATTGATAAAGTTTTGATCGTGTATAATTAATGGGCATTAATAGAGAAAGTAAATACAATAAAATATAGTTGTAAATATATTTCCCATATAATTAGGCTAAACAAAAGGTGGGGATGGGCATTTTAATTGTTGGTAATATTGGTAATATTAGTAAATGTTTAATAGTGCTGGTAACAATAGTAATATTAGTCTACTAGTAGTGAACCCACATAATTTTTCCTTATCAATATCCAGCAAATAGTCCTGTGACACATTGCACGGTCTATTTATTATGGAAAAAGAAAACTTGGCCTGCCTCTTGCAAGAAAGAAAAGATCAGAAAATGAAAGGGTGGTTATGTTGTTGGCACAATTAATTCCTCTCTTATGGTTCTAAGTTCTAACTTTTTTTTAAAATCTGGTGTTCGATATTCACATTAAAAATCAATTAATTTAAATTCACGCCGCATAAAGTATATTTAGACGAATCGCTTCCTATGAAGAATTTTTTATGATTCTAACTTCCAACTTTAGCGAAATAGTCAAAACAGAGAGACAAAAAGAAGAGAATCTTTTGACAGTTGATTTCTTCCTAAGTAAACCTACAAAATCCCTCATTCTCCCCTTGATTGGAGTTTTTATTGCAAAAGAGTCAACCTATCATAAAATACCGATTAATTGACAGTGTTATATATTTTGTAGTACAAAGCGAGGGTACCACTTTTGCCCAATCACAAGATGTTATTAATTTTAAGATCTAATTTCAACTTTTTCAATATTTTTGTAAGTACAAGTAGTGTAGCTGCATTTGGATACCCTAGGTGCCTAAAACTAAGTAGACAACACTTGGTACTTGGTACTTGGTACTTGGTACTTGGTAGTAAGCATGTCTAAACATTGTGGAAGGTGAATGGGGAACAAGATAATTGGGATGAGTTGGTTAACCTGTCAATTGGATATGAAACAGCTGTACTACAGGTGGATGTTTTGCTGCTTTCACGTTGCCCTTTACTATGTAGTAATTGTAGTAGTTTTTTTTTTCGTTTTTTTCTTCTTGTATTTTCTTACTCATAGATTTTTATTACTATTTGTGTTTCCTTTGGCTTCGATTATGTTGTTATTGCTTCTTGTTTTTTTTTTCCCACCTTTTATTGAGCCGAGAGTATCAGAAACAAGCTTCTTATTTTCACGAAGCAAAGGTAAAATATGCATACACACTATATACATTTTCCAACCTCACTAGTAAAATTACATTGAATTTGTTTTTATTAAGATCAGGAAAAATTCACATTCTTATGCGTTGTGTAAATATTCTTCACAATATTAGCATATGTATTAAAGTATAAAAGATAATTAGTTGGTATTATTTATTCGCTTCGATTATGTTGTTATTGCTTCTTGTTACCGCATTTTTTTTCCTCTTTCATTGAGCTGATGGTCTATCAGGAACAAGCTCCCTACCTTTATGAAGCAAATGTAAGATCTGCTTACGCACTACATACATTTTCCAAACCTCACTAGTGAACACTGAATTTGTTTTTATTGAGATCAGGAAAAGCTCACATTCTTATGCCTTGTGTGAATATTCTTCACAATATTAGCATCTGTATGAAAGTATAAAAGATAATTAGTTGGTATTATTTATATAATTAATATGGACTAAGACAATCCGATTCGTATATGTCATGCAATCAGATGTCAACGAATTTATTTGGTAAATTAGTCAGCTAAATTGTCAGCAATATCCAATGTGTGCATGAATGTGTAATTGTAATGCGTTTCACGTCCCTTCCTAAGCTTTAAACTTTTTAATTTTTATTACTCTTCTGGATCAATAAACCAAATATAAAATTTCTTATATACATTGCAAGATATTTTTTTTCAATATCAATACTCTAATTTATTATAACAGGCAAATGGTTATATTTTCGGGATTACAGATCCCACCCACTTTTGTAGATATCATTTAATTATAATAATTCAACTCTTAACCCATCGAAAATGAAATGGAAACATGAACTTCTTATATTGACTTGGACAATCTTCACCCTACAAGCTAGCTTTTTGGGTTGAGTTAGGCCCAAGATTTATTCTTTATATGGTATCAGAGTCAGACACATTCCAATTCTATGTTCACCGATGTTGGGCCCTCAAATTATGTCATCCACGCTCCAGTTAACGGGGTCTGGGCGTGCGGGAAAGCCTTAAGAGTCTCACATCAAAAATGGAATGGGATTATGAACTTCTTATATGAACTTGGACAATCCTCACCCTACAAGCTAGCTTTTGAGGTTGAGTTAGGCCCAAGATCCATTCTTTACCGTGATAATGTAAATATTCTTTTTATGTTGCCTATAGGAAAAAGTTTAACGCATCAAAAGAAAGAAAAAGCAAGAAAAAGGTGTTGAATGATAAATTATCAAACATGCACGCAAGTTTATGTATCTGAACGTGAAAGCAAACATGTTCATTATTTTTTCAAAACAAACGGTTGAGAAAATTTCACTTTTTTCAATTGAAATAAAAGTCTCTAAAAAGGTCACAAAAAAAACAAATTCATTGGATAGAAATAGATTTGATGGTCCCACCCCCACCTTAATACACAAGAATTAAAATGGTCCCAAAAGGAAGTTCTTTGAGAGTGAGTTTGTGTAGTTAAGATTCTTTCTTGAAATCAATGTAAATATTAATTCGAATTTTCTTTCATAAAGTTATTTTCTGTTACTTTGAAATTTGCTTGACATTGCTATGTAATTTTACAGAGGCTGATGTGTCCACAACTCTCTTATTTCGAAATAATTGTCTTTAAATTTTGTCGTCATTGACTTTTGTCGGTGGAGTCTATTGCAACAGGTAAATGTGATCGCTATTGACTTTTAGGGACTAGAAACTGAATTTTAGCGACTAGATTTTCCATAGTTAATGACCATTTTTCGTGTAGTGTTTTCAAAAATAATCTTTTAAAAATTGCACAATTTATGCATTCCTATTCTTTCAATGTTGTTGGCAAAAAACTAAACTGAATTATGCTTTGTTTTTAAGCAAAATTTCAAGTTCCATATTCGTAGATATCTTTAGCTTTCACCAAAGAAGTTTTTATACGGTTGTAGAAAATATAATGGCAAAAGCTTCTTATTAGAACCTTGCTAGCGACGCCTCATTTATCTTATAAAATGATAAAGACATTTCACCAAGTAGGAGGAGGATTGAAGCATTTATTTTTGAAGAAAAGGAATGATTCATGTGTTTTCTTAAAGTCAAATAATTTACAAATTCCTAAAATTATATCTTCTGAATTAGCATTTCCAAACTAAAATTGTGCTAACTTTTTAACCAATTTTCCCCATTTCCCTAGATATCTAAAGACTATAGCTTTCACCAATAATATATTCACTTTGGAGGTTAGTTTGCACAAAATAACCACTTTGGAATGGTATTGTATTTAGAAGTTTTCTTTTTGAAATTAGACCAACGGCTTGAAATTTGAAAGTGACCACCTTATGTCCTCGTCTGAACTCTCTAGTATAAGTTCAAATATATACACACACATTATCACTTATAAAAGGTTCCAAATTTTATGGTTTTTTTTTTATAAATTGGTTTGAGGTTGTTCGAACGGGTTTATTAAATTTCTTGCTCTCCCATTCAATTAATATGTTTTCCTTCCTCTTCAATTCTGTTTTTTCCGTCTCCACATAAAACTATTTTTTCTTTTTGTTCATTGTTTGTTTGATCCATACATCAAAAAGTAATTATATATTCTCATTAGTATATAAATATTATGAAATAAGTTGAATATCTCTTAATCGCCTTTTAGTGCCCAACTGCCCATAACTCGACTAAACAGGATATATTGAATAAAACACGGACACCAAAGTTGTACGAATAAACCAAAGAATCTTCTTTATACAAAAATACAAGTATGTCACATGCGTTATTTAAGGGTTTTTTACCCTAATTTTTTTTTTTTTAGTTTTATGACTCTTTTAAAAGAGATTTTTATTTTTTACACATAAAAAATTTAAAAAATTATTTTCTTGTATGTAAATTATAAGATGCCAAGAGATCTCATTTCCTCGTTATTTAATTAAGAAAACACATTTTTTGTGCATACCGTCTTTATTAAAAATAGTAGAGAAAGGACACAAATAAACAAAAGAAGTTTCACATGCCTTGAGTGTAATGTGTAACAACAGTTTCTCAAATGATGACCAACCTCGCAATCTAAGCATCATTTCGTCACGTATGCATTGAAAAGCAAATTCTTCAACAAGAAAGAGGATGAATCATGGTTTTGTTTTTCTATCTTTGATTGTTTGCAGAGGCACATTTAGAATCTGAAAGTTAAATTGTATTAACTTGGTTTCGAATTTAATTTTTATATATATATGTTATGAATTTCTTAATATTATATATAGTTTGAACCAAAATTTCAAATTTCTGCCAACCCTATATTGAAGGCTACCTCCACCCCTATTTGTTTGTCCTCCTTTTTCTCACTTTTTTTTCCTTCTGAAGAAGAGGAATGAATAATGAATTAATTTTATTTTCTCGTTTTCTTTTTTGTTTTTTGTTTTATCTTTTTTCATATAGTTTCATGGATAAGGTTTTTTGGATCTCAAGTCTCAACACGCCATTTCAAAATGGGCCATATTACGGACATAGACGGATTCACACCGTAAGCTATGGGTTCGGCCCAGATTAGTAATTACACTCTCTATATATGTAATTATTTTTATTAATTATCCAAAAATATTAAATTTCGAACTCAATTATGAGGACTTGAGGTTCTTATTCTAGTATCTCGAATTATAAAATCTGTAAGAATATTTTACTCAATATTCATCTTCCAATAATGTGGTAATTATACCACCATTACAAGCTACAATTATGTTAGAGATATGATTTGATGAGGTTAGAATCATGTCATCTAATCTACATATATTAATGCTAATCTACCTATCATATACAAATGAGATTACAATCAATTACAATAATTATTAGTTACAATATTAATTAATAATTATTCTATCACTCTCCCGCAGTCGAAGCGGGAGGTAGGCGTATGCTGAGACTGTTCCGAAAATCTTCAAATGATATCAACGGAACACCTTAGTAAAAATATCCGCAATTTGATAGCGCGACGGGACATGCAAGACACGTACTTGTCCGCGAGCAACCTTTTCACGAACAAAGTAGATATCTAGCTCAATATGCTTAGTGCGTTGATGGTTTACCGGATTCCCTGAGAGGTAGATAGCACTAACATTATCACAGTATACCAATGTCGCCTTTGGAACCGAATAGTGGAGTTCCAGAAGAAGATTCTGAAGCCAACAAGATTCAGACACAACATTGGCAACCCGCCGGTGATACCCGACTAGATGCGGGCGGCGTTGCTTCACGGATTTGCGGGGACCAAGATACCAAGTTATCTCCAAGAAATATATTATAACTAGAAGTGGAGCGTCTGGTGTCCGGGCATCCTCCTCAGTCGGCATCCGTGTAGGAGACAAGTGTGGATGTCGACAATGGATATAAATGCAAGTCATACTCTAGAGTACCCTGAATATAACGCACAATGCATTTGAAAGCATGCATATGATCATCCATCGGATTATGCATGAATAGGCACACCTGTTGCACATCATAAAAAATATCCGGCCTGATAAATGTAAGATACTGCAGGGTCCCTGCCAGGCTGCGGTAAAGTTTCAGATCGACAAATGGCTTGCCAGATGATGCACTCAATTTGGGTTTAGTATCCATCGGAGTTGCCGGCGGTTTACAGGAGGACATGCCAGCACGTTCAACAATCTTTGTTGCATACTTCTTTTGGGATAAAAATAAACCACCTGCATGACGTGTCACATCTATCCCTAGAAAGTAGTGTAATGGCCCTAGATCCTTCATAGCAAATTCAGAGCCAAGCTGTGACATGATGGACTTGCGAAGAGTATCGGATGAGGCAGTTAATATAATATCATCCACATATAAAAGAAGATAAGTAATATTATTACCCTGACGGTAGATAAATAAGGAATGATTAGAACGGCTATTGGAAAAACCAATGTGCACCAAAATCCTCAAACTGCTTGTACCAGGCCCGGGGGGGCTTGTTTTAGCCCATATAATGATTTCTTTAGTAGGCACACATGATTGGGATACTTGGAGTCCTTATATCCCAAAGGCTAGTACATGTATATTATTTAATTTAGTTGGCCATGTAAGAAATTTTTGACATCTAACTGATGAAATGGCCATGCCTTTGAGAGAGCCAAACTAAGGAATGTTCTGATAGTTGCCGGTTTAACCACCGGACTGAACGTCTCACCGCAATCCACACCAGCCTATTGTGTCTTCCCATCACCTAAAAGACGTATTTTATGCCTCTCAAAAGTACCATCAGATTTTTCTTTGTGACTGAAAATTCACATAGAACGAATTATATTAGCATTAGGGGACGAGGTACCAACTCCCACGTCCTATTTTTAATAAGAGCATTAAATTCATTATCCATAGACATTTTCCAATTCGGGTAATTAAGAGGAGACACCTGATTACAAGGTAATGGTGATTTTGAGACTCAGGTGTGTAGGCTATATTTGGTGTTGAGTTTTACAATGCAGTGTTGACTACGGGTGACCGGACATTGGGCCAAATTTTGGATTGGGCTGACGGGTGGGACTGCACTGCCTGGCAGTTGGCAGTGAACTGGGCCGTGGCCCAAGCCATTGCCAGGCAGTTGGACTTAGGGCGCTGGTCTAGTGGGTAATATTGGGCTCAGAACATGAGGCCCAGTCCACTGGGCAATGGTGTGCCACGGATGGGCCACTTTTTCGGGGCCCAAGTCACCCAAATTATTTGGGCTGGTCGAAACAGTGGGTTCGGTAGGGGACGAAAATTGTTGGGACAAATATGGGGGCAGACCATAGTCTAGAAAATCATAGGTAGGGGGTACGGACTCATGCATTTTGGCAAATGGGAAATTTATTTCATAAAAAATTATGTGATGACTCACAATTGTTTTATTGGAGGAGTGGTCGTAACATTTGTAACCGCGATGATTAGAAGGATATCCCAAAAAAATGCAAGGAGTGGAGCGTG
Organism: Anisodus acutangulus; assembly: GCA_029783415.1. Classification (NCBI taxonomy): domain Eukaryota; kingdom Viridiplantae; phylum Streptophyta; class Magnoliopsida; order Solanales; family Solanaceae; genus Anisodus; species Anisodus acutangulus. Next base: position 57,699,745 of record CM056491.1, read on the forward strand.
GTTGGAGTTTGTTGATTGTGGTGGATGGAAAAAGAGGATAGCATTGGCACCCGAATACCCGTAGATGAGAGTAAGATGGGTCCCTTAGGTATAGAATTTTTAGATGAGCTTGATAGGACAAGTTTTTGTGGGGAAGTATGTTCAAAATATATGTAGCCATTTATAGTGCATGATGCCAAAAAGATGGTGGTAGTGCGACATGAGCAAGGGATATTCTAATGATGTTATTGATGGTTCGAATTTTTCTTTCCGCCTTCCCATTTTGAGAGGAGGTATGAGGACATGAAAGGCGAAAGGTTAAACCATTAGCATTGCAAAAATCCCAAAAATGTCTATTATCAAACTCCCTACCATTATCACATTGAATATTTTTAATATCTCGTTCAAATTGATTTCAGATGAATGCTATAAAAGTGAGAGATGTGGAGAGAACTTGTGATTTTTTAGAAAAGGAAAACGTCCACAAAAAATTAGAGTAATCATCTAGCAAGATCAAATAATATATATGACCCGAAGAGCCCAAAACGGGTGAAGTCCAAATATCACAAGGGATAATATCAAAAGGCATAAGTGTGCATGAATTAGGCAAAACAAATGGCACGCACAAACTATTGTTTGTTTGGTTCAACTAGTGAGTACATTTGGCAAAGAGGTCACTCTCAAGTTTTAATTAGGAGGATGTCCACTGAATTTCTTTTTCATTTATTTTTTCGGATTAGGATTTAAAAAAGGGGGCATGGGGTATATTTTATAATTTTAAAAAGTGGAGATTTAAATTTATACATTTAAGTCCCTTTAACTTGTATTAAAATATACAAAGCCCCTTTTTTTTCTCCTAAAGTATGAATAACTCTCCTTCTCTCTCTTCAGTGACTGCATATATTCTCACTTTCTTTTCTATCAAGACCTCAATCTTTTCAGTCGATTTTTCTTCTCTACAGAGCTCAAAAGCTCTCCAATCGTTGTCTTCATGCGTGTTAATTAATTTTGCATCAATAGAGAAGTATTCTGAGCTCCATATTGCCTATTTAAAAGTTCTTGTTTTTTTCAAACTTGATAAATCTTAGTGTTCATAAAGTTCTGAGCTTTTTTAAACTTTTGGAACTTTAGCCATTTTTATTGAAATACGTATTATTTCTACTTATTTTACTTGTTTCAGTCGTGTTTTTTTTGTTTTTGTTTTTGCAAATTCATCTTGATCTAATATTAAACTTGAAACTTTAGCTTTTTTTGTTAATGTGTTATTTCTACTTATTTTGCTTGTTTGGGTATTGCTTTTTATGTTTCATTAAATTTATTACGGTCAATTACTAGAGTTATTGTCGATTATTATTATTTTTATATTGTGGTTGGTCAACACCACTCTATTGTTTGCATGTAGATCACAAAAAATGGTAAGAAGGAGAGGAGAAAAGTCCTTAAAGAAAATGACCAATCATGCCACTCAACAGAAGAAAATGACGAGAAGGATTCAAGATCGACCATGATGCATTCACTATCACCGCCGTCAATACCTTTCACCCGATGTACTCTTCTTGAGAAATGATATGGAGCGTTTCTTCATTGGACTCGGAGATGACATACACGGATGAAAAATGCACATTCTTTGCGTGTAATCATTGAAAGGATTGGGAAAGAGGCTGATGATATGACCACCATCTTCCTACTCCTTAATAGACTATTATTTTTATGTAATTTTTTGTAAAATTTATATTTATGAAAAGATAATGGAGGAGTTAGATAAAAAAATATAATGGAGGAGTTTGATCAAGAAAATACACAATGGAGGAGTTTGATCAAGAAAAGACACAATGGAGGAGTTTGATCAAAAAAAGAGACAACGGAGGAGCTTGATCAAGAAAAAAGACAATGGAGGAGTTTGAATTTTGGGCCGATTTTGTAGAGGGAAGGATGTATTGTTACCGTTGTAAATTTAAATTATTTTATTTTATTATAGTTGTAAAAAATATGTGGCCCGTCAGTCGAAATAAATCTAAGTATGTTGGATCAATTATAAATCAAACCGAAAATAAATCACCTTACTCTATAATAACTCACTGCTTAGGATAATTTTAGACCATTTTGGTCGATGATAAACTAGAAAAATAAAGGCAACTGTTGGAATGAGAAGCATACTGAATTTGCATTAGTCTAATGAAAAAAAAATTAAAAAAATGAAATCCGAACCCCAAATCCCAACTGCACAAATCTAAGGGACCGTGGATAACTATTTCATTAACCGACCATCGTCAATAGCTAACAATTATCATTTAGGCTCGACTTTACGCATGATCAATAATTATCCACATGTTATATGTAGACTAAGGACAGTATTTATCTAAAAAGCCATAAATAAAATAAAATAAAATAAAATAAAATAAATAAAAGGACATGTCACTATTTGAACATTATAATAACACTTTAATACATCATTTTGGAGTCCCCATCCATTGAACACATGATCAAAAGAGTTTTAGAAAAAGTAATGATACTTAAAATACCAATATTTGTCTTAAAAAGATATAAATAAATAAAATAAAGAGGACATACCACTATTTAAATATTATAATAACACTTTAATACAACATATGAGAGTTTCTATCCATTGAAAGCACGATCAAAAGAGTTTTAGGACAAGTAATGGTACTTAAAAGACCAATATTTATCTAAAAATCCATAAATAAATAAAATAAAAAGAATTGATACTATTTAAATATTATAATAACACTTTAATACATCATATGAACCCATACATTAGACACATGATCCAAAGAGTTTAAGCACAAATAATGGTTGTCCTTAGAACAAGGTTGTGCTTTGAGCTTGTTGTCTACTAATTGGATACTAGTGTTATGATCACCATTACTTGTCCTAAACCACTTTTGATCATGTGTTAAATATATGGGGAATATCATATTATGTATTAAAGTATTATTATAGTATTTAAATAATATCAAGTCTTTTTATTTATTTTATTTTATTTATTTATGGGTTTTAGATAAATATTGACCTTTTTAGTATCATTACTTATTCCAAAACTCTTTTAATCATGTGTTCAATTGATGGGGACTCTGATATGATGTATTAAAATTTTATTATAATGTTTAAATAGAATCAAGTCTTTTTATTTATTTATGGTATTTTTAGACAAATATTGGCCTTTTATTACCATTACTTGTCCTAAAACTCTTTTAATCACGTGTTTAATGGATGGAGACTCTCATATGATATATTAAAGTGTTATTATAATATTTAAATAGTGGCATGTCCTATTATCTATTTTAATGACTTTTTTGACAAATATTGTCCTTGATCGATATATAACATTTGGAAAATTATTGACCATGCATGAAGTCGAGCCTAAATGATAACTGTTAGCTATTGACAACGGTCCGTTTATGATATACCTATCCACGGTCCCTTAGATTAGTGCAATTTGAGGTTTGGGTTTCATTTTTTTAATTATTTTTTATCTGTTACACTCTTCGTCATCACTATTAGGATCATCCTATCTTCTTGCTCATAGAATCCAATTCCAACATTTTGAGGTCTCCTCTCATTCCCCCATTAATCACCACCTATTATAATATATTCTTCAATCGACGCCGTAATAAATCTATAATAGATTATGGCTATGATTTATGACTGCAATCGACGCCATAATAAGTCGTTGGTGATTAATTTTTCGATGAAAAGTCAGAATTTTCGTCGAAAATGAGATATGAAAAGTGAAGAAATCAGAAGCTTTTGGAGGAAAATATTTAGGTTTTTTATTTCTTTTTGGGTAATTAAAATGTTGGGGTTGGGAGCCAAATATATTTTTTTAAACTTTGGGGCTAGGATTGGACACAGCAAAACTCTGACACTGCTGACGTCATAAATGGTCGTCATTCCCCTAATTTTATGAAACTAGTGGTCTTTTCCTAAATCAATATCCTAAGTGGCCTTCCAGCAAAAAGCTCCCCCACTTAGTTGCAAGTTTATAATCATTGACTTATAGTTTGAATATTGCACTATCACCAATCGGCGGAATATTAACAATCTATTATTACGTTGTTCCTCAAGAAAAGAAAAGAAAAGAAATCAGAAATACTCTTATCTAACATACAACTAGAAAATATAACTTGTATATTGTATCCAACATTTTAAGGATGATCCGCAATTATGTTACTGGTTGAAATTCTTCTACTTCTGATTTTTGATGAGAAATTTGAATTTTGAAGGATTTCCTATCTCTCAAGAAAGAGTGTATTATTAATTCCTTCGACATAAAAAGTAGCTGCATCTTTTTCTAGATGTAACAAAAAAGGAAAAAAGGGATAGGTAAATAATGTTGAACATTCAAAATATCATCTTACTTGAGAGCAGCTAACTTAATGAGTGCGGGTTCCGCCGAACTCAGTTGCTTTGGTCCAAATTAACCTTATATTTATAATTAAAAAATTCATTGAATATGTATAAATTATTAATTTAGAACCTAATAACTTTAAAAAAATCATCTCTCGAATCCATAAACATCAAATCCGGGCTCCGCCTCCGCTAATAGGTACAAATTGAGGTTCAAAATAGAGCTGTTAGTTTAAAAAAGAGAAGAGCAAGTCCAGGTTATAAAACGGAGGGCAAAATTAATCATTTCCAAAACTACAAGTGTAATTTTAGACCTTTTTCTTATCTTTTTAAAATTTTAATTTTCTTTTAATAATTTCATTAGTTGAGTTGGAAAATAAGGGTAAATATGTACTATTTTTTGAATGGTGAAAGCAAAGTCCATCCAAATTTTAAACGAAGGACAAAATTAAACCTCTTGTGCCACAAGAATAATTTTGGACCTTTAAGCAATTCGTTTGCAACATGACTCGCATTCAACGAAAATGAGTGATTTTATAATGTTGCTAAGAAGAAAACAATTGTCTATTCTTTTTTCAATTTCATTAAGGTTAGAACCATAAGATATGGGATTAATTGTGGAGTATTCTTTTTCTAATAATGTAATTCCCTGGCCCTTTCAAACTTTTAGCATTGCCACGAGGCGTAAGACCAAATGGCGGATGACATAACAGAGATGTCATGGTGAACTGTTAATTTCAGCATAATCCATGGAACACCTGTCACTCGATTAATGATTAATTAGCATTGGATTCAAGTTTCCTCATCAAGAAAAGAATTATGGAGCTTAACCACTTCAAATTAAAGTGCTTAAATTGATATTATTATGTTAGTAATACCCGTGACTTGACATCTCACACGGGCACGCCTTCATACATTAGGGGAGCATGTCATGAATATTAAGAAAATTAACAGAATAAACACTTGCAATTAGATTAATCTAATCTGACTTTCTGACATCTGCTTGCTAGATCGAGATGCTATAACTTTTGTATCCAGCTAAGTTTTAATATTGGTATTGTGACTTAAGTCATGATGCCCAAGTGATGAGGTAATATTTTGATTTTTGGCTTTTACTTTACGACTAGTTAACCCCACTTGTTGTATTAGTTAATGTTCTTTAAAGAGTCAAATTCTTTTCTTTTTGGTGAAATTTGTTGCAACTTCTTTTACACCCTTTGTCCCTTTTAGTTCTTTGAACTTCTCCTTAATCAAACATCTACTGAAGAATGGACCTTTTACACTTCGGAATTCGTTTGTTAATTAAAATATAATATAAGTTCTTTATTCTTGCCAAAATATAATATAGTTAATGTCATATGTGTCGTGCGCGTATTTTATCACAATTACTTCTCCTATTTGAATTTACCTAACACTTTTCGTTTTCTGAGATCCAAAGAAGGTAAACTTTGATCGATATTTTAAAATATATTTTTTCATCGTATTGACATAAAAGAATTTACAACTTATAATACTTTTCGTATAATTTTTAGATATCTGAATTTTAATTTTAAAATATTATGTTGATATAATCCAATTTAGGTTTAAAGTTTAGTAATTGACTCTCGAGAAATAAATAGTGCCACATAAATTAGTACCGAATAAATACTAAATTGGAGTAGAATTTCGCTGCAGTTGGTGTTTGCATTCAACTGAAATTAATTAATTCTTTAAAAATCGGTAAAGAGAAATTAATACATCCGTAATTTGGTATTGAGACAGTCTGAATTACCCAACTTCTTTAATGCGTAACCATTTGGACATGACATTTAATCTGTAAATTGTGTTTACCGAAAGGGTTATTTTATTATGGGTAGATGCTATGCTTCTTATTGAAGTAAACAGACCTAAATAAGGAAAGGGCATGTAGTTCAAGGCACATTGTAAATTAGTTACTAGTAACAGTTAAAAAGTCGGCATTTGATGGAATCTTGTGGAAATTTGAGGTTTGATCGGTGCACCTTTTTATTTTAAGCCAAAAAAAATAGTTTGCCACATTGGAGGATTATCAGAGACTTGATTTACAAGTTAAGAACCACTACTAGTAATATTCCATTTTTAGTCACTGTTTAAAAATTGTTTAAACCTCAAGGATTCCGAGTATGATTCTTTCTTTAGCGTGATGAGAAAGCAAATTTTGTTGTTATTCTAGAAGGTGATTATGCCTTTTCAAATAGCTAGCTTATTCTTATTAAAGGTAATTATCATGTCATTATCAAAACTTAATTCCGTTTTCCTCCGATCCCTTCATTATCTTCATTCAACGTAACTAATTTGCAATTAAGCTATATTTTCCCTTTGAAAGATGTCTCTTGTTGAAAGACTAAACTATCTTCAAGATATTTTAATTAATGGACCTTATATTTGTCCGATTCTAATATGTTTAAAATATATGGAAAAATTTAGTGGATAAACTCCATTTGTATTCATTGCCTATCAAAAAAGGGAATATATCCAAAGATAGCGTCCATTTTGTTACTCTTCACGAAAAGATACGTAACAAACAACAAACTCCCAAATAGATCAAAGGATCCCTGTCCAATCCAATCTACCCCATCCAATTTCTTTCCTAAAAGATAATCTAAAACAATTAAGTTGACCATAGCTTGCCACATGGCAACAACACAGTTGGCCAACTAATTTTAGTCCTTCAGACTACTCAAACTGCCGTATAGCCACAAGCATTTTGCCACATTGTAAATTCTTGATAAAGCATTCGCCAAACATTTAAAGAGAAAAAGGGTGGCAACCTATGCTCCACCAACTAATTTGGAGACCATATTATATATATACATCTGTTGCAGCTTCTAACAAACCAATAACGTAACTCTTTCAAAATTTCTTACACTACCTAACAAATAACCAATCTTCTTCTTGTTCTCAATGGATTGGACCAGAGGCCAAACCATAGGCCACGGCTCTTCCGCCACTGTCTCGGTTGCCAAGTCACATTGGTCCAACGAGATTTTCGCGGTCAAGTCCGTAGAGCTATCGAAGTCAAAGTTATTGCAAGAGGAGCAGAAAATTCTGTCCGAATTGAGCTCACCTTACATAGTTACCTACAAGGGGTACGACGTTACAAAAGAGAACGACAAACTCTTCTTTAATCTTATGATGGAGTACATGTCGGATGGTACACTTTCCGATGAAATTTGGAAACAAGGTGGTCGGATCAAGGAGCGGTTGATTGGGTATTATACAAAGCAAATTCTGCAAGGACTAGAATACATACATTCAAGAGGCATAGTACACTGTGATATTAAGGGACAGAACATTTTGTTAGGTAAAACCGGTGCCAAAATTGCTGATTTTGGTTGTTCTAGGTGTGTTGATCCGGAGGAGCAGGACAGTGGTGCGGTTGCTTCTACCTCCAAGCCAATTGGAGGCACACCGATGTTCATGGCACCGGAGGTGGCGCGTGGGGAAGAACAGGGGTGTTCTGCTGATATTTGGGCACTGGGATGTACAATTATTGAAATGGCCACGGGTGGATCACCCTGGACTAATGTGACTAATCCAGCAGCATTGCTTTACCAAATTGCATTTTCTGGACAATCACCAGAAATTCCAAAGTTTCTTTCTTTAGAAGCAAAGGATTTCTTAAGTAAATGCTTGAGAAGAGATGCAAGAGAAAGATGGACGGCTAAAGAGCTTCTCAAACATCCATTTCTTGAACAATCAAATTCGAATTCCACGGAAATTCAAGATTTTGTGACAAGTTCCCCAACAAGCATTCTTGATCAACACATTTGGAATTCAGAAACTATGGATTATTCAATCCAAACAGTAAACTCAATGGACTCTTCTCTGCAAAGGGTAAGAGAAATGGGTATAAATTCAGGAGAACCGAACTGGAGATGGGCCGATGAGAGATGGGTCACAGTTAGAAGTAGCAGTGAATAATTCATGGAACAATGAGTCAATGACAGCTAACACCCTTGCTGTAGATTTTTTGTACTATACAGCAGAGCGCCGCACACACCAATGTGCAGCGATAGAGAGTGACACATCAGAGGAAGTCTTCAATGGAGGATCAACCTACAGCGAGAAAAATCTGAGACCATTCTCCCCTCTTTTTGCTCCCTCTTGACTATGCAAAAAGCGATGCAAATTTGCCTCAGAACATGACATTAATAGCTTTTTAGTAAAAATTTGCAATCTTTAATAATAATTCTAAAAGGGTGACACTATATGTCCTATTTGATAAGCTTGACAGCTCCAACTCTTTAATTTCAATTTTTTTTATCTTCCGATATACTTATATAACGGAACGTGAAAGCAAACAATTGGTCACTATTGTAACACACAAAAAGTTAAGAAAGTTCTCCTCAACCTTATAGAAAGAAAAAAAAAACAATTTTATTGGATAGAGATAGATTTGGTGGTCCAACGCTCCCAACTCCACCTTCCTAAGAAAAAGAAAAAAGATGGTCCCGTAAAGATTGTCTATAAGATTTCTTTCGCGCAAATAAATTATATTACCATGAGATTAAATAAACTTCCTTGCAAGATGTTATCATACCCAATAAGTTCCCTTGAGAGTTTAGGTTTGTGTATTTCAGGTCCACTTTGGAAGGAAAATAAGGTGAAGTACAGTTAAAATAAGTCATTTAGACGTGATTGTTGTTTCTAATATAAAGTCCAGTCCAGTTGAAAGTATATGTATATTCTAGAGACAATCTGTATTACGACAAATATATTTTATACACGTTCGTATTATTATTAACGGAGATTAATATTTTGGCATTTGCAATTATTAAATTATTAGTTGATTGTTTGTAATATTCTATAATATGCATCCCTAGAGGTTACGTTGTTATTAATAGTGTGAGTTATTAATATTATAACTTAACTCTTAAAATAGCCTCGACTAATGATCATCGAGAATGGGATATCGATGATATGTGATAAGTCGACATGTGGTCTGCATCACATCCTTAGAGGATGTAGCATGTCTCACCTGCTACGAGTAATGACTACTCGTGATGGACACATGGATACTTTGGAAGTATTGGTATACCATGCTGATATATTGTTTGTTATACATGTCTAAAGTATGATCAACGTGTGGAGATAGAAGTCCTTAGACTTGAGGTCAATACATACCTTGTCTACAGAGTAATATACTTTGATCATGTCCTAAGCTCAAATGCCTTATAGGTTGCGATACTGCTTGTATTGGGTACATTACGATGTGGATTAAAGGTGGTAGTTGAGCCAATATTAGAATTCATTCCTCGAGTGTATATTTGAGAAAACACTCAGCTTCTCAGTGATATTGGGTTGACTACGACGTTGGCCAACACAATACACATATCTAGAATATGGCCTTGTTGTCAACCAATATATATGAGATATAATGATCAAGCCATTTGGATAGACACTTGGCAAATCCAAGCTTGATCGAGTGCGTCGAGAATGAAAAGATTTTATCTTCCCACATAGAGGTTCAATTTACTGGATTCGTGTAAATATACTTCACATATTGAGTTCGTCTTACGGCGCCGTCTAGGAGTTCCGTGTAGACCCGAATATGATTAGTGTCGATATGTGAATACCTATGGGGTAACACTATGTCAATTGTTTCTTCGATCTAAGAGTGTATTGAGAAAGTGTTAAATATTCGATTTGAAATCGAGATATTTAAATTAATAATAACTATGGGATAATTTCTATTTGATGAAAATTATTTAATTAAGTCAAGATTGGATTTTGGATTTAATTAAAATATGTTGAAAATATTTTGTGAAAAGGGCGAGGCGCCACGGCGCTCAATGGGCAGAGCCGCGACGCTAATTGGGCAGCATGCCAAATCAGATTGGCCTGCTGCAATTCGTTTTGGGCCAGGCTTTGAGCCCAACTCAAAATCTGAATTTTGCCCTAATTTCACATATATATAGAACCTCATCATTCATTATTAGACACATTATTCATATATTATTCTAAGTCTTAGAGACCTAGAATAAAACTCTCTCTTGAACCTCTGCCGAATTTTCTAGCTGTTCGAATGAGGTATACATCGGAGTTCTTGGAACTTGCTGTCGAGGATCAATTGCATGCACACCCTCGAAAATTACTAAAAGACTCCAGAGTTTCCAAACCGTAAGTATTCTATCAAAATATTACGGTTATATACATGTTATGTATTGACGTGTTTTATATTACTACATAATCATCCTACAGTTCGTCGCTTGTTGGATTTGAAACATAAAATTTTCAAATTCATTTGCGTAAACGAACCCAACAAAAACCTACACCAATACCCTAAGCTTCTGCTCCATAGGGATTCAGAAAAAAGCCGAATAACAAATGTTTATTGTATGCGACCTTACCCTACCTATCTACCTAAGATTTGTTTCCACAATGTTATTGTTTACAAGTTGGTCCATTATTTGAATTTTTGGTAATAAACTTTCAGAAAAAAGTTGCAAATATTTGAATTCTTAGGATTTCCTACCTCTCAAGAAATCAATATATGATTATTGCTTCAACTTAGAAAAGTAGCTGCATCTTTTTCTTAATGTGCGCTAAAAGGGACAAGAAATAATGTGACTCAAAAACATCATTTTCTGGAGAGCGTAGATATTTTCAAATTATTATTTCGTAAAGCAATAATCTCTTCCCATATATGACGTTTAGCAATGATTAATCGACCACTTCAATCATAAACTCTTTCTTTAAATTCCAAATAGCAAAGCAAGTTCCTTACTTTTATCAAAACGATTTCCTTTGTTCTATTTTAACCGTGTAAATGGTGGGTATGTTTTGTATATTCCTTATCATAATTATTAGAGTTCTTGTAGATGTATAATTATGGTAGTAGTCTTGTATTAGGAAAAGGTAGTAGTCTTGTATTAGAAAAATATAGATTTAATTTCCATGATTGGAAACTATATATCATGTATATATATCTTTTCATTAATGAAAATAATCAGCGGATTATTCTCTTTCATGGTCAATATTTCCTTCGCCAAAATGTAGCTTCCGCCACCCTAACTCGGCAACCTCTCGGCCACCGCCGGCCGACGACCCCCTCCCTTTAATTTTTTTCCCAAATCCCTAATTCTCCTTCTGTTCTTCCATCATGTCTACCACAAAGAACACATTTCATCCTGCCCTTGCAGTCTCCAATATCAAAAAAAACATTCATGTTGTTCTTGAGATGGAAAATGTCTAATACGCGATGTGGGCAAAACTGTTTAAAATTCACGCCCGGTCTAATAGAGTCCTCAATCACATCGTCCCATCGGCGACATGCAATGAGAAAGTGTCTTCCACGGATGATGAAATAGAGATGTGGGCAACTCTTGATGCTACGGTCCTTCAATGGATCTATTCCACCATCTCTACGGACCTCTTACAGACAATTATCGAACCCGACGTTACGGTAATAGAAGCTTGGAATATGTTGCGTGATATATTCCAAGACAACAAAAATTCCCGTGTCGTGATCCTTGAGGAAGAATTCTCCCACATTAATATGAAAGATTTTTCGAATGCCTCAGCCTATTGTCAATGGCTCAAGGAGTTGTCGCATCAACTCAAAAACATTGGTGCACTTGTCACTAATGACCGTCTTGTTCTTCAGATGGTTGCGGGCCTCTCCGAGGCATATAATGGCGTTGGGACTCTCCTTCGTCAAAGTAATCCTCTCCCGCCATTCTACCAAACACATTCTATGCTCACCTTAGAAGAAGCAAGATTGGCTAAAAAGGCGACTACCAGAGCCAATTTCGCCATGATGGTGGCCACGTCCCATGAAACTGATGACGCTTAATCATTCTCCGAAAAGTATGGTCAAAATCGTAACAACGAGGGTGGCAAAAAAGATCAAAATTATGGAAAACATTGTTGCGCCGGTAAGGGTGGCAATCGCGTAGGCAGTGATGGCAGACCGGCAAGGGGTGGTGGCCTGTAGGGGACCAGGCCACTGAACCCATGGCAGTAGGCTTGGGCCGCTGGGCAGTGTCCCTGGACCAACGGACAGTGGCCCATGCCCCCTGCTCATTTCCTTCAACTAATTGGGCTAGGTCCAACGCTGGCCAGTAGAGGCAGAAAACAACTAGGCCGGTAAACAGTTCCTGGCAGCAGATTGGCTTGCTTGGGCCTCGGCCTCAGCAGGCTTTCGCTACTGCCGACCCATCAGCGGCGACCCAGACACCCATGGATATCGAGGCAACGATGCATACATTTGGATTAAATCCCCCAGTTGCAAATTGGCATATGGACACCGGTGCTACTTCTCGCATGATGTCCGCACCAGGTAATATCTCATCTTATTTCAATTTGAGCAAAAAATCGTGGCATAATTATTGGTAATGGTCATTCAATTCCAATTCGTGGTTATGGTCACACAAATTTATCTCCCCCGAACCCACCTCTCGCCTTGAAAAATGTCATTCATGCTCCTCACTTAATTAAAAATATGGAGTCTGTTAGAAAATTTACAACTGATAATTGAGTTGTTGTTGACTTTGACCCTTTTGAATTTTCTGTGAAGGATTTTTCGACTGGGATACCTCTAATGAGATGTGATAGTCGGGGCGAGCTTTATCCCATCACCACTTCCACCATCACCACCACTAATCACACTGTCAACGTTTGCCGCCTTAGCATCTTTCTTATGGCATGCATGTTTGGGTCATCCGGGGGCGTCTGTTATTTCCTCTCATAAAAACAATAATTTTATTGAGTGTAATAGTACGTGTAGTATTAATGTTTGTCCGTCTTGTCCGCTTGGGAAATATGTTAAATTACCGTTTGTTTCTTCCAATTTTAGTACTTTGTTGCCGTTTGATATTATTCATAGTGATTTGTGGACATCTCCCATTTTAAGCTCTTTGGGCTATCGTTACTATGTGTTATTTTTGGATGATTATTCTAATTTTTTGTGAACTTTTCCGTTGTCTAAAAAGTCTTAAGTTTATTATACTTTTCTGTCATTTAGAGCATTCATCCGTACCCAATTTAAATGGGAAATTAAAAACATTCAATGTGATAATAGAAAGGAATTTGATAATGGGCCGTTTCAGGATTTTTGTAATAATAATGGCATATCCTTTCGGTTTTCTTGTCCTCATACGTCCTCACAAAATGGAAAAGACGAAAGAAAAATTCATACCATTAAAAATATTGTTTAGACTTTACTAGTCCATGCTTCATTACCACCTTTTTTTTGGCATCATGCATTACAAATGGTTACTTACCTCCTTAACATACTCCCGGGCAAAGGACTAGCATACCAATCTTCACTCCAAACTCTTTATCGTAAGAATCTTTCGTATTTTCATCTTAGGGTATTTGGGTGTTTATGCTATCCGCTCTTCCCATCCACTACAATTAACAAACTTCAAGCCCGTTTTACTGCTTGTGTGTTTTTGGATTATCCGTCTAATCATCGTGGTTACAAATATTTTAATTTATCCTCTAATAAAATCATAATTAGTCGTCATGTCATTTTTTATGAGACCCAATTTCTTTTTGCTAAATTATATAATTCCGTGTCTAGTTCTTATAATTTTTCGGATGATGGGCTCTCACCATATATCATCCACCATTGGGCACAACATTCCTGTGACCCAATTCTGCCAGCAGACCCATTGCCTGTTGGCCCAGTTTCTACGTCTTCCGTCAGTCCGGTCCATGACATCTCTTCACCGACCCAGGTCCGACCCACTTCTATTCCTAGTCAAGGGCCCGTTACTCGTAGCCAACAGGGTATTTTTAAACCAAAATAGCATTTTAATCTCAATTCTAATGTCACTAAATCACTCCCACCACGTAACCCCGTGTCTGCTCTTCATGACCCGAATTGGAAAATGGTCATGGATGATGAATATAATGCTCTTATTGAAAATAAGATGTGGGAGTTGGTGCCCCGTCCGCATGGTGTCAATGTTATTCGTTCTATGTGGATTTTTACTCATAAGGAAAAATCTGATGGTTGTTTTGAGAGGCATAAGGCTCGTCTTGTAGGTGATGGCAAAACTCAACACGTTGGCATGAATTGTGGAGAGACATTTAGTCTGATGGTCAAACCGGCAACTATTCACACTGTTCTCAACCTAGCTCTCTCGAAAGCATAGTCCATTCATTAGTTGGATGTGAAAAATGCTTTCTTACATGGTTATCTCAAGGAAACAGTATACATGCATCAACCCTTGGGTTTCAGGGACCCCGATCATCCTAACCATGTCTGTTTGTTGAAGAAGTCCATGTATGGGCTAAAACAGGCTACTCAGGCTTGATATAAAAGGTTTGCAGATTTTCTGTCTACTATTGGGTTTTCTCACAGCAAGTCTGACCATTCTATGTTCGTCTATCGTCGTGGTACTTCTCTGGCATACATTCTGTGATATGTGGATGATATTATATTGAATGCCTCTTCTGATAACCTGCTCAAGTCTATCATGTCTCTTCTCAGTGTATAATTTGTTATGAAAGACTTGGGGCCCTTGAGTTATTTTTTGGGTATAACAGTTACTCGTCATGCAGGTGGTCTTTTACTATCCCAGAGGAAGTATGCAACTGAGATTATTGAACGGGCTGGCATGTCATCCTGTAAGTCCTCTCCTACTCCGATTGACACCAAACTGAAGCTGAGTGCACCTTATGAGGATCCCTCCCACTATCGAGGTCTTGCAGGGGCTCTTCAGTACCTTACTTTCATGAGGCCCGATATTACATATGCAGTGCAGCAGGTGTGTTTATTTATGCATGATTTGAGGAACGAGCACATGTATGCTCTCAAACGCATTGTGTGTTACATTCAAGGCACTTTTGATTATGGTTTGCAGTTATATCCATCCTTTGTATCTACTCTCGTGTCTTATACAAATGTTGATTGGGGTGGATGTCCTGATACTTGACGTTCGACATCTGGTTACTGTATGTTTCTTGGTGATAACTTGGTCTCCTGGTTGGCTAAACGCTAGGATACTTTATCACGATCTAGTGCGGAGGCCGAGTATTAAGGGGTAGCCAATGTGGTGTCGTAATCATGTTTGTTGCGTAATCTCCTATTAGAGCTTCACTTTTCTATTCAGAAAGCTACCTTGGTCTACTACGATAATGTTAGTGCAGTCTATCTCTCTGGGAATCCGGTCCAACATCAACGCACTAAACGTATCGAGATGGATATTCACTTTATTCGCGAAAAGGTCGCTCATGGACAAGTACGTGTCTTGCATGTCCCTTCATGGTACCAAATTGCTGACATCTTTACTAAGGGTCTTCCCTTAGTTCTGTTTGAAGATTTTAGGGACATTCTCAGCATATGATAACCGACCGTTATGACTGCGGAGATGTGAAAGACTACCACGATATACATGATCAAAACCCCAAAATAAGTCCTAATATAACCGTCAACATTGTTTGCACACAAAATAACGATTTTTATCCCAATCCAAATAACAGTGCTGTTACAGTCATAGCCACATTGATAAGTGATAATAGGCCCAAAAACCATCGCTGGGTATTAGAGAATTGTGAGCCACAAAGGGGTAAGCTAAAGACAATACCATGTTATCATATTACAAGAGGAAAGGAGTTCCAAACCTTTCTAAGTGATAAGACAAAAAAATGAATGGCTAAACGTAGCTACTCCTTACAGATAATTTGGAGACAAAGAATTTTATTTATTTTCTCATTCGGAATTCAGTATCCGCTTTAAAACTCGACTAATTAGTATTCACGTCAAACGTGGGTACATGCCCAACTTAGTTGATGTCTAGCTGTCCCTGTAGTGACGCAAAGCTAGCAAATTTAGTTACTTCACTTAACAAATGCATTCTTCTACAATAGGAAATCATTAATACCACACACAAAAATCTCCAACCAATAATCCACAGTTGGCATAAGATTGTGAATCTTTTTTTAATCTCTTCGAATAAAGATCCTAACCTCTGTTCCTAACTCCTTCGAGTATTCGACTACTGGTATATAGTGGAGTCTTAAAGGACGACGTGAAAGCCAACAATTAAACAACATATCACCCCACTTGTCCTCTAGCTGCTTCATTTACAATTGCCTACAGCCAACCAACTCCTGCCTATCATCTTCCCATGTCCCATTCGATTTAATTTCTATATACTTTTTTTTTGAAAGTTTTATTACATATAGAAAATGGGGGAGGGGATTACAAAGTGAGGACCGAAACCCACATAAAAAAAAAGTGAAAGTCAAGATAATCAACCTACTAAGCTCCAAATAAGAGTAAGTATAAATAATTATTTTAAACAGTGAAATAATTGCTTTTTATTTCTTTTACATATCTGTATACTAAATATATATTTTTTCGATTACTTATTCACTTTAGCAAATCAAAAAATAATTAGTTATTTTTTTCTCAATTTTACTCTTGTCCTGTTAACTAATCATTTCTCAAACTAATTGGAGTAGTAGTCAAATTAGATTTCGTACGCTCAGTAAACATGTGTAATTTAGTAAAATAAACACTTTATGTTTTTTTCAAAGAGAGCACAAAATGCATTTACAACAACACAACAACATACCGAGAGCACAATATGCGTTTAGATTTCAAATTTTAAAAGTTTTTTTAAAAAAAAAAAACTCTATGTCCAATCAATATCACCACATAAATTGGAAGAAGGGAGTAATTCTTTCCACATAGAAACTCAAATTCAGCAAAGCAAAAAATGAATGATTTTGTACGTTTATTCAAGATGTAATCAATTTGTCCCTTTTTTGGTTCTTTTCACAGGGTATTTTTTTTCCTCACCTGATGTACGGAGGAGAGGAATTAATTCATTTGGAGATATATTAGTGGCCCTTTCTTACTTTGCTTTTGCCTTTTTCAAGCTTTAACAGATACCATGTGGCATGCAACTATATGTTTAGGGATGGAAATTGGGCTGGGGCGGGGCGGGGCGGGTGCGGGTACCCCTCCCCGCACCCGTACCCGTCAGAAAATTTTATACCCGTCACCTACCCACCACCCGTGGCGGGTGCAATTTTGTATATTCCTAAATCCTCATCCGCTCCACCACCCAAGTTGATATCCGTCACCCGCCAATACCCGCATGTACCCGCCTGCCATATTTTGTAATCAATTCATTTGTGATCAATTAGTGATCAACATGATCCCAAAAATTCAAATTCCAAAAATTATCTCAAAAATTTGAGTCAAGAATCAATATTGTCACGGTCTCATTTTCTTTGGGAGAGAGGGAGGAGAATTCCGGATGTTTTCACCATCAGAATTTCCCATTTTTTCCACCTCTTCCCCCTTAAACATCAAAGAATCAAGAAAACAAAATTTTCAAGAAAACCCAAAAATTGTCCACTCAAATAGCTATATATTACAAATGTAGACAAAATTCATATATTATTTCAGCTATATAAGCTAAAGTTTTTCAACTTTTCCAATTGAACTCCACAAACCCAATAGGTAAAACTTAACAAATGCACAAAATTGATCTCACCAAGACAACTCCAAAGCACAAAGCAAAGACAATAATATTTTTCAATATTTTCCGATCAGCATCTCCTTTAAAAAAAAAGGCAGAGACGTCGAGGTGGTTCGTGAAAAAAGTTTGTGATTTTTCCTTTAAAGAATAAGGCAGAGACGTCGAGAATGAGAGAGGGAGGAGAGACGGCGTGAAGGGGAACGAGAGAGAGGGAGGCGTGAAGGACTGAAGAGGCGTAGGGTTTTGAGTTTTGTTGGAGAATGAGAGACTTGTCGTGACTTATGGGCTGAAGGCATGACTTATGGGCTGCTAATATTTTGGGCTTGGGGCGGGCGGGTAGGCGGTTGGATGCGGGGCGGGTATGACTACAAATCCACCACCTACCCCACCTACGGGTGACAGATACATTTTCAATACTCATACCCGCCTACTACCCGCCAAAATTATACACATACCCGCCCCAACTGGGGCGGATGCGGTGTGGAAGATAAGATTTTTCACATACATATCTCAATTAAATTTTATTTCATTTAAACATTTGAGGTGAACTCATATGGTGTCATTTAGACACTTTTCGTTGAATCAGTCAAATATGTAATGTGTTTATAACATACTCACATATGACATGACAAAATGACGTATTAAATTATGACGAGAAAATATCCAAATGCACCCCTAACGTATGACCGGATTACCAACTACACACATTTACGGTAGGGGTGAGCACGGGTACAGGGTACCCAGATACCCGACCGGAACCGACACTAACGGGTAGGTTCCGGGTAGATATATTATAATAACGGGTAGGGTCCGGGTAGTAAAATTAAGAACCGATCAATGTTGGGTTCGGTTCCGGTTCCAGCAAATAGAGACAGGATACCCGGACCCGGAATCGATACCCGGAACCTATAAAATATTAAATATTTTAATTTTTTTTAGAAACATTTGGACCACTTTTAACTTTCTCCAAAACTATTTGTCAGACGCATTACATTGATTTTCCCCACCCCAAGACGTAAATATTTTAGTTTTTTCACCCCTTTATTCTAGAATGCTCTTTGTGGCCTAAGAGAAAACACTCAAAACTCTCTCAATAACAATGGCGTTTTAGCTACACCACCGAGCTTCATCGTCGTCGTTGTTGAAGCTTTCTCTCAGGTACTTTCATCGTTGTCGTCATTGAAGCTTCACCTTTGCCTCTTTCTCTCCTTTGGTTGGTTCACGTCATTCCTAAAATGCATATGGGTTCATATCTAACTCTTCAATTTCTTTTTAATATCATGTGCTTCTGTTCTATTTCAGGCGATACTCATCTTCAATTTGTATTACTTTTTTATTTGAAATGTAAATCTATTTTTAAAATTTGTGTATATTTTTATAGTTGTGAAGATGAAATTTAGGGATTTACTAGTATAATAAAGCTTTTCTTTTGTATCGAAGAGCTTATGAACACGAAAATAAGTTTAATTCAGATATTTCAAATTTATTTTGAAATCAACACGTTCAATTAATTGAGTGTCAAATTTGGCTTGCAATTTTAGGTTTTGGTAACAGAATTAGCTTTTCTACAATGAATAAATTTTCTAAAACTTCTTATAAGGATACTAAAAACTCCGATTGCAGGCTAAAAAACTACTTGATAAAATTATTTTAGAATTCTTTTTTATTCTCATAGGCTTAAAAATTATTGCTTAATTTGTGTTTTTTATTTACAGGGTACCCGGGAACCTACCGGGTAATGATTGCTACGGATAGGTTCCGGATAGTAAATTTAGGAACCGATCTTTTACCGGGTAGGGTCCGGGTAGTTACAAAATGTTATGGTACCCGGACCCGCTCACCCCTAATTTACGAGAGTCCTATCACCCTACTGAAATGTTTAAAACTGAAATTATTAGCTCCCTAAATGCTGACATGGCAAGGTGAATGAAGGTGAGTGTATTTCACTCTCTTTGAGGGAGTGAGCACCAAAAATAAACATTAAAATTTTATTTTTAATATTTCTTTTCATAAATCTATGTATTTTCTTTTCCTCTCCCTCTTACTGTTGCCGCCATAGCTGATCGGCCGGTGACCACGAACCTTGAGTAAATTTCACACCTGCAAATACGATCCTTGAATATCTGTAACCAGCCTCAACCCATCAATTCAACCAATTTCTCATCAAACACAAAATACCCACTTACAAAGATCTCTATTAATTTCAAGACTAAAAAAACAAAGAAGAAAAATGTGTTAATGAATAATCAATCACTAGCTGGGGGAAATGTTAGAGGAACCTTGAACAAACTTGTATTTTTTCAATCTGGCCGAGTTTTAATTTTTCCAATAACGTTTTTTCGGTGGATCTTGTTGGAAATTTACAAATGTGGAATTAAGTATATCCCATTATTTATGACTCAAACAATTGGGACCCCGCACATCGAAAACGTCGTTTCCACACACGTGCACACGTAGTGCCAAGTATCGTAAATTTCATTAGTGAAAGAGATATTGGTACTATGTAATACGTTTGATACATAGAATGATGAACGGTTATTGACCAAATGACAAAGTATTCCATGTTGGTAAACGAAGGAAGAAGTGTATGAAGTGTAAGATGAAACGAGTCGGAAATCACCGCGGAGCCGTGAAGGGTCGCGACGCTAATTGGGTGGCCAATCACTGGAACCGCGGCGCTAATTCACAGAGTTGCGGCGCTTCGGAGGCTGAATGCTGCGACGGAAAGTTGAAAAGTTCTGACCTTTGGGCTGATTTTGGAGCATTGAATCTCAATTACTTGGCACATGAATTCAGCCATTATTTGGCTGAATCTAACACCTCTCGATAAGTTCAATTACATGGCTATTGAAGGCCATTAGTTGGCTAGTTGAAGGGTCATCTCATTACACTATAAATTGAGGTCTTTGGCTCAATTGTTCACAACACTTAGAAATATTTTACAGAATTTTCTAACATCTTCTTCTTCCTCTCTAGCAAGTTTACTACACTCAAAGTTCTTCAAGAGTAACACTTGAGTTTCATTTTCTCAATTGTTACGTTGTTGTTGTATCTTGGGAGACTATTGCCCGACAACGTAAAAGGAGATATACGGGGCAATCTTGTCTTAAAGACAGAGTGACATCACTCGACTCAGCATATCACACAAGGAGTTTGTTTCATTCTTGATTTCCAGTTTTGTTGTACTCTTTAGTTTATCCTTTCTAGCAATTATAATATTTACTTACTCCATGTCCCTGCAATTATTGTATCCCACAGATCTTGTGCGCTTCGGTGCTGCTATAGCGTTGCTCCAGCGGTCTCCATTGTAGCAATGCCATTAGATTATCGCTCTCAAGCACGTGTGTGTCACTAAAGAACTCGTATGTGGGTCTGACTTTTTAGAGAGGTAATAATTTTAATTTTAAACAGTTCAGGGGTAATAGAACCCCTATAGTAAAGGTGGGTAGCTGATAACCCGATCATAAGTTGGAGGGTTATTTGGTTATTTTCTCAAGTTATGACATGCGTCATTTGATCCATATAATCTAAAAATAAATTTTGAGTAAAACTAATATTTCATAAAAGAAAAGAAAAATCTATTTTCTATTTAACACAAAAAAACATATATTTACTAACAATTTTTTTTTAAATCATGTTCTTGGTGTTCTTCACCATTTTTATGTGTGTTCTTGTTTTAACCACGATTTTAATCTAAAATTGAAGAAAAACTCCTCCAAATGTGTTATAACTTCAGCTAAAGATTCCCCATGAAGATCCGAAGATAACCTCAGCATTAATTTCTCAAAATTTTCATCAAATAAAGTAACTCATTTTAAACTTTCAAACTTTCGGAATATCACTTTAATGGTGTTTCTATGAGTACTCATAGCCTTCAAACTTTCTGAATAACACTACAACATGATACATCTATAGCTACAAAATCTTAGTGACGAATTTGAAAATCGTGGCTAGTACCTAATAACAACCACGAAACATCAAATTTTGTGGCTATTTACAAATTCGTAAAATTTCTTTGCCACAAAAATCAAATTGACAAAGCTAATTTCTCATTTTTGCTATAATAGTTGTTAATGTTAGGTTTGGTGTTGTGACATTTTTCCCAACATATCGTTTTCAGTACTAAGTTAAAATTCAGAAATGTTGGAACAAATGTCACGACATCCGGACCAACATTCTGTTAAATAGTTTTGCCTTACTTCAAGGACTGAAGCAAACCTCGTGGGATTGTTACCACGAAGTAAAAGTGACTTGGCAAGGTGTTTATGAGCTGATGAAACACGTGGGAAGAACAAGTCAAAGCTGGTGCTAAGCTTGGGGAACAAGTCCAAGAAGTTGAGGATTTTGACCATGATCTTCTCCAACAAATTCTATCGGCTGCCCACCTTTCCCTCAACCTACACAACCAATCGATGAGCTTTTCAAGAAAGACTCTACTATAAATAGAGAGGGAAGAAGAGTGAATCGATATCCATAATCAAATTGCAAAATATCAAGAGAGCTCTCGAGAATTCATCTTAGAAAACTGGATCGCTAGTGTTGCCTGAACGTGTCGACGACATTCTGTCCAACATTATAATTGCTGCTTAGATTCTAGATTTGTTCTTTATTGAAGCAATTATAATGAGATGTTGTCTATGTCTATTTAGATAGATTTTTCACGCAGAAGACATCTGCTACTTCAAACTTTTAATTCCTTTGTATTATTTTATAATATTGTAAAAGAAGGAATTTATTCAATTGTATATATATACAATACTTTCGGTCATTGACCGTCATAGGTTATATAATCAATATAACCTATGTAAATATTAAACCTTTGTGTCTTTATTATTTCCGCTGCATTTTACTCTTCAAAGGTTTTTCAGTTTTATCGAAGTGTTGTCACTTGTGTCAGACAACATTATTGCCGACATTTAAAAACTGCATTGACATTTGATTTATTTTATCTTTCAGTTTGTGTTTTATTGTTCCATAGCATACCTCCGGGACCCAACAATAGCTAACAATCCGAGCAATAACCAACTGAATAGCTACAA
This sequence comes from Anisodus acutangulus, assembly GCA_029783415.1. Taxonomy (NCBI): domain Eukaryota; kingdom Viridiplantae; phylum Streptophyta; class Magnoliopsida; order Solanales; family Solanaceae; genus Anisodus; species Anisodus acutangulus. The sequence goes on from CM056491.1 coordinate 57,722,597, forward strand.
ATTTTTTGCTACAATAAAATTTCGTAGCTAATTATATATTTTTGTCAAGCTATAAAAGTTACTGTAGCAATAGTAACCTTTTAGCCACAATAAGTTGTTTGAAACATAATATTGTAGTTAAATAAATATTTTTGCTCCAAGTTATAAAAAATTGAGGCAGTAGTTAAATGATATAACTACAGATTTACTGCTACAATAAAATATTATAGCTAATAATTACTTTTTGCCACACAATAAAAATTATTATAGCAATAGTAAACTTTAACCACAATTAATTATTTAAACAAAATATTGTAACTAAATAAATATTTTTGCTTCAAGTTATAAAAAAAATTATCGCAATAGTTAAATGATATAGCCACAAATTTACTGCTACAATAAAATTTTGTAGCTAATCTTTATTTTTTACCACGAGTTATTTACTATTATATAATATCTTTCTATCATATTAGAGTTAAAAAAATATTTTTATCTTCGAGTACTAAGAAATCGTGACAATAGTTGTCTTAACAACTACAACTATTTATAATGATGAAATTATGTAGCCAAAAATTAATTGTTGTGATAAAAAATTATAGTTAATCATTATTTTTAGCCACGAGAAAAGTTGTGATAAAAATTTATAGCTAATCATTATTTTTTGGCATGAGATAAAAAATATTTGTGGCTGATCACTATTTTTGCCACGAGATAATTGTTTTTGCAGCTATAATAATCTTTCAGCGATATTAAATTATTTAAAACAAAATCTTGTAGCTAAATTAATATTTTTGCTTCAAATTATGAAAAAAGAAATAAAATGGTTGGTTTAATTGTTATAATTATTTTTCATTACAAATTAAATAACTATAAATTCAGAGGAACAATAGTCTTTCATAGTTAGCTATAATTTTAGTATACTTAAGCTTATCATTATAATTGTGGTATTTAACAGGAATAAATTAGTTGTAAGAAAATTTCTTAGATGAATATTTTTCTTCAATTACGAAAATCATTACAAGAGTTGGTCTAACAATATTATGAAAATTTATATTTTTCCTAAATATATAGTAGTAAATGGTAATTAATAGAAATTAAAAAATTAATTAAATTTATAATAACAAAGATCAAAATGCTCAAATAATTAATCAATAATAGATTATTTTTACTTGTAGCCTCAAAACTTGATTGTCAACTGACTTCTTAGATTTATTAAACTCATATTATTAAAACTTGTAATTTTTGGGAGTTAATCATTTAACTTCTTATGTAAGACTCAAAATTTATTGTAATTATAGAGATATTTATGTATGTCTCGCGCTTTATTATTTATAAATAAGTATTTAGAGTAGTTTCCTATACATGTACACTAATTATTTTAAAGAAGGTTTTTGTGGAAGGCTTTAGTAGTTTTAGAGATATTTATGTATAAGTTAATTTATTATTTTTAATAAATGCTTAAGAGTAATTGTGAAGAGTTTATTTTTAAATAATATATATAGATTGAAGAATTTTGCAGTGGTTTTACTGCATTAATTTTTATAGATGACCAAAGACTTCAATTACATACGAGAAATATATCTAATACTACAAAAAAGTTAATAACAAATGATATTTCGTGGCTAACTTCCCTTTTCTTCTCTCTCCTTTCCCTCATCTCCCGGGCCTCAACCGAATTTGCTCAATTTTGCTCAGTTGGGTATAGCCATGAAATAACAATACATTTATGGTTGCATCATGAAATAAAAAAGATATATTAAACTAACCTTTAAAGGTAGAAAATAAAATTTGTTGCTAATTTTTGCACTAACACATGGTGAGTTTTAGAATGGAATTTCTATTACTGGCATCATTATTCGTATTAATTGTTATATAATTTTCTATTATTTAGGAGAGAGCAAGAAATTAAGTTGAATTTAAAATGTAATTGATTTTTTTTCCAATAGTGATAGCTGCGACGGTGATGTCGGTGATAGTAGGAAAATGGTAGAAAAAAGAATGAAGATAAAGGAAATAAAAAATACAAAAAATAATGAAATTAAAATAAATATGGGATTTTTGATATTTTCACATGTTTGTTTGGTGTAAAATCTATACAACTTGTCAAATCATCGAAAAATATCTAAATGACACAGTAGGGGTCCACCTCAAATGTCTAAATGGAACAAAGTTTAATTAAAGTGTCTAAGTGAAAGATCTTGACGACCACACGGAGTCACCGATGAGTTTAGCCTTCATTTCTCATCCAAAATGAACGGTTAGTTTCGTTACTATCCATGAAACACCTTTCACTCGAAGAATGATTTAGCCTTCATCCAACTTTCCTCATTAAACAAATAATTAAGGAGCTTAACTAATTCAAACTAAAGTCCTTAAATTGATACTTACTATAATACTCCATATTTCTTAACCATTAGCTAACACATACGCCAAGCCTTCATACATGGGGGAGCATGGCATGGACATGGGTATAATAAATAAACTAAGTACTTGCAATTGAATTCAAAATTCTATTCTGATTCTGCCTGCTATATTTAGATGCTATTTGTATCCAGCTAATCCAACTAATTAGTTTTAATATCCGCCGGGTAATATTTACTAATGTGAATTCCCACTAAACTATCCGCAGGATAATATTTACTTCATCCATTCTATTTTACTTATTCACTATATTAAAAAAATATTTTTAACTTTTAGCATATAAAAAATAAAATTTTGTCATGTTTTATTCTTAGCATTAATTAATTATTTCCCAAGTTATTTTTCAAAACGTAAAACCAAACATCAATTAATATGAAAATAATGATAAAATACCATATCAATTACTATTATTTCTTAAATGTAAAGTTTAAACCAGACAGGTAAAAGTCAACTGAGGGAGTACTAGTATTTGATTGACCTTATGCTTGTCCGATTCTAGAAAATATAAAATGTATGGTAAAATTTAATGGATAAACATGTAAAACTTCATTGACTTCAAATTCCAGTTGAATTCAATGGCTCAAACTACTCTTATGAAAAGATACTTACCAAACATCTTCCCTAACTCCCAAATTTAGTCATCAAAGGGATTACAATTTACACCCGCACAAAACAAAGGATCTCAACAATAGTTAATGTTTAAGTGGTTTGATTGTGTAATTTTTTTTATATTGAGTTGTGGAGCTTAATTCATCGTCAACGCTATGAAGACCCTACGCAGAGTATTGAACGCTGATCGATCTGGGGGTTGGATGGGGTGGTAAATCCCTTTCTCGGGTATTTTGAGAATTTCGGACTTGTATTATGTTCGCCCTAGTTTTTGCTATATATAGACTAGGGCGCCGTTTTCTTTCTTTGTCGAGCAAGAGAAAAAGTGAGCAAGAGAGAATTGTAAACACAAACTCCCTACTTTGATTATATTGAAATCTGCAGCGACAGTCGACGTTGCTCTTGCATTGAGAGTGAACCGCTATAAATCTGTGTGTTATTTGTTCTTCGCTTATTTACTGTTTTGTGATTATGTCAGATTTGAGACCCAAATTCTAACACTATAGTGTATAGAAGTTAAATTCATTTTGATATTACCCTAGCTTGCCACATGGCAGCAACCCATTTAGCCACGTTGTGAATTCCCACTAAAGCAATCGTTCTTCAAACTTTTAAAGAGAATAGTGATCAGTCCACCTAGGCTCTACCCAACTTATTTAGAGTTTTGGATATTCACCTTATTATATATGCAGAGATAGAGATAGTGACACATTGAGGAAGAATTGGACCTCTTGAAATTTGAAAATCCATCTGATAATCGGAGAAGAAGTTGTGGATCCATTTATAAGGGTCGACCCGAATTCAGTGGAGGATCAGGCAAGAACAAGAAAGTCAAGAGTCAAGACCATTCTCTAAATGTAAACGCCACATCATTTAACCAAGGAGTGCGAAAAATGATTTCGTATAAGTTAAATTCATGAGGAAAAAAGCCTTGAATGATAAATTATAAAAATAATTATGTTATGTTTATATAACGGCACGTGAAAGCAAACAATTTGTTATTGTAACGCACTTGAGGTTTAGGTTTGTGTATTTACGGTCCCCTATGGAAGGAAAATAAGGTGAAATCAAGTTAAAATAAGTCATTTGGACAATCAAGTAAGTGTATTCAAGAAATCAGTATATGATTATTGCTTCAACTTGGAAAAGTAGCTGCACTTTTTTCTTCTTAATGAGAGCTAAAAAGTAACAAGGGATAGAAATAATGTGAGACTCAAAATATAATTTTCTTGAGAGCTCAAATATTTTCAAATGATTGTTTTATAAAGGATAATCTCTTCCCCTATAAGAATTATAATGTTTAGCGCAACTAATCAACCGCTTCAGCATAAATCTTTTCTTTAAATTCCAAATAGCAAAGCAAGTTCCTTACTTTTATTAATACTTGGTCCAAACTTCTGGTGAAGAAATGACTTGAAATGTTAGATATTTCACGTAAGCAAAAAAGAAAGTGGATAAGTATGTCAACCGCTGACCAGATTCAAAGTCCATCAAAAGGGAAATACCTAATAAGAAAAAGTAAGAAAGCAACATGTATGAGTATTTATAATACCCCAAAATAAGTTTTAATAATCGTACGTCAACAAATTGTTTGTACACAATATTAACCCAATCCAATCTACCGTACCCAACTTCCACACGTATTTTCTTGTCAAATTAGACGTAATTAAAGGAATATATTTCTTGATTTATTTATTAATGATTTATAATATATATAGTATTACAGAAATATTTATATTGATACAAACTAGGTAATTAATCAACCTAATTATAAAATGAATATAATTTTACCTAATATAGGAGATATACAATTATTATGAGAATATTCGGTAAATATTCTATTACACCCCCGCAGTCGAAGCGGGAGGTTCACGTACAATGAGATTGGCTCGAAAATCATCAAGCGAGAAAGTCCTTTGGTAAATATGTCGGCAATCTGATATCTGGAAGGCACATGAAAGACACGAACTTAACCACATGCCATTTTTTCGTTCACTAAGTGAATGTCCATTTCATTGTGTTTGGTGTGCTGATGTTGGACGAGATTGCCAGAAAAGTATATCGCACTAACATTGTCGCAGTAGACCAATGTTACCTTTTTAATTGGGCAGCGAAGCTCTAGTAGAAGGTTACAGATCCAACAGGACTCAGAGACGACATTTGCTACACCTCTATATTCTGCTTCGGCACTGGATCTAGATAGTATAGGCTGCCTTTTAGAAGACCAATACAATAGGTTATCTCCGAAGAAGACACAGTAACCAGACGTGGAGCGACGGGTGTCAGGACATCCACCCAGTCAGCATCAAAATATGCAGCGAGACCAATGAGTGAGGACATGTATAAGTGTAAGCCGAAGTGAATAGTGCCGTGGACGTACCGTAAAATACATTTGAGGGAATTCATATGTGCTTCCGTCGGACTGTGCAAACAGATTTGTTGCACGGTATAGGATATGTCTAGTCTCGTGAATATGAGATATTACAGGGCCCCAGCCAAGCTACGATAGTTAGTCGGGTCTGAATACGGAGGGCCAAAATCGGCGCTGAGCTTGGAATTGGTGTCCATTAGCATGTGGGGTGGTTTGCAAGATGTCATGCCTGCACGATCAAGTATCTCTTCAGCGTATTTCTTCTGACACAAAAATGGGCCGCCAGAATGACGAGTGACAGAGATGCCTAAGAAATAACTCAAGGGGCCCAGATCCTTCGTAAGAATCTCAAGGGCATGGAGTGACATAATGGACCAGCAGAGGGTATCATATGATGTGGTGAGGATGATGTTATCAACATATACTAAGATGTAAGCCATGTTTGGACCCTTGTTGTAGATAGAATAGAGAATGATCGGATTTGTTGTGTGAAAATTCGATAGAGGAGACATAATCGGCGAACCACTAGTACCATGATCGAGGAGCCTATTTCAGTCCATAGAGTGATTTTCGCAACAGATAAACATAATCCGGATGAACAGGATCCATGAAACCCATAGGGTGATGCATATATACCGTTTCATGAAGATTTCCGTGTAAGAATGCATTCTTGACATCAAACTGATGAATAAGCGAAGACTTGGATAAGGCAATGCAAAGGAGACGGTCTGGATGGTTGCGGGTTTTACAACCGGGTTGAACATTTTATCACAGTCCACTCACATATGTTGAGACATGACATCACCTACAAGACGAGCCTTATGTCGCACAAAAGAATCACCAGATTTCTTTTTATGTCTAAAAATCCACATAGAACAAATAATGTTAGCATCAGGTGGATGGGGTACTAGGTCCCACATCTTATTATCAATAAGAGCATTTTATTCGTCAATCATTACGGCTTTCCAATTATGATCGGACAAGGCATCCTTCGAATTATGAGGAACGGGGAAGGGACAACTGAAATGGATAGGTTAAACAACCATTTAGGTTTTGAAATGTCGTGCATAACACGAATTTCCATCATCCGTGGGTGTGACTCAAGACGTTGGACAGGAAGAGGAGGAGGTGCCGCGGGACTGCTGGAAAGATGAGAGAGGGCAGGTATTGCGGGTTCGACTGACCGAGACTCGGTTTGCCGAGGAGCAACCCTGAGATGGGCTGGTCCAAGCCTCCATCGATGGAATTGGGTGGGCTGCATGTGCCCGACTGGCCGTAGTGAGATCGGATACCATTAATTGGGATGATATATTATGTAAATGATGGATTAGAAGGGGGGGTTTAGACCATCATTTAGAAAGTCGTAGCAATGCCGATGTGGCGAGTTTAGTGAGGTAAAAGGGAATTGAGCTCATCAAATACGACATGTTGAGAAATAATTACTTTACAGCTTGATAAGCCATAGCAAGAGTAACCACGATGATTGGGGTAGCCCAAAAACACACAGGAGAAGACCAGGGTTGGAGTTTGTGAGTGATCGGATAGAGAGGATAACAGAGACATCCGAAGACATGCAAGTGTTGATAGGAGGGGTTCCTACGAAACAGAACTTGAGTGGGTGACCGTTGAGCTAAAGATTTGTTTGAGATTATGTTTAGGAGGTAGGTGGTCATGGAGTGTGTGTAATGCCAGAGTTGAGGGGGAATTGAGGCGTGGACAAGTAGAGCACGAATTAAGTTGTTTATTGTGCGGATTATCTGTTCGGCCTTACCGTTTTGGGAGGAGGTGTGAGGGCATGAAAAATGAAAGGTAAGACCGTGTTTGGCGCAAAACTATTTGATTGGTTATTATCGAATTCCCTGCCATTGTCACATTGAAAATATTTAATGCTCTGTTCAAATTGTGTTTTTACGAAAGCACTAAATTATGAAAAATAGGGTAGACCTGGGATTTATTACCAATTGAAAAAGTCCATAGAAAGTTGGAATAATCATCCAAAAATAACACATAATATCGATGGGCTGCCGTACTTAAAATGGGAGATTTCCACAAATCACTATGTGTTATATCAAAAGACATTAAAGTATAATTTGTGGATGAATAAAACGGCAATTTAACATGTTTTTAAAAAATGCAAGATTCATAGACATGAGTCTTAGAGACACAGTTGCATTAAATAAAATTATTATTTCTAAGGGAGCGTAAAATAAAATCTCCCAGATGTCCTAATCTAGAATGCCATTAACAAGTTGAAAGAGCAGTAAGGTTGATAGAACTGAGGCTGTGTTGTTGACGGTGTTGGAAATAGGGTAGAGATCTCCAGTGTTGTCACATCTCATTATTCGCCTCTCTGACGTGAAATCCTTCACAAAAAATTCAAAAGGATCAAAGTCAAGGGAAACATTATTATTAGTTGTGAAACATCGCACATATATTAGATTCGTAATGAGTTTCGGGGCATGGAGGACGTTATTTAGAATTAGTAATGGATGTGGTGGGGATAGGGATGAATGACCAAAACCACGAATTATAATGTCTTGTCCACTACCAACAATAATATTTTGATTTAAATTACTCAAATTGGAATAAGACAAGAGAGTACCTTATGATGATGTCATGCGAGAGGTGGCGCCTGTGTCCATATACCAATTTTTGTCACGGAGCGTTGAGGGACATCGTGTTCATAACTGCCTCAATATCAGTTGGTGCATAGGTGAATGACGATGAGACTTGTGCTGTGTAATCCGGTTGTGGACGTGCGCTGAGTATGCCAGGTTGGGCCTGTCGGGTCGGAGGTATAGTCTACGAGGATGTTGGATACGGGCAAGGAGGAGAGGCATAAGTTGGTGGGGCCCACACAGCCCATAGTGGGTAGGCAGCCATAGTAAAGGCTGATATCACTACCGCAAACGCTGCTGGTTATTCCATGCCGGCGGTGACTACCCCTTGCTACTGCCGTTACTGCCGGAATTTTATCCGTCGCGGCCCTTGCTGGATTGTTGGCCTTTGCAGTTGTTGCGGGTGGTGGGGCCTGGTTTGGGTCCTCGGGTCAGCGGTGGTGGCTGCCGAAATTCGAGGCCCTGCAGTCGGTGGAGGACCCAATAGTGATGGTGAGGGCGGTGTCGGCAATGCTAGCTTGAGTAGTGCTGCACTTGATTTTTTGGGTTTCTTCAAGAATTAGCCTCGAATGGGCCTCATAGAACGGTGGTAACGACGTGTATTATTGAAGGATGGTAGCAACACCATCATAGGATTCATTCAAACTTGCAATAAGTTGCATTACCAATGATTAGTGACTAGTGCACCAACGTTGGAGAGTTGGTCGACAAACATCTTTAGTTATTGACAATAGGCCGACGCGTTAGGAAAATTCTCATGATGAACATCCTTAAACTGATTTTCAATGTATAAGGCACGTTGAGTTTTGTTGTCGTGAAAAATATTTTCCAAACGTTCCCACGTTTGGCGGGCAGTAGAATCGGTCTCAATGATTGTGTGCAACCGATCATTTGAAATCATGTCGTATATCCACTGGAGGACAACTACATCCAAACGAGACCAAAGTTCATCATCAGAAGTGGAGGGTAGGTCGAGGAGCTTCGATTTAGGAGGGATGATATGGTTGATAGCTTTGTATACACGATATTGGATTTTGAAAAGTTCTGCCGACAAGGAGTATTGACCCTTTTCCATCTCAAGAGTAATATGGATGAAATTTTTAATGTTGTTGACTGCAAGTGCAGGATAGAATTTGGTTTGGTCAACCATGGAAAATGAAATTTAGGAGGAAGAGGGAGAGAGAAAATGGAGAGACTGGCCGTGAGGGAGTTTTCGTCGGTGGGGGGGGGCTGCCAAGAGGGAGGGGGTGTCGGCGACTAGGGTAGGATTATTTAGGGTTTGACTGTTGATACCATAAAGGAATATGTTCCTTGATTTTATTTATTAATGATTTACAATATATATAGTATTACAAAAATATTTACCTTGCTACAAACTAAGTAATTAATCAACCTAATTATAAGAGAAATATAATTCTACATAATATAAGAGATATACAATTATTATGAGAATATTGAGTAAATATTCTATTAGTACTAATGTCCTGAGTTGTAGGTTTGTGACAATTTGGTTTTGCCAAACAACAGTGTTGTTGGAGTCATAGCCACATTGATAATAGCCACGAAAACTATCGTCGCGTATCACATAATTGTCAACCACAAAGGGGTAAGCTAAAGACAATCCCACGTTATCATATTACTAGAGGAGAGGGATTCCAATGCTTTCTAAGTGACACGGAAAAAAATGAATGGCTAAACTACTCCTTACAGATAATTTAATGAGAATATTTTTTTAAATTTTTTTCGCTCGGTGTTTAATACTCATTTTAGTGCTCGAGTAATTCAGATTCGCGTCGGAAAGTTTTACTTGAGAATAAAACATTCCCTATCAAAACTGATTCAATTCTCAGGACTTAAGCTTAATACTTCTAAATAATAATGAAATACTTATCGCTCATCACAATATGATATTTACTGATAATTTGAGGACAAACAAGTGAAATACGAGGACATGTACTAGACATGAAACACAGGCAACATATATGGTTAGGAAGTGCAAGTATAAACGTGGGTACATGGCTACCTGCCCTGTATAATAGTGTAAATTTCCTTGATTGGAGTTCTCTTATTAATGCAATATATATAGAGTGTACAATAGTAGTTCTAATGGAATAAAGATCTCTACTGTATATAATTACATTAAAATATTAATTATAAAATATATGGTGAATATATGAAATATATTCACTATCACACCCCCTCAGTTGGAGCGGGAGGAGGCCGGACGCTGAGACTGAATCTGAAGTCAATGAACAGATGCCGAGGAAGTCCCTTAGTAAATATATTTGCGTACTGATAGGAAGAGGGAACATGCAACACCCTAACATGTCCCATGGAAACCTTCTCACGAACAAAGTGAATATCCATCTCAATATGTTTGGTTCGCTGATGCTGAACTGGGTTATATGACAAGTAGACGACAGATATGTCATCACACTAGACCAAAAATGCTTTACGTAAGAGACATTGAAGCTCAAGAAGGAGGTTTCGGAGCCAACACAGCTCGGCAACGACGTTCGTAATGCTTCTATATTCTGTTTCTGCACTCGAACGAGAGAGAGTGGCTTGTCATTTGGCAGACCACGAAATAATGTTATCCCCCAAAAATACATAATATCCGAAAGTGGAGCGACGTGTGTCTGGACAGCCTGCCCAATCGGCATCCGTGTAGGATGACAATTGAGTCGGTGCGTAGGGGTAGAGATGGAGCCTATAGTAAAGAGTACCATTAACGTATCGAATGATACACTTAAGAGCAGTATAGTGAGGCTCCCTGGGAGCGTGCATGAACAAGCACACCTGCTGCACAACATAGATAATGTCGGGTCTGGTGAATGTAAGATACCGAAGAGCACCGACGAGACTCCTATAAAGAGAGGGATCGAGGAGTGGATCCCCGTCATCTGCAATGAGTTTTGACTTAGAGTCGACAGGAGTGGGCATGATCTTGCAGTTCATCATTTTGGCCTTGTAGACAATTTCTTCTGCATACTTACGCTGACACCGTAACATGACATGGGGTGATCGTGTCACTGATATCCCCAAAAAAGTAACTCAACTTACCTAGGTTAGTCATAGAGAATTCGGACTTGAGTAGAGCAATGATCTCGTGCTTCAATCCATTTGAAGAAACTGTCAGGATAATATCATCCACATATAAAAGAAGGTAAGCTATGTCGTTACCTCGATGAAAAATGAACAATGAATGATCACTTTCTGCACACGAATTCGATTTGTATGATATAAGTAGCAAACCGCTTATACCAAGCCCTGGGTGCTTGTTTCAAACTATATAACGACTTATGAAGACGACAAACATGTTGAGGAGCCTCCGGATACACAAATCCAGGCGGTTGATGCATATAAAAGGTTTATTTTAAATCCTCATGTAAAAGTATTTTTCACATCAAGCTGGTGAATAGGCCAATTCTTCCCCATAGCAATGGTAAAAAACTGTGAAGATGGTAGCTGGCTTAACCACCGGACTGAAGGTCTCACCACAATTAACACCCTTATGTTGCCATGTGCCATTTGCCACAAGTCTGACCTTATGACGTTCAAATGCACCACTATCTCTGAACTTGTAACGGAAGAGCCACATACAATGTATTACATTCACTCCATCAGATCGTGGAACAAGATCCCAAGTGCGCTGTGAAGTAAGTGCATTATACTACTCACACATGGGCGCATTCCAATTCGGGTCAAGTTTGGCTAAGACTGGGTTTTTAGGTAGCGGTGACATGGTTTGAGTGGACAAATTAAATTGGACCTTTGGTTTGAAAATCCTGTGTTGTGCACCGGTTTCCATGCGATGGGTTGGGGGCTAGATCAGGGTCATGGTGACGGTAGGTGGGGGTTGCAGGGAATGTGGCTCGGGTGACGTAGCGGAAGCCAGTGACGGGTTTGGCTGGGGGACGTCGGATGGGTGGGGCAGTTTTTTGGGTGGCTGGGCGATATGATGTGTGACAGGTTAGTATGGCGCGTATCGGGGGCAGTGGATGGGGGAGACGGGTTGGCTGACGTGGCAGTGGAGTCCAGAACTGGGGCAGTGGCAGTGGAGTCTGTAACTGGGGCAGTGTTCGACGACATAGTATTTGGCCAATGCAGTACGTTTTGAAGGAGAGGGGAAGTGTTCGGGTAATTAAGGAATCCGTAATCAGTGACTCGAAATTGGCGGATGTTGGCAAAGGGAAAAACATTTTCATCAAACGTGACATGGCGGGAGACAAGGATTTTGTCGGTGGACAACTCATAGCACAAGTACCCCATATGGTTTGACGGGAAACCTAAGAAGACACAGGGAGTGGAGCGGGTATTAATTTGTGAGGCACAGTGGAGGCAAGATTTGGGTAGCAAAGGCAACCGAAAATTCGAAGGTGATTATAGGAAGGGATCCGACGGAAAAGGATTTCGATGGGGGTCCTATTGTGAATCATACAGGTAGGTAAGATGTTAAGAATGTATTCTATCATTTTTAACGCATATACCCAAAAGGTAGGGGGAGAGACGCATGAAAAAGAAAGGTATGAATCATATTGTTAATGGTGCGGAGAATTCATTCGGCTTTACCTTTTTGAGGGGAAGTATAGGGACAGTAGAATCGAAAAACCATGTCATTAGCCGCACAAAGGTTATGAAAAAGGGAGTTATTGAACTCACGATCATTATTGCATTGAAACGTTTTGATGTCTTTTTCAAATTGTTTTTTAACATATGTATGAAATTTAAGAAATTTGGAGAAAACTTGAGACTTAAGTTTAAGCGGATAGACCCAAAGGAAGTGAGAAAAATCATCCAATAACACCAAATAACATTTCTGACCTAGGGTGCTAGTTACAGGAGATGTCCATAAATCCGCATGAATAATATCAAAAGGAGAAAAAATAATACTTAAAGATGACGTAAATGGAAGTCTAACATGTTTTCCTAGATGACAAGAGGAGAAACTATGGAAAAGTTTCCCTTTATTACATTGAATTAAATTGCGATTTCTAAGAAAATAAAAAAATATGAGCTCCCGGATGTCCAAGTCTACTATGCCACGTTGATGGAGAGATTGCAGCTAGAGAAGTGGGTGGAATGACACTTGCAGTGGACATGGATAGGAAAGGGTAAAGGTCTCCCACATTATTGCATCTCGTAAGAAGAGTCCCCGTACGTAGGTCCTTCACAGAAAAACCAAACGGGTCAAAGTCAATAGATACGGAATTATTAGTGGCAAATTTTCTAACAAAGATTAAGTTCTTGATGATGTTAGGGGCATATAGGACGTGTTTAAAGGAGAAGGGGAGGTGAGGTGGTTGGGGTTTGTGTGTGGCCATAACCTTGAATTGGAATGTGATGACCATTACCAACCATAATAAATTGTGGAGTATTTAAATTACGTAGTTGAGGGAGATTACCAGAGTTGTTATTGAGGTGGGATGTAGTGCCCGTATCCATATACCACGCATCATCGGGCGGCTGAATATTTAACGAGTCGAATGCTTGGCCCAAATCCATTAGAGTAAGGCCTGACGTCGGCTGCTGGGTTGCAGTGTAGTAGGCCTGATGGCTGGGGCCTGGCTGGCGAGCCGCTGGATGGGCTCCCAAGATGCTGGGCCTCAATTGTGCCCATTGTTGCTGCTAGGCCTGGCCTAGAAAGGAGCTGGATGACGGGACCCAGTTCCCAAACATGTGCCAGGGTAGTGGGCTGGCCTACTATTGTGGTTAGTGGGTCTACGGCTTGGCCCGTTACCCTCGGCCCTTTACTTTGTCTCCGCGGCCACCTCCGCAGCCTCTGCTTATGCCGCCACCGCAATTGTGCTGCGGATGTTGGTGGTCGAAATGTGGCAGCTGGCCAGTAGTGGCGGTGGTTGTCGCGGGGGCGTAAACTACCAATGCCTTGGGAGTATGGTCTTCCTGTTTCGCTCATCTCGTCTCCTCTACGAGCAATTGGGACTGTGCTTTTATTGAAACTGGGTAGCAGATCAGCCTGTTGAATCATCATTGCAAGAGTATCATATTCACCTTTCGATAAACCATTGATCAACTGCAACACCATTTACGTGTCCGAAATTGGAGTACCAACATTGGATAGTTGATCGGCAAGCAATTTTAATTGTTTTAAATAGTCAGTCATATTTGCAAAAATTTCAAGACGGGTGGTGTTGAATTGCTCCTCAAGATACACGACACGTGTATGCTTGTTTTCTTGAAAAATTTCCTCCAACCGTGTCCATAACTCGTGATCTGAAGCTCATGTCTTCATAATAGTATGAAGCAAATCCTTGGAGATAGTGCGATAAATTCACTGCTTGACAACGGCGTCAAGTCGTTTCCACGTCGTGTTGTCGACGTCGGGTGGGCAGGGATACTTGATGAACGTACCGTTAGATCGGTTACTTGATGAACGTACCGTATTAAGTCACAATTCTTTTAAATTGGTACTCCCTTCACCCATTAGGATTACCATATATTCTCTACGCCTTTTTCATCGTTGACGATTGTGGTAACGTAAAGCTAGAGCAATGAGGTAAAACTAGTTTTTACAAGTAACGCTTCCACTTTCATGATGATGTTTCCTATATTATCTCTTTATAAGATTATTGCTTTCAAGATTATGTGATTAAGTTTTAATCTTATATATTTTGGATGATAATTTATTTTTGTGTCTAGTTAAATACTGTCAATAAATCGGAAGGAATGACCAATAAGTAATTCTTTTCTGAGAGTAACACAACTTTACAAGTTTATCTAAGACGTAATCAATTTTCCCTTTTTTGGTTCTCTTTTACATAGGTTAGAACCATAAAATAAAGACTAATTCATGTGGAGCAACATTGGTGGCCCTTTCTTACTCTGCTTTGCTTTTTTCAAAGCTATAACAGATACCATGTGGCATAAAACTAGTGTGGAGTATATGTTAAACAATTCATTTCACATCCAAAATGAACTGTTGATTTCGTAAATATTCATGAAACATCTGTCACTCGAGGAATGATTAAATAGCCTTCATCCAACTTTCCTCATTAAGAAAATAATTAAGGAGCTTAACTAATCAAATTAATTAAGTCCTTAAATTGATACTGAAGTACTCATTAAGAAAATAATTAAGGAGTAATACACGCGAGTTTAGCTGAAAGCCTGAAACATCTCTTAATCATTAGCTAACTCACGCCACGCCTTCATACATGGAGGGAGCATGGCATGGAGATGGGTATAATTAATAAACTAAATACTTGCAATTAGATTTAAAATCTTCTTAATATTTGCTTGCTAGATTAGATGGTATAACTTATATCCAGCTAATCCAACTAATTAGTCTTAATACTGGGTATTCTGTCATAAGTCATGATGCCCAAGTGATGAGGTAATATTTTGATATTTGGCTTTTACTTTACGACTAGTTAATCCCACTTCTTTTGTCACTTAATGTTATTTATGTTTTCCCATGAAAATAATTCTCACAAAAAATACAGTTAGAGATTTATATTCAAGAGTTTAAAGACAAGTAGATTGTATTCGACCCGGAGACCTTCTTAAACGAATCCGGAGTTGTTGGCTAAGTTATGGGTATGCGAGATTAACGTGCAAGTAAGATGCGATAATAAGCAAGTAAAATAAATAAAATGAGTTAGATCTAAAAATGAGCTATGAATCAAACAAGAGCCGAAGCTAGAATGGTGTATTAGCTTGCGAGAGATTGGGTTACAAATGTGAACTTAGAGAGAATACAATGTGTCTCCCTTCTCCTCTAAGTCTTGCATATATATAAGACAAACTTAGACCATTATTCCCCTCCTAAAACTATGACGACATGAGCATCCTGACGCCATTGTGCCTGCGCGTGCCGCGACACTCTGATCTAGAGAGACTGATGTGACGGGAGTTGTTGGGAGTGAAAGATGTCGGAGTTACAAAGGATTGCAGGAACAGAAATTACAAGTAACTGCTAATGTAATAATTGAAAATTACAATTCAACTAGAAAAACTGAAAATTACAACGATGAACAAGAAAAATTGAAAAAACTATTTTTGCTGAGTCGAGTGTGGCACTCTGTCCTTAAGACAATATTGCCCCGTATGTATCATTTATACGTCTTGGACAATTTGTCTCCCAAGATAAAACAGCAATGGAACACTTGAGCAAAGGAAACTCAAGAGCTACCTTGAAGAATATTGAGCAAGAAATGATGCAAGGAAGGTGTAGGAAGAAACTGCTTTTGCTTGTGTATTTTCGTGTATATTGCAAGTATATTTTTCTGTGCCTCAACAATGGTGTAAGGGGTGCTTATATAGGTGAGGGAGGGCTGTTTAACTGCCCCATATGACCATTATTGGCCAAATAATGGCCATTATGGAGGTAGTAAAGCCACCAAAATAAATGGTGAAAGACCAACGGATTTGGCCATTATAGGAGGAGTAATTCAGCCAAAATAAATGGTGAATTGAGTGCTGGCGTTCTGCTTTGACCGTCGAAATTCTTTACGAAAACTTGAGGACCAAAGCGTACATCTTGAAACTTGAGGACCAAACTGCATCCGAAAGAATTTCGATCCAAATTGTACATCTGAAACTTTTGGGATCAAAGCGTACTTACGGCAAAGTTCTCTGGCCCAAAAGATAATATCGAAGGCCCGACCCATGACCGTGACAGTGAACCGGAACCGGAACTCGGAACTTCGGGCCGGCGAAAGCGGAGCAGGACGGGCGGCGAGCGTGGCGGCGCGCGTGTGGTCTTTCCTTAAACCGAAGCACATCTAGGTCCTCCCTCCTTTAAACACATGGGATACCCCTAGGGGTCCCAAACCCCAAACCAATTTCGAGTCTTATATACACAACAATTCTCTCTTCCTCTACTGATGAGGGAGAATTGAACACAACACCACACTTTCCATGCTTCAAACACTTCAATTCATGGACCAATATCTCTTTCATTTCTCAATGAAATTTGACGATTCTTGGCCCTACGGTTATCTACGTACTTAGTAGATCATGCATGTGTGAAGAACCGAATTCTCCAACATACGTAACACTAGTGTTTAAGCCGTTAAAGTTTGTCGGTCGCAACTCCCGCCAAAGGCAAATTTCCAACAATCCCCTCTTGAAAGAGATTTTGGCGCACTCACATGGTGCCTTTTTCATTTCCAGCAATATTTCAGCGGACCGATGTTGCATAAGGAGAGGTAGCTTCAGCTTTGAACCTTCCATAGTTGAATACCATCGGACTTACTTACTGCGCGGTGAACGTGATGTCTTGAACCGTCAGTGTTTAGTGTAAGTCAAGTCAATGGTACCAACACAACAAATTCCCTTACTCTCTTCTTCGTAATGTTTTGTCCGTTTTGGCCATGGAGAACGTCTTGGATTCTTAAGTGCGTTCATTTTGAGGCGGCCCGTCCTCACACTTAAATAGGTGGTCTCCTACAAGGTATCCTGCTATACCCCACTTCACAAGTGTTAGGAACCATTAAAAGTTTCCCAAAACCTAACCTCAACTGTTGAGGAGCATTACATGTTTTGAAAACTTAACCTTTGCCCATACTGCAGATAGCACTTAAAGTCTATCGCGAGAACGGCTTTGGAGTCGGTGTTTCTGTTCAGAAATCACTATCCGAAGTGCTCATACTTCCACCGAAGCGATCAACTGAACCTTTACAACTTAGTTTTCCCATTGAACCAAATTACTGGGATCTCCAGTTAGTAAGGTTAGTTCTGCATTGTATTGGTCCTTATATTTTGGGTTTTAAGCCCATTCCCCTAGACAGGCAAGCCATCTGATCTTTGGGTAAGCCCTTTGTCAATGGGTCTGCTACATTATCCTTTGACTTAATGTAATCAATGGATATTATACCCGTGGTGATCAGTTGCCTAACGGTCTTATGCATCCGTCGAATATGACGAGACTTGCCGTTGTACATAGCATTCCGTGCCCTTCCTAGAGCTGACTGACTGTCGCAGTGGATCATTACCGAATGTACGGGTTTGTTCCAACACGAAACATCCTCTAAGAAGTCATGAAGCCACTCAGCTTCTTCTCCTGCTTTGTCTAAAGCGATAAACTCTGATTCCATTGTGGATCAGGCGATGCAAGTTTGCTTAGAGGATTTCCAAGACACAACCCCACCACCAATTGTAAATACATACCCACTGGTGGACTTGGTGTTCTCTATATCAGATATCCAGTTTGCATCATTGTACCCCTCTAGTACAGCTGGGTATCTCGAATAGTGTAACCCGTAATTTAACGTGTATTTCAGGTATTGTAATACCCGATTCAACGCCTTCCAGTGATTATCACTCGGATTACGGGTGAACCTAGCCAACTTATTGACTGCGTAAGCAATATCAGGTCGGGTGCAGTTTGTTATATACATCAAACTACCGATCACCTGTGCATATCGCTCCTGGTATACAGGTGCACCAAGATTTTTATCAAGCTTTTGATTTGTATCCATTGGTGACTTTATCGGTGAACTGTCTAACATCTCAAACTTTCTCAAAACATCCTCAATTGGCTGAATTGAGTGCCTGGGCGTTTCTGCTTTGACCGTCGAAATTCTGACTTTCTGAAAACTTCAGGGACCAAACTGTACATCTGAAAGAATTCTGGTCCAAACTGTACTTCTGGCAAAGTTCTCTGGCCCAAAAAGATAATATCAGACCCCGTGACCCCGGAACACGGAACGGACGGGTGGGCGGCGGCGGCGCGCGTGTGGTCTTTCCTTGAACCGAAGCACATCTAGGTCCTCCTTCCTTTAAACACATGGGATACCCCTTGGGGTCCCAAACCCCAAACCAATTTCGAGCCTTATATACACAACAATTCTTTCTTCCTCTACCGATGAGGGAGAATTGAACACAACACCACACTTTCCATGCTTCAAACACCTCACTTCGTGGACCAATATCTCTTTCATTTCTCAATGAAATTTGACGATTCTTGGCCCTACGGTTATCTACGTACTTAGTAGATCATGCATGTGTGAAGAACCGAATTCTCCAACATACGTAACACTAGTGTTTAAGCCGTTAAAGTTGGTCGGTCGCAACTCCCGCCAAAGGCAAATTTCCAACAAAAGACAGCTGTAGAGACCCTCTGGGGCCGTTGGGGTTTTCGGAAATATCAGACTTCTCATGTACGCCAACGCTTCCGGAAGCGTTTCTCCCTAATACACTTTAAATAGTCAAATTCTTCTCTTTTTGGTGAAATTTGTTGCAACTTCACACCCTTTATCTCCTTTAATAAAACTTGTACTGAAGAATGGCCTTTTTACACTTTGGAATTCAGTTGTTAATTAATAACGTTCTAAACTAGAGTAGAAATTGGAACAGGCTGGAGTAGGGGTGAGCACGGGTACAGGGTACCCAGATACTCGATCGGAACCGACACTAACGGGTAGGTTCCGGGTAGATATATTATAATAACGGGTAGGGTCCGGGTAGTAAAATTAGGAACCGATCAATGTCGGGTCGGTTCCTGCTCCAAGCAAATAGAGACAGGGTACCGGAACTAACCGATACCCGGAACCTATAAAATATTAAATATTTTAATTTTTTTTAGAAACATTTGGACCACTTTTAACTTTCTCCAAAATTATTTGTTGTACGCCTGCACATTGATTTTCCCCACCCCAAGACGTAAATATTTTAGCTTTTTCACCCCTTTATTCTAGAATGTTCTTTGTGCCCTAAGAGAAAACACTCAAAACTCTCTCAATAATAATGGCGTTTTAGCTACACCACCGAGCTTCATCGTCGTCGTTGTTGAAGCTTTCTCTCAAGTACTTTCATCGTTGTCGTCATTGAAGCTTCACCTTTGCCTCTTTCTCTCCTTAGGTTGTGTTCCCGTCATTCCTAAAATGCATATGGGTTCATATCTAACTCTTCAATTTCTTTTTAATATCATATGCTTCTGTTCTATTTCAGGCGATACTCATCTTCAATTTGTATTACTTTTTTATTTGAAATGTAAATCTATTTTTAAAATTTGTGTATATTTTTGTAGTTGTGAAGATGAAATTTAGGGATTTACTAGTATAATAAAGTTTTTCTTTTGTATCGAAGAGCTTATGAACACGAAAATAAGTTTAATTCAGATATTTTCAAATTTATTTTGAAATCAACACGTTCAATTAATTGAGTGTCAAATTTGGCTTGCAATTTTAGGTTTTGGTAACAGAATTAGCTTTTCTACAATGAATAAGTTTTCTAAAACTTCTTATAAGGGTACTAAAAACTCCGATTGCAGGCTAAAAAACTACTTGATGAAATTATTTTAGAACTCTTTTTTATTCTCATAGGCTTAAAAATTGTTGCTTAATTTGTATTTTTTATTTACAGGGTACCCGGGAACTTACCCGGACCCGCGGTTCCGGGTAATGATTGCTACGGGTAGGTTCCGGGTAGTAAATTTAGGAACCAATCTTTTACCGGGTAGGGTCCGGGTAGTTAAAAAATGTTAGGGTACCCGGACCCGCTCACCCCTAGGCTGGAGTGCCCAACTTCTTTAATGCGTAACCATTTGGACATGACATTAAGGGTCATTTGATAGAGTATATAAGAATTTTACTGAATATGATATATTAATAATATTAGAATTAATAATGTTGGATTAGTTATGGAATTAATAATGTTGGGATAAGCTATGTTGGAATTATTTGTTATCGACTACTTGGTTTGATATATTCAGTGTAATTCTATCATTGATCATGCTTATTCATATATTAATAACTCTTGCATTGTTAATACCATAATTTGCTATATAAAAAATAGTAGTACTGAATATGGCAATTATATATAAGTTGAAAAACACTACCAAATACGGAATTAATAATACCAAAGGTAATACATATTATTTTCTCTACAACGTCATACCAAACTACCCCTAAATCTGTAGATTGTTCAAACAATGGAGTTATAATGTGTAGATGCAATGCTTCTGAAGTAAACATAACTAAATTTAAAAGAAATGGCATGCAGTTCAACACATTACAAATTAGTTACTAGTAAAAGTTAAAAAGTCGGCATCTGATGGAATATTTTGGAAATTTGAGGTTTTATTGGTGCACCAATTTTTTTTAAAGCCAACAAATTTTTTTGCTTTGCCACATCAGAGACTTGATTTAGAAGTTAAGAACCACAAACTAGTAATAGGCTCCTTTAAGTCACTGTTTGAGAATGGTTTAAACCGCAAGGAATATTCCAAATATGATTCTTCCTCTAGCGTATGCTTCCTCCTTCTCAAATTATTTGTTATTTTAGAAGTTCAAAACACAATTAATTATTTTTCTCATTTTACCATTTGTTGTTAATAGAGATAACACATAAATAGAATAAATATTTAATGAAAAAAGATTATAACTTAAATATAAATAAGAATAAAAATAATAAAATATTCCTTCTAATTAATATTTCTTAAGAAATGTAAAACAAAAAAATGATAAATGATTTGAGAAGGAGGGAGTAATGAGAAGGCAAGATTTATTGTTGTTCCAGAAGGTGATCATGCTTAATTATTCTTATTCCAGGTAATTATCATGTCATTACTAACACTTTCTTCAAATGTCATAAATTGGTCGTTAATCACCTTCTTTCATCTTTGAAATCTGTCTCTTGTTAAACTATCCGAGAGAGATTATTTATTTGATTGACCTTATGCTTGTCCGGTTCTTGAAAGTTAAAAATCTATGGTAAAGTTTAATGGATAAACATGTCGAACTTCATTGACTTCAATTTCAGTTTGAATTCAATGCCTATCTAAAAGTGGAATATCCAAAGGATAAAATAGTATGGTGGTTCAAACTACTCTGATGAAAAAATACTTACCAAACACTTTCCCTAACTCCCAAACTTAATCTTCAAAGTGATTACATCCCCACACAAATCAAAGAATCTCAATCCAATGTACCTCGGCCTACTTATTTCTAAAACATAAAAGAAAATTAAATCTACTCATTTTCATAAGATTTAACTTATATTCTCCCTAAAATATATTGTACTATTAATGTTTTTAAATTTGTTCTAGCAATTAAATTATATTGTAAATATTTTTCAAGTTATCTGATGGTATAGTATATAGTAATAACTTGGCCCCCAGGGACACAGGCGAGTTGGTAAGTGACAAGGTGATTGGGGTACAACCACTCCGACGTCGCGGGTTCAAATCCGTGTGGTGACAGTCTTTGCTGAAATATTGCAAGAGTTGTTACTGGGTTCGTGTCCCGTTGGTCCTCTCCCTTGCAGGACTGCCACTCGCGCATATCCCTCAATTTACATCTCACCTGGCCAATGAGTCTCTGATACAGGTGGGGGTTTCGTCTTCAGGACTTTCCCCTCACAAAGTATATAGAAATAACTCATTTTGATACTTTAATACAGTAGCTTGCCACATGGCAGCAACCCAATTGGGCAAGTAATTGTAGTTCTCCAGCCTACTCAAGCTGCCGTATGGCCATAAGCATTTAGCCACGTTGTGAATTCCCACTAAAGCAATCGTTCAAACTTTTAAAGAGAAAAGTGAGGCCACCTAAGCTCTAACCAACTTATTTGGAGTTTTGGGCATTCACCCTATTATATATATATACCTCTTCTAGTTTCCAGCAAACCAAAAACAGAACTATTTCTAAAATTCTTACACTTTCAACCAATTTTCTTCTTCTGAAATGGATTGGACCAGAGGCCATACCATAGGCCACGGCTCTTCCGCCGCTGTCTCCGTCGCCAAGTCATGTTTCTCCGATGAAGTTTTTGCTGTCAAATCAGTAGAGCTATCCCAGTCGCAGTTCTTGCAAAAAGAGCAGAAAATTCTGTCACAATTAAGCTCCCCTTATATAGTTAGCTACAAGGGGTACGATGTTACAAAAGAGAATAACAAACTCATGTTTAATCTTATGATGGAGTACATGTCCGGCGGTACACTTACTGATGATATCAGGAAACAGAGTGGTCGGATCAACGAGCGGTTGATCGGATATTATACGAAGCAAATTCTACAAGGACTAGAATACATACACTCAAGGAGCATAGCACACTGTGACATCAAAGGACAGAACATTTTGTTAGGTAAAACCGGTGCCAAAATTGCCGACTTTGGTTGTGCTAAGTCTGTTGATCCAGCAGAGAGGGACGGTGGCGCAGCGCCAATTGGTGGAACGCCGATGTTCATGGCACCAGAGGTAGCGCGTGGGGAAGAACAGGGGTGTTCTGCTGATATTTGGGCACTGGGATGTACAATTATTGAAATGGCCACTGGTGGATCACCATGGACTAATGTGACTAATCCAATTTCTTTGCTTTACCAAATTGCATTTTCTGGGCAATCCCCAAATATTCCAAAGTTTCTGTCTTTAGAAGCAAAGGATTTCTTAAGCAAATGCTTGAGAAGAGATCCAAAAGAAAGATGGACGACTAAAGAGCTTCTCAAACATCCATTTCTTGAACAATCAAATTCGAAATCCACGGCAATTCAAGATTTTTTTACAAGTTCCCCAACAAGCATTCTTGATCAACACATTTGGAATTCAGTAGAGGAATCAGAAACCATAGATTCTACAATACAAACAGTAAGTTCAATGGATTGTCCTCTACAAAGGGTAAGAGAATTGGGTTTAAATTCAGGAAAACCAAATTGGTGTTGGGATAATGAGATTTGGACCACAGTTAGAAAAACCAGCGAGCAAAATGAAGGAGATGATTACAAGGAAGCTTGTGGGACAGTGACTGCGTTTTCTGGAAGTTATGAAATGGAACTGGAAAGTTGTTTTGGTAGTGAGGTGTTGGAAATAAATTGTTTGGATAATATTTTTTGCTGTAATATACTAGTACTACAAAAGAGCTCTGTAATTAGCAGTCTCAATTTTCCGAGGCATTTGACATATTCAGTAAATAAAATTCAGTGTTCATAAATCAGACCTTCTTTTACCTTATGTTTTGGGGTTAAATTCTCCTTATTTTTTCTCATGGGTGTGTTCGGTATCTGCATTGTAGTCCTGACTAACTCAAAAAAATATTTTCTAATAGATTTTTTTTCATGCTCAAGGTTTGAGACCTCTGATCAAGGATAAGAGATCATATCCATCCATTGTGGTAATTCTGTTTTTTTCTTGATTATTTAGAAAAGTTTTTTTTTTGTATAATAAAAACCAAGCACATTCACTAAAAGTGGGTTAAATGTTTTAAAGAAAATTCATTTTTACTTGTCGGTGTGCAAAGGTTAAAAATAATGAATGATGGGACTTTAACCAATTGCTAAGGTGGGTAGAGCACAGCTGTTAGGAAAGGAGAAAGATTTGTTAACAAAGCATGTTTCATGTATTAGATCTATTGAAAATGACGAGTCATATGTATGTAAGGGATCTTGCCAAGATTTAATGAACAATGCTGGTGGAAGTTACACTTAAATACTTAATTTTTTTAAAACTAAGTGATCATTTAAGAAATTTATCGTGTACACTAAGAGTTTGAGGAATTGTTTATCAAAGGCTGGAGGGGGAGGGCAAGGGATTCAGGTGCCTGTTCCGACAGGGCCAATAGGGAAGAAAGGAATTCCTCAATCAGAGGATGCGAAGAAAATGAAGAATGTGAATGTGCTGCAGGGGGTTCAAGCAACAAGTTCGGTGGCAATTGCTCATACGCCGATGCAATCTCCGGAATCATCCACGGCATCCTAGGCAGATCAAGTTAAATCGGAAGCTCAAAGCAACGAGAAATCAGGTAATACCCCAAACCTAGCTTCACCACCACAATCGTAATGTTGTGGGGAAAATGCCTTAAAGTGAGGGATGTGATTTGACAGATGAAGAATCCAATGCGTGTAATGTGAAAATTGTTGGGTACTATTGTAAAGCGGTACGGGAAGTAAATAAATATTACAAGTGTTCGAAAGGATAAATAAATAGTCAATCTTCAGAACTGCCGCAAAGTTGTTGAATCTTGAATCTTGATAACCTGAAATCAAGAAACACTAAATCTGAATGGTTACAACTGTGTGTTGAGTCGAGTGATTGCACTCTGTCCTTAAGACAAGATTGCCCCGTATATATGCTTTTACGTTAATGGGCAATAGTCTCCCAAGATAAAACAACATTTTAATCTCAACACTATAAAGCAAATAGGTTGAGTCTGACGAAGAAAACAAATACGAATCGACTTGCTGAAGAAATGGAAAAGGAAGGAAGAGTTTCTGTTTTCGTCCAATGTTTTTGGACTGACTTTCTCTTCTGTTTTGTCTCTGTGTATATAGTGTGTCTTTCCTCACTGTATGTGCTATGTTTTTTCGTGTTCCACAATTGAGTCAAACAGCTCAATATATAGCTTGGAGGAGGAACTCCTCAACTGTCAAACAAGGTTGTTAATGGCATTAGTGAGGGCTGTTAATGGCCATTAGAAAGTTTCTGCCTTTCGTCATTCCCAAAATCAACTTTCCAGAAACTCTAGGGACCAAACTGTAAATATTAAGCAATCCGCAATCCGAGCCCGAGACTGGACGGGTGGCGGCGCGCGTGTGGGCTTAGCCTTGAACCGAAGCACATCTAGGTCCTCCCTCCTTTAAACACATGGGATACCCCTTGGGGTCCCAAACCCTTAACCACTTTAGATACTTATAAAAAGAGCAATTCTTCTTTTTCCCACCGATGTGGTAGATTTGTACCACACCATATTTCCATACCTCAAACACCTTACTTCGTGGACCAATATCTCTTTTATTTCTCAACGAAATTTGACGATCCTTGGCCCTACGGTCATCTACTCACTTAGTAGATTATGCATGTGAGAAGAGACAAAGCCTCCAACATGCGGAACACTAGTGTTTAATTCATTAAATATGGGTGGACGCACCTCCCCGCCAAAGACAAATTTCCAACAAAAATAACGTTAGATGACATTAAGGAGGAAGTTTTGTACTGGCATTCGGCGGTGGTGTGTTATGTGTAGAGCTCTAACCCTCCCTTAAATGTAATTGAAGGGTATTTTAAATGACTTTAGGGGCGATTGGGTATTGACAAAATTGCACAAGTAAACAGGGGTGTATTTATTTGATACAATTGAAGGTCGAGACTAGGTGGTTGAGGCAGGTATGCAGACATTCGACAAAAAACCAGTCGTGGTGAAGCCTTGGCAACCAGATATAAAGATGAGTAAAGTAGAAGTTGAAAGGGTTCCAATCTGGATTCGAATGTATGGGTTAGATCTCAAGTATTGAGGAACAAAAGCTTTGACTAAAATAGCAAGTTTTGTGGGCAAACCATTGAAGACTTATGGTGCAACAACTATGAAGAAGAGATTAATGTTTGCTAGGGTGATGGTGGAGCTCCCTTTGAACCAAAAGTATCCAGAATTTGTTATGTTTGAGAATGAAAAGGGCTGCATTATTGAACTTGCAATTCATTATGAGTGGAAGCCCATATTGTGTGATTATTGCAAAATATTTTAGCATGATAAGGAGAATTGTAGGAAGGAGGGGGGTAAGGCACCAAAGGGGAATGAGAATACAGAACAGGAGCAACAGCATAGAAAGGAGAAGGAACAACAGAGTGAGTATGCAAAAGGGACAGAGAATGTTAAGGAGAACACAGTAGGGGAGAAAGTTGCTAAGGCCCTGCCATATAGGGCAAGACAATTGTATCAGCCTAAATAGGGGTACTAATGAGGAATATATTTACTCCTCTGGATGATGAAGAGAAGGGGCAGGAGATGCTTCCAGTGCTAGCTGCAACTACTAGTAATGGGCATAAAGGGAGAAGTACAGTCAGAGGGGACAAGGGGAATACAAATGGTGTTCATTGCAACAATCCGATTCTAACAGGTACCAAGCCAGGGAAAGGAAGGGGTGACAACAACCCCTCTCCTAATGGATAAAATAGGTTTTTGGAACACCAGAGGCTTGAATAGACTAGAGAAACAGAAGAAGCTAAATCTGTTTAATGCTAAAGTAGGTCTATTTGAGCTCCTGGAGACTAAGGTTAAGATATCAAAAGCTCAGAGAGCTGCTCTTAGCTTGTGTAATGGGTGGGCTTTTAGAACAAACTTATCCCACCATCCAGGGGGAGAATTTGGATAGTATGAAAACCAATGATATATAATGTCAATATTGTACAAGTTATATCTCAACTAATGCATTGTGAAGTTGAGCGTAGAGGGACACAACATCAGTTTAGTGTGACTATAGTTTATGGATTTAATGATCAGGGCCTAAGAAGAGAATTGTGGCAGCAAATTGAGGGGATATATATATGGTACTGTTAATGGGAAAGGGATGTTATGGGAGATTTTAATTGTGTCCTGAACAGAGAGGAGAGGGCGGGGAGTCCTGTGTTTATGGCAGAGATAAGGAAATTCAACAGTGTATGGGTACTTGTTATTTGCAAGATCTCAAGTCATCAGGGGCTTTTTACATATGAAATAATAAGCATGGGGATAATAGCAGAGTATACAACAGAATTGACAGAGTACTGGTAAATTCACAATGGATTACCAATTTACTTGCTTCAGAAGTACATTATGGGAATGAAGGATTATCAGATCATTGTCCAGCTATAATCAACTGAGAAAATGTACTGGTGCAAGGTGGGAATATATAGGTTCAGATATTATAACATGTGGAACCTGGCTGAAGATTTCAAAGGGATAGTATCAAGGAATCGGGAAAGGCCTATAACTGGGACTAGCATGTTCAAGTTAGTAGGGAAGTTGAATAGATTGAAGTCAACACTCAGGGCCCTTAATAGAGACAGATTCAGTTGAACTAAACACAAAGAAAGTACAAGAGGCACTTGATGAATGTCAATCTAAATTGCAGATGGATCCTACTAATTTACTCATGATTAGTAAAGAGATAAGGTTGGCTGAGCAATATCAGAAGTGGAAAAGGGCAAGAGGTCAGTATCTCCAGTAGAAGTACAAGATTCAATGGCTGAAGCATGGTGATCAAACCGAATTTTTTCACAGTATGTTGAAAGCTAGAAGAAATGCTAATAGGATCTTTACAATAAGGGATGCAGCCCATAACACAATAACAAACATGACAGATATATCTAATGCATTTGTGAAATTTTACACTGAGGTATTAGGGACTCTAGAATCCAATAGAGTTCCAGTGTGTAGTCAAATTATGCAGCAGGGGCCTTTTCTAACAGAATAGAAAAGAGAGGGGCTTCTTAGGGAGTTTGATGAGCAAGAGATCAAACAGGCTCTATGGTCACTTGATGGTAGCAAGGCTCCAGGGCTAGATGGATATGAGATTCAATTTTATAAGAATTATTGGTCAATTATGAAGGAGGATGTTAAAGTAGGGATCCAGGAATTCTTTAAAAATGAAAAAAATGCTCAAGGCATTGGAATAGTACAGTGATAACTCTAGTACCAAAATCTGAGCATGCAGACACTGCGGGGGATTACAGGTCAATAGCCTGTTGTAATACCAACTATAAAATCATTTCTAAAATGCTGACTAACAGGCTGAAATAGGTGCTTCCCAGTATTATATCCCCAAATCACAGTGCATTTGTAGCAGGGAGAACCATTGTCCAAAATGTGCTCATATGTCAAGACTTGGTGAGATTGTACAATAAAAAGAACTCTCCAAGTAGTTTTTTGATTAAAATAGATCTGAAGAAAGTCTATGACACAGTGGAGTGGGGGTTTGTGGAGGAGATGATGCATGCTTTAAATTTCCCACATCAGTTCATTAAATGAACTATGACTTGTATTACTACCCATCAGTACACTATAGCTATAAAATGGTGGTTTGCATGGAAGTATTTAGGGGAGAAGAGGCTTGAGACAAGGGGATTCAATTTCTCCCTTGTTGTTTGTTATTTGTATGGAGTATCTGACTAGAGTTATGAATATGGTGGATCAACAGACAGGATTTGAATTTCACCCCAAATGTAGGACTTTAAAGCTGAATCATCTATGTTTTGCTGACGATATTCTTCTTTTCAGTATGGGAGAGTTCCAGTCTATCTTGTGGATGTTGAGGGGATTATAAACTTTCTCATATGCCTCAGGGTTGCACACTAGCCCTCAAAAATCAAGTATCTATTTTACTAATATGGCTTCACAGGACATTTGTGATATTTGTGATCTGTCTGGATTTTCTAAAGGGTTGCTCCCCTTTAGATACCTCGGAGTTCCAATCTCAGCTAAAAAATTATCAAGATGGACTGTGAAATACTCATTGAGAAGATAACTGCAAGGGTAAAGTGTTGGGGGTTTAGGCACCTATCCTATGTTGGTCAGGTCATGTTGGTAAATGCTGTCCTGCTCCATGTGCATATTTATTGGCCCTCTATCTTTATCCTTCCTAAACAGGTGTTGAAAGGGATCTCTACTAAATGTCAAAACTTTCTCTGGAATGGGAAGGTGCATACATCTAAGGCCCTCTTATAGCTTGGGATTTGATATATAGACCTAAAAGAGAGGGGGGATTAGGTGTCACTGAATGTGTGAAGTGGAATGAAGCTGCTATAGGGAAGTGTGTGTCTGGAACATTGCGCAAAAGGCTGATAATCTCTGGGTGAAATGGATACACCAGATCTATCTAGATGATACAACATGGTGAGAATACTCATGTCCCCAAGACTGTTGCTGGCATTGGAAGAAAGTATGCCACATGAAGTACATATTTGGCCTAGGGTATGTGTAAGATGGGTGACTGACTGCTTTTGGTAAATATACTATAAACAGTAGTTATAAATGGAGGATGGGGGAAGGAGAGGAGTGGCCATGGTGGAGGTGGGTGTGGAATACATGAAGCTTGCCTAAGCATAAATTTATTTGCTGGTTAGTAATGCATAAAAGAATACTCACCAAAGATACATTGTACCGGCTAGAAATTAGTAGGGATGATAAATGCCTCTTAAGTGGGGATGAGATTGAGTCTATAGATCACCTGTTCCTTGTATGCCCATTCTCCAGAAGCACAAAAGGGAGAGTATGTAGAGAGCTGGTGATGGCCATAGTAGTAGCACTGGTATACACGATATGGAAGGCAAGGAATACAACATTATGGGATTTCAAGACACCATGACCAATTGTTATAGTGGAGCAGCTCAAACTTGAATGTAGACTCAGACGGGATGATTTCTTGGCTAAGAAACAAAGTGTTAGGGAAAGAACTTGGATAGATACCATACTTACTTAGTTGCTATACTTGTAATTCAATTTTGGCAGTGAATATATAGTAAGTAGATGAGAGGGAGATAAATATTGTAAGTTGCTCGTCGAGATTAATAAAGTAGTTTTTCTTTATCAAAAAAAAAAAGTTACACTTAAATATTTGTACAAGATTTAATATCTCGTGAAAATGTTTCATGTAAAAATCATATTAGTGAAAAATGTGTTACTTTAGAGGAAAGAAAAATTGTCATTTCTATCCAATTGGTGTGTCAATTCGCTATGTATGGATGATGAGATTTCATTGATACAGAGCCAATTCCAATAGACTTATTGGAGGGTCACATTGGCGTGCATCGAGTAGAAATTGAACCTACGAATTCACCAATTATGAGTTGGGCGCTTTAACCATTCAACCATGGATGCTTAGCAGGGATCCTCAAGGCAATCAGACATTGAAAGACAATTTCATCAGATAAATGTTTTTTTTTGCCATACCAAATGTACCCCAAGTGTAAATTAAATTGAAGGGAAATAATAGAAGGCCTACCAACAAGGATTATGGTAGGATTGAGTGATTGATAGGATTATATCCATAGGAAAAACTTATCCATACCTGGTATATACATCAAATCAGTAAAAACAAGACGTGTTATGCATACACATACTTATGGAGCTCTAAGTATTGGAAATTTTTATATTAGGGAGCGGTTATCCTTAAATATATCTTACGTGTCGCGAATTCAAATTAATCGGGGTGTCAATAGAGATGTCAAACATCGAATGAGAAACCAAAAAATAAAAAGAATAAAAGGCATGGCAAGACTTTGAACTTAATCTGTTAGGTAACTCCATGATGTTGAAAAATAATTTCAAGGGCGTTAGGAAAGAAATGAGTGTCACGTTGGACATGAAGAGGAGACTTTACTTTCAGCAAATTAAAATGGTCCAAATGCTTTTGTTGGGCTATGTCAACTCTACACCAAACTAAATTAGGAGGAAATCCTCCGGGCATAACTGAATGGCAAAAGAGGGAACTTAAAATTCAGCTGGAGGCCTGCAGTGTGTATTCGAATTCTGATGGGAGCAATTTGCTCTTTTCTGGGGTAGGACCTTGATATCAGTTCTCTGTTCTCAAATTCTAGTCATTCAGGCACATCCCACGATTTACTGGTAATAGTGCTGAGGGACCAAAATTACTATCTCCATTAATAGTCTGGAGTAAGCCGGAAAGCTGAATATAAAAAAAAGGAGGAAAATTAAAAGTGGAAAATTCAACAAAAATCATCCACTTGCAATACTCTGACTCTACTGTCTGTTTCATCTTTATTATATTTCCATAGGAGTCGGTCAAAAGATATCAATTTTCTAGTACGAGATATATAATATATTTGGTAGGAAAACCAAATATTGATCATTGCTTATAGTCTTCTACTGCTCGGAAGGGCTATAACCTACTCAAATTATATCATCTTTTTCTAACATTTTTACAGCGACCAAAACTATCTAATTTAGATATTGTCATCTCCAAACTATAATTTGAGCTAAATGTTTGAGATTAAAAAGCCAAAAGTCACCACTCACCATCTTTGCTCCTTTTTCTTCATGTTCCATGTTTGTGCCATTGAAATACTGCTCATAGTTCTTATTGGGCCAAGTCAGTTTTGTTGGGCCTGTTTGGTACATCAACAATAGCCTAACATAAAACAAATATTTCCACTACATAACCCAACAACGTCCACAATATTTATTTTTTCTTACAATTTTAACCAGTATACAGTATATAATCACTGCATAGTAAGGCTGGCCAGTGGGCCGGGATGGCCCGACACAGCCCCGATCCCGATTAGTTTAAAAAAAATAAAAATTCGATAGCGGAACTCGAACCGGGATGGGACAATGTCTCGTCCCGACCCGTCCCGAGCCCGCCCCAGTCCTGCCAATCCCGAGCCCGCCCGTAAGCCCCCCTCCCCCCTTTGCAAATATAACCGTTGCACCAACGACCATTTTAGATTTTGGGCAACGGCCATTTTTGGCTTCCCCCCCTCCCCCAACCCCCCATACCCCTTAATATTTATTTTTAACCCATAAGTTATTATATTTACACTTTAACCCAATTTTTCAACTATAAATAACTCATTTTCTCTTCATCTTTCTCACAAATCTTCCTACAATCTCTCAATATATCTCTCTACAAGTCTACATTGTTTACTAAATATTCAATTTTATTTATTCATTTGGGAATTGGGAGTGAAGATGGCAACTAGCTTGAGAATCTTCCATCGAGCAAAGTTTCAATTTTCAATCTTTCGATTACACGTCGACGTTACGTCGGCGTTTGGTACATTCGTTCCTTCATTAAATTATTATTGTTTGTTTATTTTATTTAGCGCACTTAATTTTATTAACTTTAATTATTTATTATCATAATTAAAATGGAAGGATTAAGAGGTATGTTTAAGGGTAAGGGTGCTTCTTCTAGTAGGGGCAACCAGGGCAAGGGTACTTCTTCTGGTCATCATATTCTTACACATGATGATTTTATTGATGCTGAACATTTTCATACAATACCATTAGATTTAGACGATGAGCTGTTTTCTGAAACTCAAGAAGACTTTAATTTAGACGATGATCTAGATGATACACCCACTAATGTTGATGACAACACACCCACTAGTGCACCTTCAACTGAAATGCCTCATATTCCCCCTAGTATGAGACGAGGTCCGGCAAAACGACCATTAAAATCAGATGCATGGATATTTTTTTATAGGGACGTAGAGAATCAAGTAGCTAGATGTAAAATTTGTAAAAATATTTTAAAATTTAAAACTGGAAAAGGTCACAGTGGGACGAGGGGTTTAATTAGACACGTAGTAAGTGCTCATCCAGCTAGGTATGCCCAATACCAGGCTTCAAAACTGGGTGCGCAAACGTTCGCTCCATCGGAACAAGGTTCAGATATTGTCCCGGAATTAATCCCAGACGGGGGGAATTGTAGGCCCTAAATACAATAAACATAGAGATAGGGAAGCAATATCAAAATTAGTTGCTGTGGAGGGTTTGCCTTTTTCATTTCCTTCATGTCCCGATTTTATTCATTACATTAGAGATATATATAATCCTGCTATTAACGGTTTTCCTAGATCAACTGTTAAGAGAGATGTATTTAAATTCGCACATGAATATCAACAATATTTACGTTATTCATTATATCATTTTAATGACAAAATATCTATCACGTCTGATATAGGTCGTAGTACTAACGTCCATGATTATTTAACGGTAACTTGTCATTGGATAGATTATAAATGGTCTATGCAAAAACGTATCTTAGTGTATAGATATATAGATGATAGGCACATTGGTACTTTTATTGCAGAAAATATTTATCAAGTGTGCCATTATTATGGAATAACCGATAAAATTATGACTATTACGTTAGATAACACTTCTTCTAACAATTACGCCATTACAATTTTTAAAAATAGTTTAACTCCATCTTTTCCAGATCATTTTCATATAAAATGCGCGTGCCATATATATAACTTAATTGTAAAGGATGGTCTATCACTTTTTGAAGACATTCTTAGTAAAATACAATTTGCTATAAACTTTATTTTTAAAAGTAATAGAGTACAACGAAGAAAAGAATATAAAAAAACTTGTCACGATTGTGGACTACCTTATAGAAAAATTCCAGAAGAAGTATCCACTAGGTGGAATTCTTTATACGAGCAGCTACTTGTTGCTTATGACTATAGAAAACCTATAATTTTATTTTTTAACTCTCATAATCAAAATCCAGCTGATATACTTGTAGATAGTGATTGAGTAAAAATTTCCAAACTTATTGTATTTTTAGAGAAATTTTTTCAAGCAACAAAAGAATTTTTCGGTATATATTATCCTACTATTTCAACTATGTTGTTTTATATAACTCTAATTTTTTTTACTTAGTGAATATATGGAAAAATCAGCTCATATGGCAGCTATTATAAAAATGTTTATCAAAATAAAAAAATATTTTATTCCTATTCCCACTATTTATATTATTGGTGTTGTATTAAATCCGACTATTAAAATAGACGGTACTAAATCACTTATTGAAACTATTAAGTACTACCACCTCCAAGTCCAAAAAATCTAAATCACCCACCACCTATTGAACAAACTAAATAAGAAGTGTTGTCTAGCGTAGAAGACCAATGCAAAAAAAATATATAGGTTTTACCAACAAGAAAGTGCTAGTAACCTACCGGCTTCCATACCATCTTCTTCATCTTCAACACAACCTCACAAAATACATGTCGTTTCTGCGGCTAGTATTGAAAGCATCAGAAATAGAATGTGCGGCCGTACCGCTACTAACCAAATTAGCGAGTTTGATATTTTTGTTTTGCAGGGTTCTGTACCGTACCAAGAAGTTATCAATGAAGATGGACATGGAGACTTGCTGAAATACTGGAGGGGGAATGAGAAGACCTTTCCGACACTTTCAATGATGACCCGAGGTGTTTTGAACATTCAAGCGTCATCAACTGCGTCTGAAAGCATTTTTTCTGCTGGCAGATATCAAATAGGAGACCACAGACACTCATTAGCCGGAGACAGCTTGGAAATTGCAGTATTATTCAGAGATTGGATACGAGCGGAGCGGAGAGGAGAAGGTGCGGTCAACCGGAGATCAACGAAGAAGAAGACAAAAACTACAACGAAATCTTATCCGAATGTGGTGGAAGCGACGTGGATCAATTTGACCAACAAATACCAATTACAACCGAAGAACCACAGGAAATTATCAAGCAATTAGAACAGGTTTTTTTGAGAATGTAATTTTTTTAATTGCAATTTTATTATGTAATTTGCAACTTTTGGACAACATCACAAAGTTGCAATTTAGACAATTGTATTTGTATTACAAAAAAATTATATGTCTATTAAATAATATAAGAGGAACAAAAACAGCCTTGAGATGTTTTTATTACACTATCTTGTCTTGTTTATTGAGTTTTTTTTATACATATGTTATTAAAAAAAAAACCGCCGGAACCCGATCCCGCACCCGACCCAATCCAGCCCCGACCCGATTCCGACGGGATTGGGACTTCGGCAAATCCCGTCAAGCCCGATCCAGCCTGACCCCGCCAAACCCGGCCCGCCAGACCTGAGCCCGACCCACTGGCCAGCTATAGTTCAATTCAATCCCAGTCTAATAAGTTTTTTATTAGAATAAATTATGTTCTAATTAAGCTAAATAAAATATTAATTAGGGGAAAGAATCTCTCTGAAAATAACAATTAGGTCATGCACTTAATCCCTATATGACTCACCGTTCATTTTTAAAAGTGAAAAATCCAAAAGTTGGATGCCTGCTATTCTAGCGTAGTTATTACATCGTGAAGTGTCAGCTCCAGCAGTACTGCGTAAACCCATACCTATTCATCTATTTATATGATACTATTTAATTAAATATAAAATTTTAAAAAATTAATTATTAAAATGTATGATCTAAAATAAATTTTAAATAATTATTATTATAAATTATTTTATAAATTAAATTATTTATATATAAAATGTGACATTATTTTTTAAACACGAACGAAAAGTATGACAAGTTGAGAGTTGAGACTAGGGCTGGCCAGTGGGCCGGGACAGCCCGACCCCGACCCGAGCCCGTCCCCGACCCGAGCCCGTCCCGAGCCCGCCCCGACCCCGCCAAAAAAAAAAATTACGGGGGCGGGACTCGAACTCGGGACGGGACGATGTCTCGTCATGAGACCGAGCCCGCCCGACCCGCCAGCCAGGCCAGGCCAGCCCCTTTGCAAAGATGGTCGTTGCACCAACGGCCATAATCTAAAATGGCTGTTGGCCAACGGCCAGTTTAGCCCCCCCCTCCCCCTACCCCTTAATATTTATTTTTAACCCATAAGTTATTATATTTACACTTTAACCCAATTTTTCAACTATAAATAACTCATTTTCTCTTCATCTTTCTCACAAATCTTCCTACAATCTCTCTAATTTCTCAATATATCTCTCTACAAGTCTACATTGTTTGCTAAATATTCAATTTTATTTATTCATTTGGGAATTGGTAGTGAAGTTGGCAACTAGCTTGAGGATCTTCCATCGAGCAAAGTTTCAATTTTCAACCTCTCGATTACACGTCGACGTTACGTCGGCTTTTGGTACATTCGTTCCTTCATTAAATTATTATTGTCTGTTTATTTAGTTTAGATCACTTAATTTTATTGTCTTTAATTATTTATTTATTTATTTATTTATTATCATAATTAAAATGGAATGATTAAAAGGTATGTTTAAGGGTAAGGGTAAGGGTGCTTCTTCTAGTAGGGGCAACCAGGGCAAGAGTACTTCTTCTAGTCATCTTATTGCTACACAGGATGATTTTGTTGATACTCAACATTTTCCTACAATACCATTAGATTTAGACCAGGAGCTATTTTCTGGAACTCAAGAAGACTTTAATTTAGACGATGATCTAGATGATATACCCACTAATGTTGATGACAACACACCCACTAGTGCACCTTCAACTGAAATACCTCCTATTCCCCCTAGTATGAGACGAGGTCCAAAGAAACGACCATTAAAATCGGATGCATGGACATTTTTGATAGGGACGTAGAGAATCAAGTAGCCATATGTAAAATTTGTAAAAATGTTTTAAAATTTAAAAGCGGAAAAGGTCACGGTGGGACGGGGTTTAATTAGACACGTAGTAAGTGCTCATCGACTAGGTATGCCCAATACCAGGCTTCAAAACCGGTGCAAACGCCCGCTCCATCGGGACAAGGTTCACATCACGTCTTTGTTAGGACCAATGCAGTGGTCAAATTAACCCTATGATGGGGGAATTGTAGGCTCTAAATACAATAAACATAGAGATAGCGAAGCAATATCAAAATTAGTTGCTGTGGAGGGTTTGCCTTTTTCATTTCCTTCATCTCCCGATTTTATTCATTACATTAGAGATATATATAATCCTGTTTTTAACGATTTTCCTAGATCATTGTTAAGAGAGATGTATTTAAATTAGCGCATGAATATCAACAATATTTACGTTTTTCATTATATCATTTTAATGGCAAAGTATCCATCACGTCGATATAGGTCGTAGTACTAACGGCCATGATTATTTAAGCGTAACTTGTCATTGGATAGATTATAAATGGTCTATGCAAAAATGTATTTTAGCGTATAGATATATAGATGATAGGCACACCGGTACTTTTATTGCAGAAAATATTTATCAAGTGTGCGATTATTACGAATTACCGATAAAATTATGACTATTACATTAGATACCGCTTCTAATAACAATTACGCAATTACAATTTTAAAAAATAGTTTAACTCAGTCTTTTCAGGACCATTTTCATATAAAATGTCGTGCCATATATATAACTTAATTGTAAAGGATGGTCTATCACTTTTTGAAGACATTCTTAGTAAAATACAATTTGCTATAAACTTTATTTTTAAAAGTAATAAAGTACAACGTAGAAAAGAATATAAAAATTGTCATGATTGTGGACTACCTTTTAGAAAAATCCACAAGAAGTATCCACTAGGTGGAATTCTTTATCTGAGCAACTACTTGTTGCTTATGACTATAAATTACCTATAACTTTATTTTTAACTCTCATAATAAAAAGCCGGTGATATGATTTTAGATAGTGATTGGGAAAATTTTTCCGAATTTATTGTTTTTTTAGAGAAATTTTTTCAAGCAACAAAAGAATTTTCCGGTATATATTATCCTACTATTTCAACTATGTTATTTTATATAACTCTAATATTTTTATTACTTAGTGAATATATGAAAAAATCAGCTTATAAGGCATTTATTAAAAATGTTTCTCAAAATAAAAATATTTTATTCCTATTCCCTCTATTTATATTATTGGTTCTGTATTAAATCCTACTATTAAAATAGAGCGGTACTAAATCACTAATTGAAACTATTTACGATTGTATAGAAGTACTACCACCTCCAAGTCCCAAAAATCTAAATCACCCACCACCTATTGAACAAACTAAAGAAGAAGTATTGTCTAGCGTAGAACACCAATGCAAAAATATATACAGATTTTATCAACAAGAAAATGCTAGTAACTTACCGACTTCCATATCATCTTCTTCATCTTCAATACAACCTCACAAAAGACATCTTTGTTTCGCGCTAGTATTGAAAGCCTCGTAAATAGAATGTGCGGTCGCATACCTCTACTACTAACCAAATTAGCGAGTTGGATATTTTTGTTTCTGAGGGTTACATCAGTATCAAGAAGTTATCAATGAAGATGGACATAAAGACTTCTTTGAAATCTGGAGGGGAATGAGAAGACCTTTCCGACACTTTCATTGATGGCTCGAGATGTTTTGAACATTCAAGCGTCGTCAGCTGCGTCTGAAAGCGCTTTTTCTGTGCAGATATCAAATAGGAGACCACAGACACTCATTAGCGGAGACACTTGGAAATTGCGGTATTATTCAGAGATTGGATCTGGCGGAGCGAGAAAGGTGCGGTCAACCGGAGATCAACGAAGAAGATGATGAAAACTACAACGAAATCTTAACCGAAGGTAGTGGAAGCGACGTGGATCAATTTGACCAACAAATATCAATTCCAACCGAAGAACCACATGAAATCATCAAGCAATTAGAACAGGTTTTTTTGAGAATGTAATTTTTTTAATTATAATTTTATTATGTAATTTGTAACTTTTGGACAACACCACAAAGTTGCAATTTAGATTTTAGACAATTGTATTTGTATTACAAAAAAATCATATGTCTATTAAATAATATAAGAGACACAAAAACAGTATTGAGATGTTTTTATTACACTATCTTATTTTGTTTATTGAGTTTTTTTTATACATATGTTATTTTAAAAAAAAAAAAAATGAAAACCCGCCGTATCCCGAACCGACCCGAGCCCGCCCCCAGCCCGCCCCGAGCCCGACGGGATCGGGATCGGGACTGGACTTGCTCCAGTCCCGCCAGACCCGACCCCGCCCCTTCTCCCGTCCCGTCCCGACCCCGACCCCGCCAGATCCGGCTCGCCAAATCCGAGCCCGGCCCACTGACCACTCCTAGTTGAGACAGAGTGAGCAGTATATGGGTACTATCATGTATACTATAAAGACCAGGTTCAATGAACCTGTTAAAGGAATCTCTTGAAATAACAACCGTCAATTCCAGTGCTTATAAGTCATTTTAACTTAAAAATACTTAAAATAAACCAATTCAAACAAGCTCTTAGACATACATAGCTTAAAGTGCTAGCTTAAACGTGTTCAATGATGGACAGACTACTATTACATGACTGTGACATTCGAGAGTTTAATAGTCAAATAAGTTGAATCCATCGGGAGCCTTTCGTAGTTAGCGAATTTTTTTACTTAAATATCTTAAGTAAGCTTTGTTCCATTTAGACATCTAAAATAGGGCCTGACTTTAGATATTTTTTGCTGACTCAGCCATATATGTAAAGAGTGTGTAACACACTCGCGGATGATGTGACAAAACAGCCAATTAACTAACTGCATTTGAAATTTTAGGTCAGAAATAATATCTAAAATGAATTATGAAAAAAATAAAGAGATTATTTACCAGAAAAAACTAAAAACTATATAAAAAATAGATTTTCTAAACAAACTCACATACTTCTAGCAGGAAAATGAATGGCTTTTTCCGAAAAAAATTCGGTGTCCTTTTTTAAAACTTTTCAAATCTATTTTCCTTTTTAGGCTGTTATTTATATGAGAAAAGATGATTTTTTTACCCCAAAATTTGAGATCATTAACGCCATGGGGTGAATTTTTTTTTCTTTTTTTGGCTGAATTTTTTTTAAAATAAACTTAAAATTCATTTTTGATATTGATTTTATACAAAAAAATCCACATTTTCTCAGATAATGGTAGTGATCTTTGCTTTGCTCTTAGTATGCAAATGTAATGCTTATCTCTAAGAATAACTTGCTTACAGCTTCAAAGTGAGAGTTCTTTTCTGCCCGTAATGGCCCTTGCCCCTCGGGAGAATGAACGTGTTGTTGATATGGCGTAAGTAAATAATCGTCTAACAACTGTTTGTTTCAATTGTCTATAATTGAATTTTCACTATTCATTTAGATTCTAATTGACATCTTTTTTGATTTATTACATTTCCATCATCTGGTATATACATAGTTTCTGCAAACTGATGGGTGAATGAACTTTTAGTACATTTTTCTGCCCTGGTGGTGATATTCATTATCTCCATTTCTTGTCTGGGAACCAAAATATACTGTGTGCTTTCATTCTATTTTTCTATGCATTCATTTACTTCGTTCTTACTCAAAGTAGTTTACTTTAACTTGTGCTGCCAAAAGAGAGTATCGTATCGAATTTTTGTGAAAAGAAAGAAACACAGAATGGCTTCTAACAGGATTTCCCACTTAAAACAAAAGAGAGTATCGAATCTATATAGGTATTTTCGCTTACAACAAGAAACTTTGTGGGGAAAAAAAGAAAATGCGCATCATATTTAGGCCAACATACCATTCTATATGTCACTTAATTTCTTAGTTATTATCACGGAGATGTTAACACATAATCTTTAAAGTAAAAGTTTCAGTCTTATATATGAGCATCTACTCATGACACAACCTTTTCAAATAAAATATTTCTACCTCCGATTCAATTTATGTGAATCTAGTTGACTTGACACGAGTTTTAAAAAAATAGAATTTTGAAACTTGTGATTTTACAATGTGTCATAACATTTATATGACTATAAAAGCTTTTTATCAAGGTAAAATAAAAAAATAAAAAATTATCTATCTTGTTTTCAAATTTAGAAAGGAGTCATTCTTTTTTAAACGAATTTAAAAAATTCACATAAATTGAAATAGATGAAATATAAAATATTCCAAATTTTGTTGTTCTTGAAACATACACCCCACCCCCACCTCCACCCACTTTCTAGCGGGGTTGCATAAATATCTATTCAATTCAACAAAGTCGAAGAGTAACAAACCCAAGATCTTTCCCATGGCATCAAATTCAATCAAGCTACCCCTCATTTTGCTTCTAACAATTTTCATAATCTCAAAGGCTGAATTAGGCCAACTTAAAGAAACAACCATGACACTCTATTTTCAAGATTGGTCCGGTGGTCCAAATTCCACTGTGCTACAAATAACAGGCCATCAAGATGGTCCCCTAAGTTTTGCTAAGTTTGGTTCTGTTTTTGTTACTGATGATCCAATAACTGAAGCCTTTGATAAGAACTCGGCAGAAATTGCTAGAGCTCAAGGCATTTATGTTACTTCTGCATTGGATGGCAAAATTTCTCATGTGTTAATATCAGTTATTTTCACCAATGAAGATTCTAAAGGGAGTACTTTGGAAATACAAGGTGCTAGTCCTCAGTTTGAGAGAGTAAGAGAAGTGGCTGTGGTTGGTGGCACTGGAAAATTTAGACTTGCTCGTGGATATGCAACTTTTGAGACTATTCACTTTGATTTGGCCGTTCATTATGCTGTTATTCAGTGTAATGTTACCATTTTACATTACTGATTAGCAGACTAATAATGATAATATTCCATCAGAATAAAGTAAAATTGTATAATACGTATACATGTGGTTTGTTTTCCGGGACCAATTTGATTTGTGTGTGTAAAGGCTAGCTAGCACATGATAAATAAATGCTGTTGTTTTCACAATAATAATCTTTTGGCCGATGTTCTTATTTATACATTTTAAGAATGTCTACCAAATAATTTATTCCAACTTCACTTATAAAATTCTTCCAAATTTTCTAAACTGCTAGGCTAGATCCATCCACTAAATTTTTAAGAAGCAGCTCAATTTTATAAAATTCTACTACTACAATCTCTAAACTGCTAGCTAGTTAGCTTAACTATAAGACAATTATCTTCCCAAGGTAGACCCAAGGGGTGGAGCTACGGCGCCAGGGGGTCGAATCCCCTTGCAAAGTTGCAAAGTTGAGTTAGCTACATTTCAAATTCCAGGAAGGAATAAACTTGAGCATACCTAAAATTGTTTGGTAATTGATAGTTTGAGGGGGGGAATACATTTAGAGAATGATGAAGGGAAAGGAAAAACTTGCTATAGGATCGACAACTCGAAGTCATATTGATTACTATTGTTCATCAAACCATCAAGAATAAACATGCCAGGGATTTCATTCCAAATAAGTAGTTTAATATTCATAGTTTCTTTTCTTAATTAATCTGAGGATGATACATTGGAAAGTAAGGAAAATACAATGCATACGAAAGCCAAACATACAAACTCATTTTGCTTAGTAGCTGTAGCTTAACAACTTTAACG
This sequence comes from Anisodus acutangulus, assembly GCA_029783415.1. NCBI lineage: Eukaryota > Viridiplantae > Streptophyta > Magnoliopsida > Solanales > Solanaceae > Anisodus > Anisodus acutangulus. The sequence continues at coordinate 57,765,063 of CM056491.1, forward strand.
ACTAAAGCAGCAAGCTTGATCTTGGTACTGCCAGTGTAGCCATGAGGCTACGTGATATATCATCGCCCATTGCCGCCACCACCGGATCCACTCCCAACACCAACACCATGTCCAGCTCCACCACCAACACCAACTCCTATACCAATTCCAATTCCAACTCCAATTCCTCCACCATGTCCACCACCACCTCCTATTCCTTTTCCTCCTCCTAATCCACCCCCGGCTCCACCACCTACTCCTCCACCTGCACCAAAACCGCTACCATGACCTGATCCTCCTCCTACTCCACCTCCGCCACCGCCTCCAAATCCACCTCCTCCTCCTACTCCTCCAGCGCCCCCACCTCCAACTCCACCAGCAGCACCAAATCCACCACCATGACCTGATCCTCCTCCAAGACCACCGCCTCCTCCTCCAACGCCACCACCTACTCCACCCTCGGCTCCAAATCCTCCACCATGTCCAAAACCACCTCCGATACCTCCTCCACCACCAGCTCCACCTCCGCCTCCACCAGCTCCACCACCAGGCCCGCCTCCAGCACCACCTCTTACACCTCCTCCTGCTCCGAATCCACCACCATGACCTGACCCTCCACCGACACCTCCTCCTCCACCACCACCAACTCCTCCGCCTCCACCTCCTGCTCCTCCCCCGAGACCTCCTCCTCCACCTAGTCCACCTCCACCATCCGCTCTTCCCTCTAGACCTCCTCCTCCACCAGCTTCGCCTCCAAACCCTCCTCCAGCACCTCTACCACCACCAAAACCTGGACTACGTCCACCGCATCCTCCTCATCCACCATGTCCACCGCGTCCGCCATATCCCCCACGTCCACCACAACCTCTCCTACCATATCCGCAGCCATTATCATTACCCCAACTCGCCTCTTCAAGCTTGTCATCACCAAATGCGATGGCACTCAGTTCCAAGAAAATGCTCAAGATAAGAAGTTGAAGGTTTTTGTTGGGTTGTTGCACGCAACGAATATTGAAAACTTGTTTCAAACCTAAAAAACGTAGAACTATTTGACTATATGATAATTTTAGACTGTAAACATAAGACTTGAATGATACTTACATATTTACAATATCTGAAATCTTTATCAATTGTGGGTGCGCACGCGAATGCCCTTTCGATTGCAAGCTCCAAGCTTCAATGTATTCCTCCTTTGGAAAGTTAGAAAATCCGGCAGAGGTTCGAGAGAGTGTTTTGATTCTGAGTCTCTAAGACTTAGAATAATGATATGAAAATCAAATGTATTGAATAATGAATTGTAGGTCTGAATTTATAGGTGGAAAATTTGGTCAAACTGAATTAGGATTTGACCTTGGGTCTGAGCCAAAATTCGAGACAGATTAGGTCATGGCGCCGCAGCCCTATGGTGTGGGCGTCGCGACGCTGACGTGGCCCTACACTGTCTCATTTTATTTTCTGCACATTCTTAATTAAATCCAAAATTCAATTTTGACTTAATTAAAACAATCATTATTCGTTTAAATATCTCGATTCTAAATCGAATATTTAATACTCTCTCAATACAAAAAGACAATCGACATAGTGTGACCCTACAAGCCTTCACATATCGACATTAATTAAATTAAGGTCTACGCGAAACTCCTAGACGGCGTCGCAAGACGAACTCAATATGTGAAGTACGTTTACACGAATCCAGTAAACTTAACCTCTATGTGGTAGGATAAAATCATTTCATTCACGACACACCCGATCAAGCTTAGGGTTTGTCAAGTGTCTATCCAAATGGCTTAATCATTGTATCGCATCTATATTAGTTGACAACTAGACCATATTCTAAATATGTCTATTGCGTTGGCCAACGACTTAGTCAACCTAATATCACTGAGAAGTTGAGTGTTCTCTCGAATATACATTCGAGGAATGAATCCTAATCTTGGCTCAACTACCACCTTTAATCCACATCGTAATGTACCCAATACAAGCCGTATCTCAACCTATAAGGCATTTGAGCTTAGGACATGATCAAAGTATATTACTTTGTAGACAAGGTGCACATTGACCTCAAGTTTAAGGACTTCTATCTCACACGCGCTGATCATATTTTAGACAAGTATAACAAACAGTATATCAGCAGAGTATACCAATACTTCCAAAGTATCCATGTGTCCATCACGAGTAACCATTACTCGTAGCAGGTGAGACATACTACATCCTCTAAGGATGTGATGGAGACCACATGTCAGCTTATCACATATCATCGATATCTCATTCTCGATGATCATTAGTCGATGCTATTTTAAGAGTTACGTTATAATATTAATATCTCACATTATTAATAAATTGTAACCTCTAGGGATGCATATTATAGAATATTATAAACAATCAACTAATAATTCAATAATTGCAAATGCCAAAATATTAATCTCCATTAATAATAATACAAATATGTATAAAGTACATTTGTCCTAATACAGATTGTCTTTAGGACATACATATACTTTCCGAAGTAACCCTACAACCCACTTGTGAGAAAAAGAACCCATGACTATGATCACAAAGGTTCTCAGATATATTAAAATTACTTGTGTTCTCCTCACTCAGAGTTTGTGAACTTATATAGGCTTACTCGATCAGCCAAGTTGACAAGTTTGGGATATTATTAGTCAGTTGAAGCCATTTAATGTCCAACAATGTGCATAAAGCTGCATATACGGTTTATTAGACGCGTTTGAACCGTTGGGGAACTGGCGGGAACAATAAATGAACCAATAGAATTAGTCAAAAGGATTACATTACCATATAGACCATCTCCAGTACGTAGTCTTTATTTCTTGGATATAAGTTTTATACAGCAGTAGTGTAAATAATTTATTAGTAGTTCACTATTGGATCATTCAAATAATATCTACCGGTAAGCTTTTCTAAAATGTAAAATCTGAAACTTGAAAAAAAAAATATTACCTGCTACAATACGTGAAAATGACATAAAAATTATTTACATTTCAATGTATATGTAAGTGTCCCACATCGGATATGCAATGGAAACATGGACTCCAGATATAGATTTAGACAATCCTCACCCTATAAGCTAGCTTGTGGTGTGAATATTGTCCAAGTCCATATAAGGAGTCCAAATTAGGCACAATATCCATTATTTATCTGATGTGTGACACTTAACACAATGGGTCTGACTCTAATACTATGTAAAGAATGGATCTTGGGCCTAACTCAACTCCAAAAGCTAGCTTGTAGGGTGAGGATTGTATAAGTCCATGTTCCCATTTCATATCCGATGTGAGACTCTTACCACTCCCCCGCACGCCCAGGCCTTGTTAACTGGAGCGTGGATAATATAATTTGGGGGCCAACATCGGTGAATAAAGAATTGGAATGGGTCTGACTTTGATACTGTGTAAAGAATGAATCTTGAGCTTAACTTAACCCCAAAAGCTAAAGAATGGATCTTGGGCCTAACTCAAACTTTTGGGGTTGAGTTTAGGCTCAAGATCCATTCTTTACATGGTATCAGAGTCAGAAACATTCCAATTCTTTATTCATCAATGTTGGGCTCCTAAATTATATTATCCACGCTCTAGTTAACAAGGTCTGAGCGTGTGAGGAGTGTTAAGTGTCCCACATCGGATATGAAATGGATCTTGGGCCTAAAGCTTGTAGGGTGAGGATTGTTCAAATTCATATAAGGAGTTCATGTTCTCATTCCATATCCGATGTGGAACTCTTAACAATATACTCATTATTTGAACTCTTAGGCTCGTTTGGTAGGAGGGATAAGGGATATTTAATCCCGAGATTAAATTTAAAATGAGTTTATCCTTGTTTGGTTGAAATAAAATCGCGATATAATTAATTCCAGAATTAATTATTTCGGAATTGTAGGATTATTTTCAATCCTAATAGAAGAGTAAAATAACTAATCCCGAAATAACTTATCCCAAAATAACTTGTTCTCAACCAAACGACCCCTCATTTCTTTAGATCAACTCAACTCTGATCTAGCAGTACTACCGACACCCGCAAATATTGATGTTGCCATTGTGTAATGGCGTGGCAAATGGGCCATCCGTCTTTATTAAACGGCTATTCTTTAAAGGAACGTTTTGGATTATCATTCTTTTTTGTAATATACAGTAAAACCTCTATAAATTAATAAACTCTCTAAAATAATAAAATCTTCCGGTCCCGACTTGGGCCTTTGTAAAAAATCATCAAATTCGATAAGATAATAAGATAATAATTTTTCGGAAAATCCCTTTATAAATATTAGATCCCATTAAAACTCTAAATTAATAATTCATAAATATTACAATTATAAATATTATGGTAATTTGCTAAAATATGAATCTATTGTTACTTGATTTTTCTTAAAATTTAAATCTAATTGGATTTCATCCCTAACTTTTTTAATTGCAGCCAATAGTTCCGGTGTCGAGTTCTCTAGCTGCAACAAAAAATTTTGAAGAGTTGCTAAAATATAAATCTATTGTTACTTCATTTTCATGTCCTGCATGTCAACCGAACTACTTTCTCCAAAGCGACGGAATGATTTAATACCATGTCTTACCTTGAATTTTTCAAGCCAACCTTGAGAAAATTGATGTTCATGAGGGTGTTGAGGATGCAAAAGCTTCATTATATCCTTTGCTTTCTCCAAAATAAGCTCTCCGATCATGTTGACTTGATCTTGGTACTGAAGAAACCATTCATAAAGAACCTTCTCCATATCTGGATATTTCACCGATTTGTGTCGGTTAATATCCCCACCATTCTCAAAGTTGGCTGAAAGGTACTCCGATGATCTCTTGAGAGTGTTTGATATTGTACCTTGACTAACTTTCAAACGATATTTTTCATCAACCCACTCTTGTAAATCTTTTTGAGTGCATGTGGGATGATCTCTCTTATACTCACATAATGCTTTACGCATTTGATCATTCATGGATGATTTTGCGATGCCTTTTAGATGAGAAGACATGGTTGGGTGTTATGAATTATTTTATTTCCATATTGAGATTTATATAGTATATGTTTCATTCATCATGCATGAATATATTTAATTGGCTATAATAGTTATTTAAGTGCAACGAATTAATGTAAACATGTATACATTATTTAAGTAATTCCAATGCATTGATACATGCGTCCATGAATATAATAGTTAATTGCATACAATGAATTGATATTATACATGAATATATTTAATTAGTTACAAAGAATTGGTTGATGCATGAATATAATCAATGAAACATATATGAATTCATTTATTTTCAATACATATGTATGTACTAAATTTGCTGAATTTAAAAAGTCTCTTTGTTATTTAATAAAATATTAATTTATCGATATATTAATATCTCTCTAAATTAATAAAATTTCACGGTCCCAAGATTATTAATTTATAGAGGTTTTACTGTAGTTAGACAAGATTAACTTCGAAATATTACTGTTTTTTCATCAACAAGGCCTAGGAAGTTTCACTTAAAAGTACTCATTCCATCAAATTTGGGTGTTCAATAGCGTTAATTAATCTGGTTGAATAATAAGGTGTATAAGTATTAGTGTCAATTTTAATTACTAATATATTTTTTATTTAGAAACTTTTTAATTCAAACATCATACATGAATCTTGTTAACTAGAGCGTTGATAATATACTTTGGGGGCCAACATCAGTGAATAAAGAATTGAAATGGGTCTGACTTTGATACTGTGTAAAGAATGAATCTTGAGCTTAACTTAACCCCAAAAGCTAAAGAATGGATCTTGGGCCTAACTCAAACTTTTGGGGTTGAGTTTAGGCTCAAGATCCATTCTTTACATGGTATCAGAGTCAGACACATTCCAATTCTTACTTCATCAATGTTGGGCCCCTAAATTATATTATCCACGCTCTAGTTAACAAGGTCTGAGCGTGTGGGGAGTGTTAAGTGTCCCACATCGGATATGGAATGGATCTTGGGCCTAAAGCTTGTAGGGTGAGGATTGTTCAAATCCATATAAGGAGTCCATGTTCTCATTCCATATCCGACGTGGAACTCTTAACAATATACTCATTATTTGAACTCTTAGGCTCGTTTGGTAGGAGGGATAAGGGATATTTAATCCCGAGATTAAATTTAAAATGAATTTATCTTGGAATAAAATCGCGATATAATTATTTCCTGAATTAGTTATTCCGGAATTGTAGGGTTATTTTCAATCCTAATAGAAGAGTGAAATAACTAATCTCGAAATAACTTATCCCAAAATAGCTCGTTCTCAACCAAACAACCCCTTATTTCTTTAGATCGACTCAACTCTGATCCAACAGTACTACCGACACACCCGCAAATATTGATGTTGCCATTGTGTAATGGCGTGGCAAATGGGTCATCCGTCTTTATTATACGGCTATTCTTTAAAGGAACGTTTTGGATTATCATTCTTTTTTGTAATATAGTTAGACAAGATTAACTTCGAATATTACTGTTTTTTCATCAACAAGGCCTAGGAAGTTCCACTTAAAAGTACTCATTCCATCAAATTTGGGTGTTCAATAGCGTTAATTAATTTGGTTGAATAATAAGGTGTATACGTATTAATGTCAATTTTAATTACTAATATATTTTATATTTAGTAACTTTTTAATTCAAACATCATACATGACATATTTAAGATCATAAGACAAAGACACTTTAGTACATTATACTATCTTTTGTTTAAAATCACAAGACTCAAAAGTGTCATTTTTACTTACTAAAAATTTCGTGTCTAATCATACTAAAACATTTAAATTGAAATGATAGAGTATTGTTTAAATGGGAGTAAGTAAATGCAAAAAAAAAAAAAAGCTGCATATTATGTAATTATTTTAGATAAAAGTAGGTCCTAACTTACTTGTTAACAATAAGATAACGATAATTTATTGAGTAGGGTACAGAAAATATCACTTCGGAGAAAGTGGATCCCTAATTTAAAATATCCACATAAGAAAGTTAGATCCAGTTAGTCGTGGTTCATAACAAGGTTTTGCTAATACATGGTGTGTTTTTGTGCTTCTAATTACATGAAGTGACATCATGTTCACACCTATTTAAAGTCCATATGGCATCACCAATCTCCCAATCTATCGATCTCTATTTTTCTCGAATAAGAATTTTTAGTTCATTATTTCTCCAGATCTAAAAGAGTCAGAAGCAACACCAAATTAACTCAAGAGATAAGTTGAGCCAAAGTGAAACTTAAACTGACAATCAAGTCTTGTTTTGGATAGTTAATTTGGAATAGAGGGACTATTAACAAAACTGTACTACTCCCATTGTTCTTGTTTACTTATCAATTTGTCATGTTAGCCTTTTACACGCTTCTTACAAAAATAGTAGTGAAATAAAAGTAAAAAGAACAATAATATAAAGAGGAATAGCGATTAACAATGGAAATAAGACTTTCTTATTTCTTTCAAGTCGGTATATCAAAGGGTGAGAACTTTTCTTTTATAGGGTGTAAAAGCCATCCAAGAGTTGCATTTCTTAAATAGGATATTTATTACATGCATGTACGAGTAAAAGTTCATTAAATGGACATCCATATTAAGTGGATTCGTAACACTCCGTAAAGCCCATAAATTTTAGTAGTCACTTAACTTAAAAAACCCACTTAATATATAAAAAACCAGCTTTGTTCACTAAGCTCGCGCTATGCGCGAGGTCCGAAGGACCGGACCACAAGAACTCAGTAAGCTGACTTTCTACTTTTCAAAATTCCTAAACTCAAAATTCTACCATTTATGTTTTTAGCAATAATATATTAATTTTTTATTATCATTTACGCTAATATATTGTTGCTAAAGTTTTGTTGTCAATTTTATACTTTCTTATAGTGTTTTGAGCTGCGTTAAATAACATATTACTATACTACCAAGAGTTATCATTTAATAATACTGGTAAGAGTATTCTCACATAATAAACATGGCCGAATTTAGGCATAAAAATGGGTCACATGAATCCATAGTGTTGATTAAACTCAATATATATATATATATATATATATATATATATATATATATATATATATATATAAAGTAGGGACTTAGTCCCACTAATGTGACATGTCTCAATGATCAGAAAATTTATTTATCTATTTTCTCAGACTTTTAGATTTTTTTCACAATAAATTCAATTATTAAATCTATAAAAATACGTTTCAGTAAGTAATCCCAAAGGGCGTCTTCTCTGGAAAAAAAAAACAGCGTTTCAGTAAAGAATCCCAAAGGGTGTATATTGTTAGACAATGTATATTCCCATGATATACATAGTGTATATCACGCGACTTTGGTCCGTGTGGAGTAGTGTAATTAATGTAGGATTTTTGTATTACTTAGCATTGTACGCTTACCATAATTATAGAAGTCTTGTACTACTAGAATAAGATTTTAGGAGTTGAATAGGAAAAAGATTTTCCTATTAAGGAAATATGTAAATTGTATCAAATTGCAGACATCTTTACAAAGGGTCTTCCCTCGGTCATTTTTGAAGATTTTAGGGACAGTCTCAGCATTCGAAGACCGTCTGCTATGACTGCGGGTGTGTGTTAGACAATGTATATTCCATGTATATTCCCGTGATATACATAGTGTATATCACGGAACTTTGGTCTGTGTGGAGCAGTGTAATTAATGTAGGATCTTTGTATTACTTAGCATTGTACACTTACCATAATTATAGAAGTCTTGTACTACTAGAATAAGATTTTAGGAGTAGAATAGGAAAATGATTTTTCTATTATAGAAATATATAAATTGTATATATAGTCTTTCAATTAATGAAAATATTATTTCTTTCATATATATTGAACTCTTTCACGCCAAAATCTTGCCGCCTACAATTTCAGTGGCACGAAAAAAATATTACAAATCAACAAAAGAGACGATCGATACTCCAACAGAGTGATGAATGAGGAAAAACTTCATTGGTTTTTTGTTTTAGGTTTCGAAGGAGGAAACACAACAGTGGAGGATGCTCAGGGTATTATGGGTATTATGGGTATTATGAATAACCTTCACAACCTTAAGATCCTCATATTGATACTGGCTTTTTCTCCTTCAATTTTCTCTTTTGATTCGCTGGTGTTACTCTGTTTCTGAAAATTTTATTAGTATGTGATCGAGATTCTTCATAAGAGTCTCACGTCCTTATATGGACTTGGACAATCCTCAACCTACAAGTTAGCTTTTGGGGTTGAGTCAGACTCAAGATCCATTCTTTATATGGTATCAGAGTCAGACTCATTCCAATCATTTATTCGTCGATATTGGGCCCCCAAAATATTGTTCACGCTTTAGTTAACGAGATCTGGACGTGCGGGGAGTGTTAAGAGTCCCACATCGAAAACGGAATGGAAATATGGACTCCTTATATGGATTTGGACAATACTCACCCTACAAGCTAGCTTTTGGAGTTGAGTTAGACTCGAGATTCATTCTTTACAATGACAAAAGAAAACATTTACTCTCCAATCGAAAAGACTCCTCTAACTTGGTAATTATTTTATATCAAGCCATCTGAAAAACTCTCAGGTTAAAACTAGTAGAACGTGTATACACGGTATACCCGTGTATACCAAGTGACCAAATAGAATGAGATTACTTACCATATTTTGTAGAATTCTTGTACAATTGTAATTATGATATTAGTATTATAGTAGAAATAGATATTAGTCTTGTATTAGGAAAATGTAGATTTATTTTTCATATTTAGATATTGTATATTAAATATATACCTCTTTATTAATGAAAATAATCAATGTATTATTTCTTCCATGATATCAGCATTCTAGGGCAAATTGTTTCTTCTCCAAAATCCCTCCTTCCGCTGCCCTACTTGCCATTGGCCGTCGGCCAACCTCTTCCTCCCTTCAACTTTTTTTTTCTCTTCCAAATCTCTACTTCTCCTCTTGTTCTTTCATCATGTCTACCATAAAGAATATGTTTCATCATGCCCTTACAGTCTCTAACATCAAGAACAACATCCCTATCGTTCTTGAGATGGAAAACGTCCAATACGCGACATGGGCGGAATTTTTCAAAGTTCACGCACGCTCGCATCAAGTCCTTCATCACATAATCCCATCGGATACAAGCAAGAAGAAGGTACCTACCGCCACTAATGATCTTATGTTGTGGACGACTCTTGATGCTACAGTCCTCCAGTGGATATATTCCACTAATTTTACGGACCTATTGTACACGATTATTGAATCCGATGCCACGACGATGAAAACTTGGAATAGGGTGCATGATGTCTTCCAAGATAACAAAAATTATCGTGATGTCACTCTTGAACATGAATTTTTCCCATGTCAATATGGAGGGTTTTTCGAATGTCTCAACCTATTGTAAAAGGTTGAAGGAATTGGCAGATCAACTCAAGAACGTTGGTGCGCTTGTCAAAAATGATCGGCTTGTTCTTCAGATGGTTGCAGGCATGTCTGAGGCTTATAATGGCGTTGGACGCTTCTTCATCAAAGTAATTCTCTTCCACCGTTCTACCAGGCTCATTCCATGCTCACGTTAGAAGAGGCCGATTTGGCTAAAAAGGCAGCTATTGGAGCTAATTCCATCATGATGATGGCCACGTCTGATGACCCTCACTCGTTCTTGGATAATTCTAGCCAAAACCGTCACAATGGTAGCGGTAAAAAGGGTCAAAATCAGAAAAATAATTGCAAGAATTGAAGCTGCGATCGCGGCAGTGGCGATGGTAGTGGTCAGAGCAGTGGCAGCGGTGGAAGACGTGGTGGCAGTGGGCTGGCTAGACCACAACACCACTCACCGCAGCCTTGGGCCAATGCAAATTGGCTGTGGGGTTGCTAGGCCAGTGGCCAGTTGTCTAACTCGGCCTATCCATTTTTTCCAGGCTTTCCATCAAACTGGGCGGTGGCGCCAGATTCCCGATTCACGTTCCAAAGATTCTCACCAGCAAAGAAGTCGCCTGCTTGGGCCTCGGCCTCAACAGGCCTTCACTGCTGTGGGCCCAATTTCTGGTCCGACACCTACGGATATTAAGGTCGTGATACATACACTTGGATTAAATCCCTGAGATGCAAATTGGAACATGGACACCGGAGCCACTTCTCATATGACGTCCGCACAAGGTAATCTCTCATCTTATTTCAATTTGAGCAATGATCGTGGCATAATTGTTTGTAATAGCAATTCAATTTCAATTCGTGGTTATGGTCACACAAATTCCCCCCACCCCCACACATCCACCTCTAGTCCTTAAAAATGTCATTCACGCCCCTTACTTAATTAAAAATTTAGTGTATGTCCGAAAATTCACAACTGATAATTGGGTTTCTATTAACTTTGACCCTTTGGTATTTTCTATGAAGGATTTCAAGACGGAGATACCTCTAATGAGATGTAATAGTCGGGGGGGGGGGGGAGCTTTATCCAATCACCACCACTACCATTTCCATGAGTCAAGACCTACTTGCAACATTTGCCACCCTTGCTCCTTCTTTGTGGCATACACGGTTAGGTCATTCAGGGTCGTCTATTGTTTCTTCTCTTAAAAATAATTTTTTATTGATTGTAAGAGTACGAGTCGTACTCATATTTGTCATTATTGTCCTCTAGGGAAACATGTTAGATTACCGTTTGTAGCCTCTACTTCTATTACGTCGATGTTTTTTGACATTATTCATAGTGATTTATGGACATCTCCCTTTTGAGTTCTTTGGGTCATCGTTATTATGTTTTATTTTTGGATGATTATTCTAATGTTTTGTGGACTTTTCCTTTGTCTATAAAGTCTCAAGTTTTTTTCACATTCTTAAAATTTAGAGCTTTCATCCGTACCCAATTTTTAACGAAAAATAAAAAATATTCAATATGATAATGGTAGAGAATATGATAATGGGCCATTTCAGGAATTTTGTGACACTCATGACATATCTTTTCGATTTTCTTGTCCTCATAAGTCCTCGCAAAATGGGAAGGCTGAAAGAAAAATTCATACCATTAATAATATTGTCCGAACCTTACTAGTCCATGCTTCATTACCTCCATTTTTTTGGCATCATGCGTTACAAATGGCTACCTACCTCCTTAACATACTCCCTAGCAATGGTTTAGCATATCAATCACCCATAAAAAATCTTTATAATAAGGATCACTCGTATTCTCATCTTAGGGTGTTTGAGTGTTTGTGCTATCCGCTTTTCCCGTCTACTACAATTAACAAATTACAAGCCCACTCTACCGCTTATGTGTTTTTGGGTTATCCGTCTAATCATCGTGGTTACAAATATTTTGATTTATATGCTAATAAAATCATAATTAGTCGTCATGTCATTTTTTATGAAACCCAATTTCCGTTTGCTAAATTGTATAATTCCGTGTCTAGTTCATATAATTTTTTGGATGATAGACTCTCACCGTATATTATCCACCATTTATCCGAGCTATCCCGTGACCAAAATTTTCCAGTAGGCCCATTGCCTGTTGACCCAAATTCACCCCCTGGCCCAGTTTTATCATCACGCCCCACTACCTCTGGGCCAGTAGGCCCATTACCTGTTGGTCCAGTTTTACCCGACCCGACACCTACCCAAAATACATCCCCATCTATTTCTAGTCAAAAGTCGGTTACTCATAACCAACGTGGTATTTTTAAACCTAAACGACATTTTAATTTAAATTCTAATGTCACTAAATCACCCCTACCACGTAACCCAGTGTCTGCCCTTCATGACCCGAATTGTAAAATGGTCATGGATGATGAATATAAGGCTCTTATTGAAAATAAGACGTGGGAGTTGGTGCCCCGTCCGTCTGGTGTCAATATTATTCGTTCTGTGTAGATTTCTACTCATAAGAAAAATTATGACGGGTTGTTTTTGAGGCATAAGGCATGTCTTGTAGGTGATGGTAAAACTCAATAGGTTGGCATGGATTGTGGTAAGACATTTAGTCCGGTGGTCAAACCGGCTACCATTCGCACTATTCGCAGTCTGGCTCTCTCGAAAGTATGACTCATTCATCAGTTGGATGTGAAAAATGATTTCTTACATGGTGATCTTAAGGAGACAGTCTACATGCATTAGCCCTTGGGATTTAGGGACCCCAATTACCCTCATCATGTTTGTTTTCTAAAGAAGTCCTTGTATGGGTTTAAGCAGGTCCACGGGCTTGATATAAGAGGTTTGTAGATTTTATGTCTACTATTGAGTTTTCTCACAGCAGGTCTGATCACTCTCTATTCATCTATTACTGTGGTACTTCTATGGAATACATTCTGTTATATGTGGATGATATTATTTTGATTGTCTTTTCTGATAATTTGCGCAAGTCTATCATGACCCTTCTACGTTCAGAGTTTTCTATGAAAGACTTGGGACCCTTGAGCTATTTTTTGGGTATCGCTATCACTCGGCATGCATGTGGCCTATTTTTATCACAGAAAAAGTATGCAGCTGAGATCATTGAGAGAGCTGGCATGACATCTTGTAAGTCCTCAGCTACTCCGGTTGATACCAAACCGAAGCTCAGTGCTCATACTACCACATCATACAAGGATCTCACCCACTATCGCAGTCTTGCAGGGGCTCTTCAGTATCTTACCTTCACGAGACCAGATATTACTTATGCAGTCCAGTAGGTGTGTTTATTCATGCATGATCCGAGTGTTGAGCATATCCATACGCTAAAACGCATTATACGATACATACAGGGCACACTTGATTATGGTTTGCATTTATATCCATCATCCGTCTCTACTTTGGTGTCTTATACAAATACTGATTGGGGTGGATGTCTAGATACCAGGCGTTCGACCTTTGATTATTGTATGTTTCTGGGTGACAACTTGGTTTCTTGGTCAGCGAAACACCAGGCTACTTTATCGCGATCCAGTGTGCGGAGGCCGAGTATCGAGGGGTAGCCAATATGGTGTCTGAGTCATGTTGGCTACGTAATCTTCTATTAGAGCTATACTTTCCGATTCAGAAAGCTACATTGGTTTACTGTGAATCCGGTACAACATCAGCATACTAAACATATCGAGATGAATATTCACTTTGTTCGAGACAAGGTAGCTCGTGGACAAGTACGTATCTTGCATGTCCCTTCAAGGTACCAAATTGCTGACATCTTTACTAAGAGTCTTCCCTTAGTTCTGTTTGAAGATTTTAGGGACAGTCTTAGCGTATGACAATCGCCCGCTATGACTGCAGGGGTGTGACAAAACTCATGTATATACACGGTATACTAAACCAACAATATTTAGCTTACTTACCATAATTTGTAGAATTCTTGTACAAATGTAATTATGATATTAGTAGTATAGTAGGAATAAGATTTTCCATATTTAGAGATTATAAATTGTATATATAGACCTCTTATTTAATGAAAATAATCAAGGGGATTATTCTCTTTCAGTTCTTTTTCATACCAACGAACATGAGTCAAAGTCGATGAAGCCTCTACTACATGAGTCGACACCCATTTTTCATCTTACCAAGAATGGACCAGAAATTGTCCCCCGGGGCATAGCTGGATGACAAAGGAGAGAAACTTAAAATTCAAAAAATTCAGCTGGAGGCCTGCAGCGTGGGTTCGAACCCTGGTGGAAGCAATTTGCTCTCTTTTGGGGTAGGACTTTGTATGTGATATCATTTGCTCTGTTCTCAAATCCTGGTCATTCAGGCACATCCCGCGATTTACTGGTAATAGTGCTGAGGGACTGAGACTACTATCTCCACGAATAGTCTGGCGTAAGCCGGGAAGCTGGATATATATATAAAAAAAAAGAATGGACCAGAAATTACGGTATGTATGTTGTCGTTGTTTAGAAAATTTTCCAATATTTGTGTGTAAATATTTTTTATTTAATAGATAAGTTAGTACAATGTTTTGACTGGTGATTAGATTTCATTGCTGGTTATATTATTGGATATTAGTTTTCAATAATAGTCTGATTCTTTTAAGAAAAAGAGTTTCTTTCAATAACAACTACATACCAATGAAATCCCATTAAGTGAGATCTGGAGAGGGTATAGTATACGCAGATCTTATCTCTATCTGTAGAGGTAGAGAGGTTGTTTCACGATGATAATATCTTTATTCAGTTTAATTGATTCCTAAAATATATGTGCACCTAAAACATGAATAATTAAAGAATTGCCTATATTTTATTGGGGTTTAATACATTTAGTAATTTATATGTTTGGAGAAATTCACGTCTTAATTTATTAATATCTTTTAGGATTAGCGAAATGTGGGCATAATCTAAATAGGAAAGAAAGTGACTGTTTCATGACGAAATACTACTACTGATGTTACAGATTAGTCCTCATTCAACAGTTCCTGTATGAGCTCTTTGATTTTGTTCATTAAACTACAGGTTTGTTCATGACATTGCAGCATAGAATCATTGCTTTTGAAAAAACTTCTTTTCTTTTCATAATGAAAGCACAGAAGTTTGTACACGATATGGGTGAGAGAAGTTTTACTGCTTTGTGATGAAAAAATTTAGACAAGTTTATGCTTGTCTTTTTGACAAACCGTCTAGATAATATCTTACCCGTGAGTTCTTATAGCCTCTTCCATTCCATTGGGATTAAGTATCTAAGTGAAATGGACTGCAGCTAATTATTAAGTTATTATGACTGAGTACCTGATAGTTTCATTTTAAATTTAATCTTGGAAAACTTCTCTGTGAAACACTTGTGGAGAAAAACACATTTTCTTTTCAATGAACGCGTTTCCACGTAATGACAAAGTAAATAGTTTAGCCAGCTTTGCAGAGTAAGCATAGGGTTTTCTTTAAGTCCACTCCTTCTTAAGATTAACTTAGTGAGGCTTTGTGAATACAAAGTGAGGTTTTGGTAGCTTACTAATATGTCCAATTAAATATAACCATAGCTTCAGAATGTTTAACTCTTTTTCTAAATGAAATCTGTAGCAAACCCAAAAGGATGTTTACCTAAGTCTCCCTGTTTTGAGAGTGACGTGTGTGATGATTTTCATCATTTTTCTATTGTTGAAAATTATGTCAAGATGCATGTGTTAGAATTAGACGAGTGTGAACTAAAAAAAACCTCGAGAAATGAATGATTTACATAGACAAGCAAGAAAATTATTAGTACTCCATTGACATATAAGATTTAGAAGTTCAAAGGATCGGTTGATTGATGATCGGCCTAATGGGTCAGAGTTCAAACTTATATTGACACCATGTTAAAAATGACAAGTCGAACACAGGAGTTTAAAGGATTTCAAGCGAAAAAGCTATGAATCCTTCCTTGCTTTATTTTTTTAGTTCAATGTTTATGCAGTATTTGTTAATTAATTATATTCCAGTATAAAATGTAAATCTTTGAAGTCAAAGACTTAATTTGAAACCACACCTAATAAGTGATGTGTTAGTACCCTGTATAGTGAGATTAATTGCTTGAATTAAAAATTTCAGCATGTTGCATTCACTTTCTCTTTTTAACTTTTTTACCTTAACAGAATAAACTAAAAAGATAATTTGTTTAGTCGAGACCGTTTAAAACTTTAAATTCATATAAAGTTGTCAGCAACATGACAGAAGAGACACACAAGATGTTTCTCAACAACTTTCTTCCAATTTCGGATGTCTACATCACAAGCAAGATCAGAAAAATCATATCTACTTTTCACTTGATGTGCATATGTATATTGTGTTTGATTTTATGCACATTTTTCATTTTGGTAAGGTTTATCCAGAACTGATTATGATGATCGAGAACTCTTTCAAGTTGCCTTTTTCATGTAGTATAGAGTTTCTTTTCTTTTTTTGCTTGCTATTTTGATTATGGATATAGAGCAAATTTATATTGTAGTTGTATCTGTTTAATGTTATTGTAACTTATTATTCATACAATGATTCTTGTGCAGGTTTACAGTTGTACATTCAAATAAACAATCAACGGTTGCCAATGTGAGACACCGGGTGAAATAGAGAACAGTCTTGCCATAAAAATTGTAGAGACTATAAAAGGTTTACAAAATGGGTGACAAGAAATGAAAAGCACGCCGCCGCCTGGTGGCCGGGAGAATCGAAGTTATCTTCCGGTCAACTGTCCACTAGCTTAGTCAGCCCAACATAGGTTGTTAATAAAAAAGGAGAAATTTCCGTGAAAACAGAAAAAGTAGGCAGGCATTCTTGATAAGAAGAAATGATGGAGAAAAGAAAAAAAGTTTTGTAACTTTTGTGGAAAGAAAAACCAATGTATTACATAGTCCAAAAAATTATTATGTATCATTCTTTTCTGATTTAGCGTATATATATCATTCTTTAGTTAATATACTTTAAAGAGAAAAGGAAAATTCTTGCTTTCTATTTACAGTAAATGTTGAACTCAGGGGAAAGGAAAATTGTACCATAGTAACTTATTTTATGACCGCGCGAATCGCGGGCAATTTAATTAGTTCTTAAAATAATTTAATATTTACTGAAGAAATACATGGTTAAATGAAGTTGAGTGGTGCATTGGTTAAGTATTGAGTTTAATTTCTTAAGGTTTAGGAATCGAAGCCAACTTGCTACACTTTTGTGTCTCTTTTTTAAATATGCATTCATCCTCTTGAAATTCTGAATTCGGAGAATAAAGGTGAAAATTTGTCTCTCACTATTTCTTTTTCGGTATTTGGTCTTTGAGTTATCGGCAAATTCTTATTTTAGTCCTTAATACACTTAACTTTCAATTATTAGAAAAATGTATTTTTTGTCCGTTTATATAGGAATCATGTTAAAATTTGGATATGTCTAGAACTATATTAATTTCAAATATTAAATAACAATACAAGTTTAACATAATATATATGTGTAATTAAATGATGGAACTTATGTTAAATTTGTAAAAATTCACAAACAATGAAATAAAAGTGAACGTTTCAATCAATTAAAAATTGATTATAATTAGTATGATTTTAAAAGACTACAATCATAATCTACCAATAATGAGTGATTAGAAGTACTATATTTCTGTAAAAAAAGAAAGTAAAAGGAACTCCAACATACAATAAAGGATCATATCCTTCAAAAAACACGTAAATCGCTGGACGCTCACCCCTTAGTCCTTACTTTAGTTCGTATACCAATGATATAAGTTTTGTAGGGAGCGTTTTCTTTTTGAATAACTTATGGGATGTGATTTTGAATTAGTCGGGACTTTAATATTAATACTGAACACCAACGGGAAATATAAAAGGAAACAATGATATATGTTTTTAAAACCTTGACATATATTTTTCTAAAACGAATCTTAACAGATCTAAAGCCATTACTTTGGATCTATTTCCAATTTTCTCGTACCATTTTTTTCTCTAATGGTCTTAAAAAGAAGCACACAACAACATGAATATATGACTCCATATGTTCCTCTTACAGTTACTAAATAACACAGTTCTCGGCCAAAAAACTTTGAGTGCTCAAAAGATATCAATCTAAAACACTCACTTTTTAATCCCAAAATAACATTTTACAGTGTTTGGTTACTTCAAATTGTGAAAAATAAACTTGATGGAAAATATTTTCCTTTGGGTGAAATATATTTCCTTTACAAATATTCCAACACTACTCCACTACCATACCACATAATTATCAGATGTTATTTGTGTCCTAAATAACTAGCTAGCTTCTAAATTTTTTATTATTGTGGTGAAAAGTAAAAAATAAGTCAGTTGAACGCATTTTTAAAAAAATACCTGCCCTGGTTCAAAAACAATAAATAGATAAAGAAAAATAAAATACAGTAAGTCAGAGTGTCAGATAATGCGATGATACAAGTGGGGAGTGTGTATAAATTTATGATGCTAAAAGACTCTTGGTTGGGGAATCTGGTCAATATTCATTTACAAACATTTATTTTTCTGTCGGACAAGTAAATATATTTCTAGGTACCAGTATTTCCAGAAAGAAAGATTACGAATCTTACTTCAAGTGGGACAAATATCTTCTTCATTAGGCTAAATACATCCATAATTTTTAAACTTATCAATAAATTTCATTTAATCACTAGAATTATGACATATTTCAATTATTTACCTAGATAGATAAAATATTTCTATTAAATATTTTCAACTCGTATTTTAAAAAAGTTTATTCTCAAGCACCTAATACGTACGTAGATAAATTATTCATATAAAATATAACTCATCCTTTAATTATACACATTGACATCAATTGGAGCATGCTTAAGGTTTTACGGCTTATTAAGGCTAACACGTATAATTAAAGGAGGAGAGATATTTTAAATGGTTAACTTATCTACGTAATTGACGCTTGAGAACACGTGCACAAATTTTTCTAAATTTTGAGTTGAAAGTGTTCAATAGAAATACTTATCATGTGTTCAAATTGTCAACCGAAACAAGCTATAATTCGAGTATCTGAATAAAATTTACTGACAAATTTAAAGTGTTATTCGACCTATCCTACTTCTTAATTAATTAGAATAAGGACATAAATGAGAAAAAAAGAAAAGGTAGCCGGGTTAGATACTACTTCCTCTAAAGGACATGGTGTGATCATCATAAAAAAGAAAGGCCCAAAAAAGCTCAATTTTAAGTAAATGACCCAAAATAATCCTTGGACCCAAAAATAATGCAAGCGGTAGCCAACCTATTCTCATAGCCTCCCTATTTCCTTTCCCATTTCATTTCCACAAATTTCACTTTTCTTTTTTCCCGTTGCAGATGGTTGCTCTTTTCTGGTCATACTTACCAGATTCTAAAACATCTTGAACCAAACACAGTCTCTTTAAGTATTAGCTAATTAGGTGTGCAAGGGCACTATGCTTTAGCTGGAGTCATTCTTCACAACCTAATTTCTACGTATTGTCGTTTTATGCAAGCACTTCGTGAGTTTCAAGCCAATTCATGAATATATGTGGAGGTTAATATGTTGCACCAGAAAGCCAATAAGTCTAAAAAATTGTATTTGAGCTTGTGCACAGATTAGGCACCTTTGACTTCGTCACAATTTGTTTCAATTCCGGTCTTCTCCTTCTCTCTCTCCTTTCCTTCGTCTTCTATACATATATAATGTGAAATATAAGTAATGTGAAATATCTCTGAAACATGTTTAATATGTGTATAATAATTATATAATATATGTATAATTAATTACTATACGTTTATTATACACAAATTATACAACAATGATATATTTTTCCTACATATATTGTAGAGATACATATTCTATACAACAAAGATACAGTTTCTATACATAATACATTTTCTATACATATACAATATTGATATATATTATATATAATAATAATAATACAATTTCTATACATATGCTGAATTAGTTAAAAATGGCTATAAAATAAAAATATTATGAAAAGGCTAAAAAATGTTTCACCCGCATTACTAGTTATGTCCTTTTCCCTTAAAAGAAAAGAAAACTTAGAAAAGGAACTAGATCCTAGATCCAATCAGAAGCCCTTTTCGGTGTGGATTTAATGCCGCTACAAATGTTACTGTCACTGTTTTGTATACTAAGGAGTAGGTTGGTAGTGTGTATAAAAATAGTGTTGAATAAAATATATTAATAATGTTAATATTAGTTATGATGGATTATTTCTTATTCATCGTTTGGTTTGATGTATTGAAGCATTGTTGAAAATTTACTAATGTGAAATTAAGTTTATCCCATTATTTATGACTCGAACAATTGGGGCCCCGCACGTCGGAAACGTTGTTTCTACACACGTGCACTCGTAGTGCCAAGTATCATAAATTTCGTTAGTGAACGAGATATTGGTACGTAAATAAATGTTTGAGACATAGAATAATGGACGGTTATTGGCTAAATAACAAGTGTTCCACGTCGGTAAACGAAGGAAGGGTTGTGCAAATTGTAAGATGGTGTGGCACCAGAAACGGCCGCGACACCACCCGGACGAAATTCCAAAAGTTTGGCTGATTATGGAGAGGTTTTGGAGCATTAAAATGGCAGTCTTTCCTCCATAAATCAGCCATTATTTGGCTGCATTAATTGATGAATTAAAGGGCCATTACATGACATTTAAATGGCCATTACTTGTGTCATTACTTGGCTGGTCATCATGGGGATTCAATGGCCATTACTTGGCATTGAAGGGTCATTACATGGGCATATGAAGAGCCATCTTGCACACCTATAAATTGAGGCCTTTGGCTCATTCTATAGACTTACACACAAGTTAACAACACCACAAAGAGATCAGATTTTCCTGATAGCAATCTTCTTTATTTGAGTTCTTCGCTTGGGTCATTTGTGTAGACTTTGCATATTTGATAATTTGTTATTTTATCTTGTGAGACTATTGTCCACACTTCCATAAATCCTATATATGGGGGCAATCTTGTCTTAAAGACAGAGAGTCATCTCTCGACTCAGCCGGTGGTGTTGTAATTATCTAATTGGTTGCTAATTATTTCAGGTGTGAACTTGAAACTCAAAGGACTCTAACTGTTCGAATTCTTAGCGGTTCTACAAGCCACAAGTTTAGAAGTTCATATTCTTGTAGTTCTTAATACAAGATCCAGATTTGAAGTTCTAGTTCAAGATTAAAAGATTGACAACTTGTTGTTGTAATCTTTGTTGTTTATCCTTTCGAAGCACTTGTAATAGTTATTCACTATTCCCGTACGACTTTATCTCCAACAAGTTTAAGACAAGATTATATTAGTGTTCGAAAGATGTCGATCAACAGTTGTGTGACCAAATCTGGCTATGGTTGTGGTTTTCTGGTTGAAGACAGTTCCATTAACAGTTCTGTTGACAGTAACATTGTTTCTACCAACAAACTAGACAATGGTTCTGATGCTGAGGTTCAGAGCGCTTATGCTGATCACGCTATTGACGGTCAAGGTATTGATGGTGTCACCGCTCCTGAGAGTGTGGAAACAAGCACCACCCACGAGAGGTTGAGGATGTCAATTGGGAAAATAGGAGAATGTTGAAGATGTTGTTCTATCTTGTAGCAGAAGGCCTATATCTGGGAGACAAAGGATCCGAATTATGGTAAGGAGAAAATGGACACTCAGCCTGACTGAAATGGGCCAGAATTCAAAAGGTCTAAGTTAATTATCCTTCTTTATCTATAATGTGTTCAGATAATATCTGAATAAAAATGTGTAAAATAAGGCTAGGAATATGAAAGTGTTTTCATTTAAAACTTATATTCCCTACACTCTAAAATTAGAAATTGAATCTCCATTCTTTCCGGTTAAAGATCGGTGCTGGAAAACAAAACTTAAAAGATCCGTTCTTTTGGGTGTTATTATTAAAAGTGTGTAAAGTATGTTCACACATACGAATGAGAGATATCCACTGACTGTGCAAAAATTGCTACCACTCTTAAGCAAGCGTCAGGAATTGTCTGGGCATCAATCTCAAGGGAAGAAGACTAAAAGATAATGGCTTATCTTAAGACGTTGAACCTGTCACACTATCTGACAGAAGATCCTTCATTTGATAGGATGGTTTTGGACACTCAGTCGTACAAAGCCTATAGGCGACTGGAGTGGGTAAGAGTTTCCAGGTCTTAAATGATCTGAAGGCCAAAAGAAAGGCAGAAAAGGTTTTGGACACTCAGTCGTACAAAGCCTATGGGCGACTGGAGTGGGCCAGAGTTTCCAAGTCTTAAATGATCTGAAGGCCAAAAGAAAGGCAGAAAAGAAATTGGACACTCGGTCTGCAAAAGCAACTAGAGTGGGCCAGAGTATCCAAATCACATATGATCCAGTTACGCCCTAACCATGGGCAAGATTTTGTTCATGTGAATCAACGCCACCTCTAAAGTAGAAGGAGTTGGAGAGGTTGTCCTTAAAAAGGACTTCATGGAATGGGATCACTCTAAAAGGAGGTGATACATGTCCCAAACTTGATTTCAGGGACGTTGTTGGTCAAACTGGTATGAGACTAGTCCAATCGGTCTATAATAACTAAGAATGGTACAATATGTCTGTAGCCAAATGAATGATATATTTATAATCTGTGCATCTATGCCATCATAGATTAAGACACGTTAAATAGAAAGTCATTCAAAAGCTAACTTAGTTGAGATTGTTGGTTTCTGTCGACATAAACCCTCAAAATGAATGTGAGGTGGGCGAAGAGGCAAAATCACCCTTCCATTCCATCAAAGGAATAGCGAAAGAAGCATCGCTCCTCTAGAACTTAGTCACACCTACTTGGGTGATTTAAAGTTTGTACAAAATAGATGGGGGAGACACGTACTTTGTGACCTTCATTGATGATGGTACAACATATTGCATCTTTTGTTTGTTGAAAAGCAAAGATGAAGTTGTTGAAGCGGATAAGAGTTATAAATCAGAAGTTGAAAATCAACTAAGCCTACAGATTGAGGAATTCGTAGTGATAGAGGGGGAAATGTGAATCATCGTTTATCAAACGACTGCTCCTTACTCACATCAGTCTAACGGTGTTAGCCAAGCGCAAAGTTGTACGCCCAAAATATGTGAGGCAAGGCGATCTTTACCGCTAATGCGATTCTCAACAGAACTTCGCATAAGGATAAAGATAACCCTTCATGTGAAACATGGAAAGGATCCCACCTACAAATGTTGTGATGTGGGGTGGCTTGGTAGAAGTTGGAATACTGAAACATGTCAAGTTGGACATAAGACTGTAGATTGCATATCCATTGAATCTGCAAATAACAGTAGTGTTTATCGTCTCTTGGTGTCAAAGAATGCTGAATTCTTTGAAGACATCTTTCCTTGAGAAAAAAAGAAATAATTGCTCAAGGTTAACAAGAACGCGCAAGTGCCTGATTATCCGGAACTAGAAGTTCCAGATCTACAGGACTCAGAAGTTGCTAACTGTCTAGAAATTAATGTTTCAGATCTACAGAACTCATGGATTCTAGATGTTGAACTGAGATGGAGCAAAGAGGGGACAAAGACTTGTTCCAGTCCTTCTAGCTTGTATGGTTGAAAATGAACCATGGACAATTAACAAAGAATTGTCATCTCCAGAAGCGCTGCTTTGGAAAGAAGCTACAGATTCCATCGGATAGAACCATACTTGTGTAATGGTTGACCTTCCTCCGGGAAAAGAACATTTGGGTTGTAAAAGTGGATACTCAAATTAAGTACAAAGTAGATGGATCTACTGACGAGTATAAGGCCTCGACTATTTGGACATGTGCTCCCCTATGAATAGCTTAACATCTAGGGCCATTGCAGTCTTGCGTGACATGGATGTTGAGACAACCTTCTTAACCGGAGAGTTGGAACGGGAGGATCAGAGTTGGTTTGTTGGATTGTTGGGCTTCTTCAGAACTTTCCTTTTGGTCCCTGAAATGTTTACATTTTGGTCTTGGAAGTTTCAGATGAAATAGAAATAATGAATATGACAACAGAAACATTGACTTTGAAGTTAGAAAGCCAACGGTTTGAAAGTGGAAGTCATATTGAAATAAAGTTTCGATATGAAAGATATGGGCATCACAGATGACATCTTAGGAATTGGGATTTCTAAGACATCTAACGGATTGGTCTAATTCCAAAATTATTTGTGAGGTATGTGACAGTCTCGTTGAAGTCATCAATGAATACGAATCATAGAATTGATTGGAATCATGGTGCACCCGTATACCAGGAGCGATATGTGCAGATCACATGTAGTTCAATGTATTTTACATACTACTATCGACCTGGTATCGGCTTACAAAGTAGATCCGTTGAACTAAGGTTCACTCGGGATTCTGGAAATGATCGATAGAAGGCGTTTAATCAAATATGAAGATATCTGAAATATTCGCTTATCTACGGATTATGGTACTCTGGATGTCCAATGGTTCTGGGAGAACACAGTGATGCAAATTGGACATCGGACTTGAAGAACACCAAAGCCACAAGTTGATGTGTATGGTGTGCCTTTGAAAATCCTCTAAGCAAACTTGCATCGGCCGATTCATGATGGAATCGGAGTTTATCACTTTGGACAAAACATGAAAAAAAGTTGAGTAATTTCACGACATCTTAGAGGATGTCCCTTATTGGGAGAAACCCGTGCCTTCGTCAGTTATACACTATGACTAGCCATCGGCTTCAAGGAGGGCACAGATGATGGCGTCTGGACATATTAGTCAGAGGCATAAGACCGTTGGGCAGTTGATCATCACGGGTGTCATTTCCTTGATTACTAATCAAAAGATATAGCGGACTCTTTAAATAAGGGACTACTCAAAGATCAAGAGTTTTGCTTGTCTAGGGGATGGGCTTAAAACCCAAACAATACGAACTTTTACGGTGGTAACCCAACCATATTGACTGGAGATCCCAAAAATTTGGTTCAATGGGAAAACTAAGCTGTAAAAGGTTCAGTTGAGCGCTTCGATGGAAGCAAGAGCACTTCGGATTATGATTTCTGTAAAGAAACGTAAATCCAAATTCGTTCCCGCGATAGACGTTAAGTGCTATATGCATGGTGGGTAAAGGTTAAGTTTCAAAACCTTTGATGATCCTCAACAGTTAAGGTTGAGGTTTGGAAAACTTTTAATGATTCCTAACTCTTGTGAAGCGCGGTATAGCAGGATATCTTGTAGGAGATCATCTATATAAGTGCGAGGATAGACCGCCTCAAATGAATGCACTTAAGAATCCAAGTGTGTCCAAGGCTACAACGGACAGAACAATAAGAAGAAATGAATAAAGGGGAGGTATTGTGTTGGTACCATTGCCTTGGCTTATATTAAACACTGACGATTTAAGACATCATGTTCACCGCACAGTAAGTAAGTCCGATGGTATTCAACTAGGGAAGATTCAAAGCGGAAGCTACCTCTCCTGATACAATATCTTTTCGTTGAAAGATTGCTGAAAGTAGGCACCTTGTGTGTGCGCCAAAATCTCTTTCAAGAGGGGATTGTTGGAAATTTACTAATGTGGAATTAAGTTTATTCCATTATTTATGACTTGAACAATTGGGGCGCCGTACGTCGTTTCCACACACGTGCACTCGTAGTGCCAAATATCATAAATTTCGTTAGTGAAAGAGATATTGGTACGTAAGTAAATGTTTGAGACATAGAATAATGGACGGTTATTGGCTAAATAACAAGTGTTCCACGTCGGTAAACGAAGGAATGATTGTGCAAAGTGTAAGATGGTGCGGCATCGGAAAGGGCCGTGGCACCATCCAGACGGAATTCCAAAAGTTTGGCTGATTATGGAGAGGTTTTGGAGCATTAAAATGGCAGTTTTTCCTCCATAAATCAGCCGTTATTTGGCTGCATTAATTGATGAATTAAAGGGCCATTACATGGCATTTAAATGGCCATTACTTGGCCAATACTTGGCATTGAAGGGTCATTACATGGGCATATGAAGAGTCATCTTGCACACCTATAAATTGAGGCCTTTGGCTCAATTCTATAGACTTACACACAAGTTAACAACACCACAAAGAGATCAGATTTTCCTGATAGCAATCTTCTTTATTTGTGTTCTTCGCTTGGGTCATTTGTGTAGGCTTTGCACATTTGATAATTTGTTGTTTTATCTTGGGAGACTATTGTCCACACTTCCGTAAATTCTATATATGGGGGCAATCTTGTCTTAAAGACAGAGAGTCATCTCTCGACTCAGTCGGTGGTGTTGTGATTATCTAATTGGTTGCTAAGTGTTTCAGGTGTGAACTTGAAACTCAAATGACTCTAACCATTCGAATTCTTAGCGGTTCTACAAGCCACAAGTGTAGCAGTTCATGTTCTTGTAGTTCTGAATACAAGATCCAGATTTGAAGTTCTAGTTCAAGATTAAAAGATTGACAACTTGTTATTGTAATCTTTGTTGTTTATTCTTTCGAAACACTTGTAATAGTTATTCACTAATCCCGTACGGCTTTATCTCCAACAAGCATTGCATAATTTCTAAAAGAAATTATTTATTTACATAAATATCCTTCACATTCTTTAGCTTTGTACACTTTTCTTTATTGCAGCAGTTTTATTACAACGTCCGTACTTTAATTAATTGAACTAGTACGTTTCCAATACAGTTGCTTGATTTCTTAACTTATCAAATTAACGTGCAAATTGACATGAACTACGCTTTAGAAAGATGCACTCGTTTTCTAAGCACCTTGACCTTGACCGTGACCTCTTCTGTTCCTTCTTTTTAGCCTTCATTTGTGTTATGACACTATATTTACTATATGGGTGTATAGATTTGCCTCATAAGTTTTCCTTTTTCGTTGCATTTAATTTTATTTTAAATTAGTAAGTTAGACCTTGTGAATTTGATCTGAAGAGAAAACCCAAGTAGAAACTGAAGAAGAAGATGGTTAGGCTAGGCTGCAATCATACGGTGAAACTTGGAAAAGGTTTTGATGGCGTAATAATGTTTTTAACTATGCTCATGTATGCATTAAAAATATTTACATTGGTAATATCATTGTTTGCTATGTATTAGTTATACATAGGATAATACCAAATATGATGTATAACTAATACTTGCATTAGTTATACATAGACCTGTCCACCGGGTCGGGGACCCTTCCGGCCCGAAAAAAATCAGGGCCAGGGTCAACTTTTAACTGACCCGCGAGCCACTCGACCCGAAAAAGCGGGGACCCGATCAGGGTCAGGGTCGGGCCAGGGTCAGAAAAATTTATCCGTCTGACCCGGACCGGCCCGACCCAACCCGACCCGCATATTTTTGAAATATAATTTATATTATTTTTCCTTCATTAATATTTATTTTGTACTTTATATATATTTTTGTCATTAATAAGTGATATAATGCATGTTTATATATATATATATATATATATATATATATATATATATATATATATATATGTATGTATGTATGTATTGCTCTAATCTACATTGAGCTAGACATAAAATAAGATAAAAACGGTAGCTGATTATTAATTATATATTTATATTATTAGTCGTTTTGTTAATATCACGGAAGCATAATTTAAGGAGAGAAAGTAGTTGTAAATTGGTGAAACTTTAAATGATCATAACTCTGCGCTCGGATGTCCGTTTTACCCGATTTTTTTTATTTTGCGTATTTTTTTAGACAGGGCCGGTCATAAGGCGGTTTGGCACAACCAATTTTTAGGAAAACATCCGTTTTCCCAATCAATTTGTGTTTTTCCCCAAATCGATTTTTAGTTTTCTTTAGTCAAGATCTCACGATATACAATACATTTCAACGTCGAAATTTCGTGGTAATGTAGGAGCGAATACCAATTTCAGTTTTATAAATTCAATTTTTTTAAAAAATAAAAAAATTCTCGGCCCGACCCTGGCCCTCCAAAAAAATCATCTGGTCAGGGCCAAGGTCGGAATTTTTTAAAAAATATAGGGTCAGGGTTGGGCAAGGAGGAAAAAAAAAGTCACCCGACCCGGCCCGACCTTTGGACAGGTCTTATACATAGGTTAAAAAAGTGTACCAAACAAAGTATTAGCAATACACAAAGCTAATGAATGCATTATTTTCTATAGTGCGTCCTAACAAACGACCCCTAACAATGTTTTGCCAGTTTTGGAATTGGAAAGAGCATACAGAATTATAAACAAAAGAGAAGATTAACTTTGTTATGATTTCTAAAAGTAATTAATAAGAAAATCAATTCCAAAATGTCAAAGTTAACATAGGTAAACTTTGAATCTAGTCTACTTCTAAATTAATTTATGATCCCATGACCGCGTTAGTCGAAGAAAAACTCCTTTTTTGGGGAATTGTTTTACTTATTGATGAAAAGTATAGATATATTCGTTCCAAACAAATCATTTGGTTCATCAATGTGATAGATAAGCGATATTGAATTGCCATCTACAATAAGAAATGTATTAGATTATCTCTTTTCATACCATGTTTTTTAAACGGAGTAAACAATTTTATGGAGAAGCTACAGTAATAAAAATAGATTTCCCCCCCTTCGTTAGTGTTGTATGTCGTTAAAAAGGTGAAAAGTTAAGACAACACAAGCTCATAGATTCACCTTAATAGAAGTACATAAATGTAAAAAACAAAACCTTTAAGCATAAAGGAGTAAGGGGGAAAAAGCAAAATTAAACCATTGAGGAGTTACAAGCTACTGCGAATTTTCATTAACTACGTGAATATCCTTTTATTCGACGAGGAAAGAAGAAAGAAGTATATGAGACAATGAAGTTTACAGGGGGAACTCATCAAGTTGATGCTTTCTGCTCGGGGCGTAGCTAGAGGGTCGAAAGGGGTTCATCCACATTCTGTTCTTCGGAATATCATACTACATATATAAGGCTAATTTTTTATGTATATAAAGTAGATGATGAACCTCCTTGATAAATTTTTTGTTCCACCATTTTTGCTATGATTTTGTCAAGTTACTTTATGTTATAACTATAATGGTGGCCGCGTGTTATCCAGGCTAACTAGCGTGCACCTCGACTATTTCATTGGATATGTGACTGGTACCTAATAACTCTTTCAAGCTCGATCGTTTAATCCATCCTCAAGAGAAGCATTTCTTGTAATCATAGTCACACATTCAGATTAGAGTTTCTTTTGTTTAAAAAAATTTCTGATCTTCGGATGAGTTTGTTGGCATGAACTCGAGGTTGCAAATGTACTGTACCTAATTCTCTTCATGGCTAAAGACTCCTCATTATCCTGCGTAAGGAAAAAATATTTCATTTTTCTTATAAATTGGAAAGCAAAAAAATGTTTCATCTTGAGTACTAACTTTAGTATTCTCTCCATCCCAATTTATGTGATAACTTTTCTTTTAGTCCAATCCCAAAAAAATGATATATTTTCTTATTTTACAACAATTTAAATTTAGATTTTACCTTTTACGCTTAACGAGATGATCTATAACCACACAAATATCTTTGACTTGTTTTAGACCACAATCTTCCTTTATTTCTTAAACTTCGTATCGAGTTAAACTATATCACATAAATTGAGACGGAAGGAGTATTTTTCATGATAAATATTAAATGTATTGTTCGAAATGAAATTGGGATGAGAGAAACCATATAAACAACGTGCCTATATATGGGAGGGCACCCATTAAAATTCTCAGCGAACTAAAAAGATTGATTTAAATCATTTTTTAAAATTTAGTATTAATTTGATGTAGATGGTTAAAAATAACTAATAGAGGATGGATTAGTTGGGCAAATAAATTTCAAATATGACAGAATTAAAAAAAAAAAACAGACTATACAAGGTGTCCTTATCATCTGCCTAATCTCATGACCTTGTAGTAGGTAGTAAATATTGCCAAAAAATAGCAACAACCGTCAATCAATTATTTGATGTAAGCAAAATCAAAGTTGAATTATATATGTACTAGTAATAAAGTTCTCGATGTATTCACTTTTTCTCCGGTAGTTTTATTTGCTACAATTCCAGAACTACAGTGAAGAGATTATTTATGAAGCCCAACCGGAGAAATTAAATACAATTGTTTTCAAATACTTCTTCAGTTTCATTAATTTATGTGTCTTACTCTGGTTAGATATGGTCATAAACTAAATATGTATATGTCTTACTCTGGTTAGATATGGTCATAAACTAAATATGTATATAATATATCGAGAATATCTTTCGTATTTTATAATCTAAAACATGTCACGTCATTCTTATAAGAAACACGTCATTAAGGATAAAATTATAATAATAAAATTATGACTTACTAAGTATATAAAAGTGTGTTTCTTGGAATAGACTAAAAATAAGATATCAGGAAAATTTTGTTATATAACTAAAGAAAAATCTAAGTAAATAGGAAATATGGGATAAAATACCGGAGCCAGCTCATTTATAGTTGAGATTGGAGAAGATGATGAAAAACCCGCACAATTACATCCTTGAAGTAATTATATATAAACAAAGACAAAGGGAAGACCTTTTTGTGTTTGAATTTCATTTCATCAATCACAACTTCTTTAATTTATAGGAACTCTAAACCTACAACTGGAATTGAGGGTTGTTATTTCAAGAGATTCCTTTAACAGGTTCATTGAACCTGGTCTTTATAGTAAACATATCATAGCACCATATACTCTGCTCACTCTGTCTCAACTTGTCATACTTTTCGTTCGTGTTTAAAAAATAATGTCATATTTATATATATAAATAATTTAACTTATGAAATAATTTATAATAATAAATATTTAAAAATTATTTTAGATTATATATTTTAATAATTAATTTTTTAAAATTTTATATTTAATTAAATAATATCACATAAATTAAGATGAATAGATATGGAGGTAAGCAGTACTGCTGTAGCTGGCACTTTACGACGTAATAACTACGCTAGAATAGCGGCATCCAACTTTTGGATTTCTCACTTTTAAAAATGAACGGTGAGTCATATAGGGATAAAGTGCATGACCTAATTGTTATTTTCAGAAAGATTCTTTCCCCTAATTAATATTTTATTTAGCTTCATTAGAACATAATTTATTCTATAAAAAAACTTATTAGACTGGGATTGAACCCATAAATAGCGTGAAAAAAGAGGATAACAGAAGAATGCAATTTTTCTCCGGCAATAGGTACCATAACAAGTTAATACTAATATAAAGTACTTACTAGAAATATATGTTTTTTTCATTGATATTTATTGAAAATTTTGTGCTAACCGTATTCCTACATGATCGGCTCACTGAAGAAACGCATGGTGAAAAACATGTTCCATTGAAATGCTGAGAAATAGGTTTTTTCACTAACATGCAGGGAGAAATAGTTACTAAATATTTTCAATAAAAAAATTAGTGAGAAAATAGAGATTTTTTAGCAAAATTAAGAGCATCCTTGTTTATAATTAGCTTATTTTCGTTTAATCTTGTATTTTCTAAAAACAATCTACATTTAGATTATTCGTTGTGTAAAAAGAAAATCTCCATTATTATTTAGTTTATTTGTTGTGTCAAAGAAAATCTCCTTCTTCATTGATTTTGAGTGATAAGCGAGATCACATTGTTTATTAGTTGTACCAGTAAAAAAGAATAGAAACTTTAAAATAGAATTAGCACACAACATACGTTAGATTTTTAATTATCTCACCTCATCCCTTGAATAGTTTTGTATGTTATAAATAATAAAATTAGTCAGGAGACCAACTATAAATCCATCTATAAAAGCTGGTTATTACTTAAATTGCTCCAGGATAATATTATGATGGGATCAAACAAGAGAAGTCTACAATGATTACTGTTGACTGATTACTGTTGACTTTTACTAAAATCTCGAGTTTGTCGGATCAAAGACTTGAGATTTTCAGGACACAGAATTAATGTTCGTGCCTTCAATTTTTATACTCTTGAAAATATAGGTGCTTCATGAGATAGATAAAATATTGTATATAATTACCCTTAATTATAAAGAGAGGTCATATTTAGATCTTTTACCAGATAGTAATTCCAAAATTTGAGCATTTATCCTCGAGTAATTGATTACATTATGGACCATTCGATTATATGATACCCCAATATAAGAAAAGGCTTATTTTGTAGAGGTTTTTTCTTAATTTTGTG
Organism: Anisodus acutangulus; assembly: GCA_029783415.1. Taxonomy (NCBI): domain Eukaryota; kingdom Viridiplantae; phylum Streptophyta; class Magnoliopsida; order Solanales; family Solanaceae; genus Anisodus; species Anisodus acutangulus. The sequence goes on from CM056491.1 coordinate 57,797,578, forward strand.
GCGGTTTCCGACCTCCGCAAATGGAATTGTGAAGGTTTTAAGAAACGCCAAGTTATGTGCGCCACGACGCATTTTGTGACGATTTTTAAAAACCTCCATGATGACCTCCGCAAATTGAAAGTGTAATTAGTGGGGGGTTTTAAAGTCAACTAAGGGCGGTCTGTGACCTCCACAATATGATTTTAATACTCCAAGATATTTAATTTATGGAGGTTTTTAATTATCGCATTATGATTTGAATTTTTTTAAAAAAATAATTAGTGCGGTGTACAACCGCCACAATATAAGCTTTATATTTAAAAACATTTTAATATGTTGGGGTCTACAATCTTCACAATATAATTTTATCATTTTATAAAATTTAATTTGTGGGGTCAATTACCGTCACAAATTGATTATTGAAATGTGTTTTCTTCTCATTAAAAAAGTTCATTGAGTGATTAAATAAGATCAAGCTTGTATAACAATATGCATATCAAATAAATAGTACTTAATAATATATAACATAAATCAAATTTCATATTATCCATAATAGCAAAAGTCACAAAGTCAAATACTTTACTACCTAAGAAACTGAAGCAATATAAACTAATGTATGCTAAACATTCCTACTATTTCATACAAGCAAAAGTGGTTCCATATTGAAATAAATAAAATTCTAAGTATTTGCTTGATCATTTTCATTGATGTCAGCCAATGATCCTCTTATATTCACTGGTGAAGTAGATTCACTTCCGACATCATCGCTAGGTTGAATTAATAAAAAAGCATATTCGATGAGAAATTTAAAAGCTAACGTCTAACTAATTAGAAATTAATATATAATACATTAACTAAATCAGGTTAAATGGAGCATTAGGAAAAGGAAAGCAATTCATATTTTTGATAAATACAATATTTTTGAACAACAGTAAAGGATAACATAAAAAATAAATAAATAAAAGAAAAGTGAAAAGAATTACTATGTTAGATAGATGAATATGCCTCTTCATTAGACCTTAGACATTGAATCTAAGATTTTTTTTCAATGCTCTATATAAGTGACTCATTCTCCTATTGTTCATAATGAACTTGTAAGCCACAGACACAAAAAACTCTAACTTTACTAAACAATTAGAAGAGAGACAACAACAATAACATACCCAGTAAAATCATAAAATGTGTGGTCTGGGAGTAGGGCTGACAATTTCACCCTAATCCGATGGATATTCGGTCCACCCGACCCGATTATATGGATGAAAATCCGACAAAATATGGATTTTAATCGGGTGACGGATGGATCGGGTGACGGATCGGGTGGACATACATCCAACCCACCACCCGACCCACCCATCCACCCGTTATAAATTAATTATTTTCAATCCACCCTTCTTGTAGATCTTTTAATATTTGATATAAATAATTGATAAACATGATTGCTAATTATATCTACCAATTTATGGATCTATTTTTACAAAATATAAACTTGTGGTCAATTTTTACATTTAAAATTTGAAATCTCAAATCATGCCTTTTTGAATGATTTGAAATTTCATCTCATGAGATGAAATCGCATGTCCAAACGATGATTTCATCTCATAAGATAAAATTGCATGTCCAAACGCTTAATAAATGCTATTTTTAATCTGATCGAATCAGGCTAATCAAAATAACTTGAGTTAAGAAATATGTGGGTCGCTAACTCGTCCAAATTTAAACAGATTGAACAAATTATATTTTTATCTGCTAATTATACCACTCTAAGTTTGATCAAGTAAAACGTACATTGAATAACACAAGAAAGGGAAAAAACAAATGTTGATCGTTTTCACATAAAAATATGAATTCACAGTAATAGGAGGATTGATGATATTTATTTTATCTTAACAGTTGATATAATCAAATGCAACTGTGGATTTACCAGACCCTGTCATTCTCGAATTAATTGGTACAATTCTCTACTTCCAATAAAATGAACAAAGTAAAGTTCATTTTTGTGAAATTTGAACTGACATATTTATTAACTGTCATAAATTACTTACAAGACTTGAGTATCGACCAATTTTCATAAGTCTTCGTCGCTTCCATCCGCGAAGCACCTGATTCACTCACGGATGATGGGTGGATCGGATGTGGATTAAAAAAATGGGTGATGGATGGGTTGGGTGATGAATGGATCGTTGGCGGATGGAGGCGGATGGAGCTCCACCCGATCCACCTCCGATCCATTGCCGGCCCTATCTGGGAGGGTAGAGTATACGCAGAACTTACCTCTACCTTGGTAGATAGAGCGGTTGTTTCCGAGAGACCCTTGGCTCAAGACAAAGCAAATGCAAATGTCCTTACTTATTTAGACAAATAAGACTCAATCAAATATGCCCAGCAAAAATCCAAATGGGGAAAACTATCTTAGATCATTTTTTATTCAAGAGAAAAACTGATGAAATTAGATTCCAAACATGTTGCCTTCTTTTGAAAAGTATTTACTCATTTACAATAATTCTTAAATAGAGATTCCAAACATGTTGCCTTCTTTTGAATAGTCTTTACTCTTTACTCATTTACAATAATTGTTGGATATATAAAACAGTACGGAAAGTAAATAAATATTTCAAGTGTTCGAAAGGATAAACAAATAGCCAATATTCAGAACTGCCGCAAGGTTGTTGAGTCTTGAATCTTGATAACCTGAAATCAAGAAACACTAAATCTGGATTGTTACAACTGTGGCTGAGTCGAGAGATTGCTCTCTGTCTTTAAGACAAGATTGCCCCGTATATATGCTTTTACGTTAACGGGCAATAGTCTCCCAAGATAAAACAACAACTAATCAACCCTACAAAGCAAATAGGTTGATTCTGACGAAGAAAACAAACACGAAACGACTTGCTGAAGAATGGAAAAGAAATGAATCTTTTTTCATCCCAACGTTACTGCTCACGTTTTGGACTGTTTTACTCTTATGTTCGTCTCTGTGTATATATTGTTGTCTCATTTTTTCTGTCTGTGTTGTGTGTCTATATCTCTCACACAATTGAGCCAAAAGGCTCCAATATATAGCATAAGGGGAGACCTCTCAACTGCCAAGACATGGTTGTTAATGGCCATTGAAGGATGGTTGTTTATGGAGGAGTTAATCAGCTAAGTAATGCTCCAAAAATCAACCCAAATTCACATTTTCAGAAACTTCAGGGACCAAACTGTAAATATTAAATAATTTGGGGTCTATCAGAAGAAGCCCAAGCCCAAGACCCGAGCCCGGACGGACTGCGCGCGTGGGCTTAGCCTTGAACCCAAGCACATCTAGGTCCTCCCTCCTTCAAACACATGGGTTACCCCTTGGGGTCCCAAACACTTAGCCAAATTTGAGACTTATAAAGAGAGCAGTTCTTCCTTTTCCCACCGATGTGGTAGATTTGTCCCACACCATGTTTTCATGCCTCAAACACCTTACTTCGTTGACCAATATCTCTTTCATTTCTCAACGAAATTTGACGATTTTTGGCCCTACAGTCATCTACTCACTTAGTAGATTATACATGTGTGAAGAGACAAAGCCTCCAACATGTGGAACCCTAGTGATTAATTCATTAAATATGGGTGGACGCACCTCCCCACCAAAGGCAAATTTCCAACAATAATTCCAAACAAGAATGCTAACCCAAATAAAATACTTCAAGAACAAGTGAGTTAGAGATTATAGGCACCAATTGCTTCTCCAGGAATCAGTAAACAACAAAAATCTGGTTTTAGAAACAAAAATGTGATAATACCCAACTTAAAAGTATGATTCCTAGGAATTAAAGAACCAAGACAAAACAGGTGTACATTCGACAGTTTCTCAATGCAGAAAATCAAACATGAATGAGCAAGTTTTATATCTTATGCAATCAAATATTTCATTACTTCAAACAAAGCAGTGTGCCTTAACTTAGAAGAATTAGATAAAACAAAGACCAGAAAACCACCTTCATCTAAAAGAAAACCAGAACATTAATTCATAACTTCCCACATATCAAACTACAGAGAACCAAATACCTTACAAAAATTGAATCAAACCAAATGAAACATGAATCGAACCAAAATCTGGAAATTGATTCAACACAATCATATATTTAGTGGTGGTTCTAGGCATTTCAATCCAAGATTTATCCATTTGGAAGTACTGATTTATAACCTACAAGATTAGTATCTGGAAACGTTACAAAGAAATCTAATTAGAACAGGTAAAATTAAATCAATCCCAAACATGCAACAACGATAAAAAATTAAATAAGAACTGGAATAAACCTCACTGTTGTCCTTCTTAGCTTCAGATCTCACACAGTTCTTGCTTCAGTTCTTCAACTCGTCGCTTTCTTAACTCTTCAAACCAAGCACTGGCCAAAAGAAGTTTAAAGAAGAACACTGGTTAGAGCAATGATGATATGCTAACAGAAATCTAAACTAAATTTCCAACACTAAAACAAATCTAAACTAAATTTGACTACCTAAGTAGATTCACACACAAATCTAAACCAAATCAGTGATTTACCTAAGCTTATCATCACTGATTCATGTTAATTTCAGTAGAATCAATGAAGAAAAAACACAAATATGCAGAGAAAATCCACATGCAAGTTACAAATTAAATTAAATTACAATATTAAATTACAATTACTAGAGTAAAATCAAGTAATAAGGAAGAAGAATACCTTATATCAGTAAAAACTAGAAGAACTCAGCGATTTTCTACATGAGGGAAGTAATTGAAAAAAACGAGTGAAGCTCAATATTTGGGCGCCCCTTCTTTATTAAGGCTTAGAGTAGGTTTTAACCCCCGCAAATTCAATGAAAATTAGCGGGGCCTATATTAACCTCCACAATTAATAAAATTTTGCAGAAGTTATAGTAACCCCGCAGTTAAAACAACCAAAGTCGAATCATTTGTGCATACTATTTTCCCGAATCCTGCGCATAGCGAGAACTTAGTGCATCGATCTGCCCTTTTTATATTGAAATAATTATGCAAAATTATAAATTTCTTATAAAAATTATAAAGTGACATATTGTTAAATTAGTTAAGCTTACTGGATGAACTTTATTTTTAAAGTACTTATTACATGACTAAAGCAAGTCAACCAAGCCTGCGCTTAATTGAGTCGGGCATTGATCAAGCTTTAATCGAGTCGAGTCGTGCTGAGATGAATTTTGACAGAAATCAAGCCGACTCGAGCTGAGCTAAATATGTGCGAGATGATGATCAAATGCGCCGACTTAAGCTCGTTACTCAAGCCTATATATACAACAAATAGTAGTACTTATGATCAATCTAAAGCATATTATTTCACAATAATCATAAATACTTGGCCTCGAGCCTATTATTAGTTCTAAGACTTGAGATAAGTTATTTCTTATTGTTTGTTGGTAATGGAAACATATATAAACATTCATCAATAATTTTAAAGTGCTTCCAATTATATTTTAGTCTAATTTTACTGTTCAACTACTAGTGTCCTATTCTTCATAATTGTGAGTTTGTTCATTCACTGTCAAATTAATATATTTAACATTGAGAATTAAATAAGAAAAGGAATATAAACTTTATATTTTTAGTTTAATATGAAAATACAAACTAAAGAGCGCAAAGGTATTGGAAGAAAAATCAGTGAGTAAAGCATGAAGATGACAGAAGACCTATGTTTCTTGATCTTTTTTTTTTTTGGATTAGAGGACGGCTAGTGCTAGGGAAAAAGGACAACAAACTACAAGAAAGTTGGCGTAACATGCATCAATTGGTAGAGATTTAACTCAAATGTGCAATTTGATTCAATTTCTAAAAAGGTGGAGAATATGATTAAAAATTGCATGAGATGAACCGTTACATTTTGTATTGAATTGCAACAATTTCACAAACAATCTGAAAAGGGTGTCAAGAACTACGGGAAAGTAAAAGCAAAATGAAATAAATCAAATGTCAATTCTGTTTCTGAATGTCGGCAATTATGTCGTCTGACACCAGTAACAACACTTAGCAAAACAGAAACTTTAAAGAGTAAATGCAGCGTAATTTAAAGGACACAAAAGTTTAAAATTTTCATAAGTTATATATATTATATAAATTATGATGGTCAATGACCAGATGTATTGTATATATATTATATACAAAAATACAAATTCATTTCTTTACAAATTTACAATTTACAATATAAAATGGAAATTAATTAAAAGTTGAAGTCGCAGATGACTTCTGCCTGAAAAATCTAACTAAGTAGACATAGACAACTTGTCATTACAATCGCTCCATACAAAACTAGTCTAAAACCTAACAATAATTGTAATGTTGGACAGAATGTTGTCGACACACTCAGGCAACACTTGTGATCCAAATTTCTGAGATGAAATTCCGATAGCTCTCTTGGTATTTTTGCAATCTGATTCTGCATATCGATACAATGTTGTGCCGTCTCTATTTATAGTAGAGAGTTCCCTTGAAAGACTCATCGATCGGTTGTGGAAGTTGAGGAAAAGATGGGCAGCTTGTGGTAGATGATGAAGGAGTGAAAATCTCAACAACTTTGACTTGTTCCTTACTCGACTTCTTCCCCAAGCTTTGACTCTTTCTCCCACGTTTTACATAGCTCCAATTCACCACCCCTAAGTCATCTTTACCTCACAGTAAAATATTATTGCTTAACGAGAAGTAAGGTAAAACTATTTTTCAAAAATGTTGATCCGAATGTTGTGACATTTGTCCCAACATTATTATGCATTCAAATCAGTACTTCAGAAGATATGTTGGGTCAAATGTCACAACACCAAACCCAACATTAACACAATCGAATTTGATGTATTTGTGGAGATTATCACAAACCTCCACGATGAAAGTGTCACAATAAAAATTATTTTGTGGTCCAAACAAATGCCACAAATTCAATGTATATTGGGGGTCTTTACAACCTCCACAGATAAACCGCCACAAAAATATTTATTTTGTGGGAGTTGACCCAAACGCCACAAAATAAATATATAGTGGGGGTTTCTTATAACCCTTGTAAATAAATCGTCACAATATACAAAAAAAAAAAAGTAGTCGATTAGCTTGTATATTGATTTATTTCTAGTATTGTATGCATTTAAAACATTAATTCTTACAATTCTTTAGTTTGTAATAATTGTAAATATATCAATCACTTGAAAGTAAAAGTTGTCAAATTGCATTATTTTATATATAGATGCATAAGATTAGCAAAAGGGAAAATCACTTGACAATAGCATTAAGCTAGGGTAGGGAGTAGTAGTATTTTAGGGATTAGCAGCACAGGCGTATCCACTTTAGGTAGGGGTTTAATTAAACTCTAAACTTTTGACGCGAAGTATAAATTTATGTATAAAATATGATTAAAATTGTAATAAATAATAAATATGAACCCATAACTTTAAAATTATAAAAGATTCAATAATAAAAATCTTAAGATTGAACTCATAGATTTTAAATCACGGATCCGCGTTTGATTAACAGGGCCAGCTGCACCAACAAAACTGAGTGGGTGAAGCTATATCCTTCCTGCAGCTGGCTTTGACATCCATACCGTGTCTTTTTTGACATTCAACCCAACAGTTGCCCTCAGCCACCTCTCCTCGGCAATGCATGGTCACCCATGGCAGCCCTTCGTTACATTCTTTTGCCTCGATAATCATTATCATCTCATGAACTGCATATATGCATCAACAATTTGTAAATGTATGACAACAGTACCCATTCTCGTCGAACCCATTCAAGTTTATTTGTTGATTTAATAATCTAATTCTGACACGAATAAATTTGACTATTCAAACTATTGATCCATCATAAATCTTATCAAAATATTTAAATAATTATATTTGATATGCTATATATAGATTAATAAGGAATAATATTTTTTTAATTAATTTCATTTTGTATTTAAATAAATTATAAAAAACAAATAAAAATATTAAAAATTGATCAAAGCAGCGTTGTTTGATCCATGTTGAATAGACCATCTTAAGTCAACTAACTTTTGGGGAGGGCTAGGCACCAGGTAATTACGAAAATGTTGATCGCCCAAAATTAGCTTAAATCGCCCATTTATAACCTCTATAACTCATGCCCTCCAAGTATCCAACCTCTATAACTCATGCCCTCCAAGTATCCTCGACTTAGAACACATACAATTATGTGTTTATAAAGGCAATTAATACTTTATTTTTATTATTTAACATAAAATTCAATTTTATGAAATTTAAATTTGAGTTTGAATAAAACTGGACATGTCTATTCCTAAAAGAACTCTTTACTTAGAGGGTTTGGTGTTCTCTTTATAAATATAAATATATCACGAAATAGCTATAAAAATTAGCATGTATTATTCACTACAAGAAAATATATAATTGACAACAAATTTTTAGTAACAATAAATATATTGTTGCTAAAAAAACGTAAACGACAACAAAAAATTAATATATTGTTACTAAAAACATAAATGTCAATAAAAAACAACTTGTTGCAAAAACTTTTCGTATCGGAAGTTATTGCAACATCATGCAACAATTTTTGTTGTTGCAAAAAGTACTTTTGACAACAACATCTACAATAAAAATGTGGTTGGCAAATGTCTTTGTTCTTGTGGTGATTTTTGACTTTGTTGTATCGTGATAGAGAACTATTTATAAAGTCCTAAAAGAATAAATATTATTTTTGAAAAATACTGATATTTCACGCGTTAAATCCTTATTTTCTCCATTGTTCTTGTGTTATTTTTCTAACACAAATTTCTAAATGTCAAATCATTATGCGTTTGTGCATCTTTCTCCTTTTTCGGGTGTTTTCCCAATTCTTGATATTATTCTATGGACACAAAATAATACATCCATGGTAATAAAGGCGAAATGTAACGAATTAATAAAAGAAAAAAGAAATCAAGTTTGGCCATAAGGTTCATAACTTCAGTTACTACTATGACCATTGGTCAATTGTAGTTTAAAGGGGTGAAAGTAAATACCCGAGAGAAGGAACACAATGAAAATGATGCCATAATGGAATTTTGAATTGCTAGGCTTGGCCATTGTCTACTATTTTGGCGGTTATGAAATTGTTCCTAATTCCGTTTACTTAATTTATAGCGGTGGGTTCACAATGTTTATGGAAAGTTAATTATTTCTTTGGGGTTATATAGAAAGTTAATTATTTCTTTGGGGTTATATAGAAAGTTAATTATTTCTTTGGGGTTATATAGAAAGTTAATTATTTCTTTGGGGTTATATAGAAAGTTAATTATTTCTTTGGGGTTATATAGAAAGTTAATATTAGTTCTATATAATTGATGGTGAATCCTATTTGCAGATAATTAGGCTTGATTTTTCTCCTTTTATGGTATATCGTTGACTTTTACCGACCGTTTCATAATTTTTCCTTACACGCGGCCTCCTATAATTTAGTAGGATAATAGCACTTCTGATACAGCATCTTTTGCTAGCCTTCTAAAAATTAGTTTTTATTGTCCTCCGGGGCATATTCCAGTGGCAAAGCCTGGGCGCTATAAGACTCTTTGGCATGGGACAGCGTGGGTTCGATTCTCCGCAAGCACGAAGAAATTCTGCATGTTGGGGAATTTGACCTTGTCTCATTGATCAGTTGTACGCTCCCAGAAAACTGGCCACCGGAGCACATCCCGCGATTTACCTGGTGATAGTTGTTGAAGGACTGGTGCTATTACCTCCAGGACGTCTGGGTAATACCGTTGAAGTAGTCAGACGCAAGCCTGGAAACCTGGATTATCAAAAAAAAAATTAGTTTTTATTTTGAGAAGCACTCTATATATGGTAAATTAATTAGAAAATTCCTTCTTTTTTTTCTTTCTTTTCTACTATTTGATAGACAATTGTGATTCATCAATCTTACCGAAATCTGTTTTTGAGTTTTAAATTACGAAAAAGTACTACATTCAGGGTGTGTTCGGTAGGGGGGAAAATATTTTTCTGAAAATATATTTTTGGAAAATAAGTGAATTTTTTACTTAATTTCTCATGCTCGGTTGGTTTGTGAAAAAGAAGTAAATTTCTTATTTTTTTTCTCATGTTCGGTTGGTTACTAGAAAATATTTTTTTTAAAAATACCCACCCCAGCCTCACCAAACCCACCCCAACCCTACCATCCCACGCCCATCCCATCCCATCCCAAGCACCCACCCCCAACCAAATCCACCCCACCCAACCATCATTCTCGAACGCACTTCATCTTCACCCACTTTTACCCCACAACACTATCCACCCAACCCCCACCCTACACCACCGCTTCATCTTTAAATATCATTTTTAAAGATCAAATTTTAATAGAAAAGAAATAAGAGAGGGGATAGGATTCAGATTCGGGAAAGCATTTTTTGTCGGCCTATACGCGGACTTTGAATCAAAGATTTACTCACTGCCAACAAAATCATTGTCATTGCGAGAGAAAGGAGGGATGGATCTTTCTCTTTTTATTGTTCGGCTCGATAGAATTGTTTAGATCCTCTCCTAGATACTTCTTTCCATAGATTTGAAGACTATAAAACGTCGTTGAAAGCCGCTTGACTCGTTGGAGAGGAAAGACCGTTTTCATGAGAGAGGGATGAGAGGTTGGATCAGTAAAAGAAAAATAAGGAAAGTGTATAAGATTCCAATCGGGCTACTAAAGTGGCTTATGCACTCCACTTGTTACCACTAAACGACGAAGCCAGGAGCGGAAGGAGGGACGAGATCATTATGACGGGAGGAAGCCCATTCGACAAAAGCAATGTCTCCTGCATAATATGGAAAAAATAAGTAAATACGCTAGATGTCTATCGTTTTTTTTCAAATTACCGGTACTGGCTTAGATGTAATTCTAAAAGGGCCTTCCCGCAAAAAAATCGTGTCTTGGCAATTCTTGGGGAAGTTTTTTAGACTAGTCCCGTTAAGGTGGCGAGGAACAGGGCTGGAGTGAAGAGCCACAAAGGGCCCATCCGCCTTATTATGTCAACTTTGACCTCGACCGAGCCACCAGGAGACTGGTAGTCGTATCATTAGGAAAAGATGTGTTTAAAAAGAAAAGAAATTATATTTTTATTAGAAAAATGGCATTTTTTACCCAATTAATTAACTTTTAGGCATTTTTACCAAATTATTAATGAAGGACATTTTTATTCATTTTCACATAATTTATTTGACCCTTTTTCGTTTAATTTTTTGTTGCATGAAAAATCTCCATTATTATTTAATTTATTTGTTGTATCAAGGAAAATAAAATCTCCATCTTTATTGGTTCTGAGTGACAAGCGAGATCACATTAGTACATTACAAGTTATACCGACTAGTAAAAAGAGTAGAAAAACTTTAAAAGAGAAGTATACTATTATTTTAGCAACCCACCTTAGACACAGGAGGGGGTGAATCGTGTCTTGTCCGATTTTCGCAAGTTAAAGAACTTAATCCTTTAACATTAGTAAACTAGACACAAGTAGAAAGTGAAGTGCGATTATTAAAGTATACATATAGTTTTATGTGAAAAATTTCTTCCTCAAAAGAGTAAAAAACCACGACTTCTCTTGTATGATTTACCTCAAAATTTTAATAGCTATTTTAGGTTACAACTATATAACCAAAGGGATTATAAAGTCAGTAATTTAACCCTACAATATCCAATTGTAGGGACGTATACCCTTATCAACACTATACTCCTAGTTTAGAAAGCTAAAATGAACTCTAATAATGAGCTCCTGATACAATACTTCTAAAAATCAAAATAGGTTACCATTAATTATCAAAAGTCTCAAACCTAATCAATTCAAGAACTAAACAATAGCTTCCTATTTGCAACAGATTCACTCATTGATCGGTTTGAATCCAAACAACACCTCCTTGCAATGTCTGTTGTTTGTCTAGAGTAACTTTGTATTTGTGTGAAATGGCCGTACCTTCAATCCTACTTGGACTTGATTTCCTTATTTGTTCGACCTCCACACGTTTTTTTTTCTATTTCCGTAGACTTTTCTTTTATGCAATTGTAACAATATTTTTTTGTTCACGAATTTCTTGGTGTAGCTCATAAACCAAACTCCTCAAGAAATCTTTCTCTAGGAATTAGCTTCGCAGCTTCTGATCCACGGTCGTCTAAGGACCTGGTTCTTTTAATAATTGCTTAACACTTCTGCAAACCAGTTAGTCATATAACCAGTATCTTTAAGGGACCTGGTTCATTTATAGTTGTTTGTTAATCATGAAAATTGATTTATGTGCAGCACAACATACACAACAAATGATAGATATTGTATTTAATTATTTTACCTAATCTCTTGAATAATTTTATATGTTTATTCCGGTCGGGCTCGGCCCAGCCTGCAACTGTATATGTGTCTGCTCCACCTCCTGTATGCCTAAACCCTCTTTGTTTGACAATCGCACCATCCCATTGTCATTTCTATAACCTACTCCATGATAATGATATGATGGGTAAAAAAAGAATAGAAGAGAAGTTTAAAATATTTTCATGATACATAATTAATGTTCTTGCTTTCTATTTTAATTTTACACTTGAAAATATATCTCGCGAACAAACTACTACTTGATAATGATATGTTGGGTCAAAAACGAGCAGAAGAGAAGTTTAAAATATTGTGTTGATTGTTGACTAAAATCTCGATCGAGATTCTTCAGGATACAAAATTATTGTTCTTGCCTATTACTTTATAATTACTCTTGAAAATATATCTCGCCTATAAGTACTCTGTGATAATGATATTGAAAGAAATAATCTCTAGATTATTTTTATTGATTGAAAGACTATTTATATAAATACATAATAGGAGAATCATATTCCTGTTCTATTCCTAAAACCTTATTCTATTTGGATACTAACTATACATTTATGGTAAGTGTACAATACTAATTACATTACAATATTACCTAAATATATACTCTATATAGGGTACATATACACGATAAAAGGGGCTGAAACCCGAGAGCTTATATACACATGTTATTGTGTGTATATTGTGTATATTTAACACACCCCCGCAGTCATAGCGCGCGGTCTTCAAACGCTGATATTGTCCCTAAAATATTCAAAAAGGACCGAGGGAAGACCCCATTGGGCTCAGCAGTGGGCCCCAAGGCAGTGGAACTAGGCCAGAGAGCCTTGGCCCAACAATGGATATTTTCCGTCGAGTCATTACCTGGGAAACTAGGCCCAGTTTCTCGGGTCCAGCTTCGGGTGGCAGGTCACTTTCTGGGCCGGGGCAGCAGGGCGGTGTGCTTGGGCCTAGGCCTCCGAAGGCATTCCAGGCAGTGGGCCACATACCGACTCTGACAAATATTTAGGCCGCGATGCATACACTTGGATTAAATCCCCAGACCCAAATTGGTATATGGACATCGACGTCACTTCTCACATGACGTCAGACCAAGGTACTCTCTCGTCTTATTCCAATTTGAGCAAAAATCGTGGCATTATTGCTAATGACAACTCAATTCCAATTCGTGGTTATGGTCATACTACTTTGTCTCCTCCCCATCCACCTCTTGTCTTGAAAATGCTCTTCATGCCCTAACTTAATTAAAAATTTGGTGTATGTCCGTAAATTCACCACTGATAATTGGATTTCTGTTAATTTTGATCCTTTTGGGTTTTCTGTGAAACATTTCAAGACGGGGATACCTCTCATAAGATGTAATAGTAGGAGAGATATTTATCCTATCACGCCTGCATCCAGTCTCTCGAGTCCAGCCTTGCCATTTACCTTTGCAGCTCTAGCTCATTCCTTGTGGCATGCACGTTTGGGTCACCCTGGGTCGTCAATTGTTTCTTCTTTGCATAAAAACAATTTTATTTCTTGTAAGGGTACGCATAGTACTCCAATTTGTTATTCCTGTCCTTTAGGAAAATATGTTAGATTACTGCTTGTAGCCTCTACGTCTCGAAACTCACGATGCTCACTGCCAATCAGGCGTCGCGTTGCTGCTCTCCGGCGCCGCGACATAGTCCGGGAGGCGCTGCGGCCCTTCTCGGCTCCGCGACCCTTTTCCGACCCGTACCATCTTACACTTCGCACAATCATTCATTCGTTTACCAACGTGGAACATTTGTTATTTAACCAATAACCGTCCATCATTCTATGTCTCAAACATTTCACCTATGTACCAATATCTCTTTCATTAACGAAATTTACGATACTTGACACTAAGATTGCACGTGTATGAAAATGACATTTCCGATGTGCGGGGCCCCAATTGTTCGAGTCATAAATAATGGGATAAACTTAATTCCGCATTATTAAATTTCCAACACTTTTTTTGGGGAAAAGTACTAATGTTATTGGTAAATTTATTAGGAAATGTTTTTGTGAAGTATTGGATAGACAAATTATCTTTAGCCAATATTTTTAAAAAGTGCTTTTGATTTTCAAATTATGAAAAAAGACATATTACAGATTAATTTACCATCAGTGTTTTAAAAGACAGTTGTGGGACTCGTCCTAGGGGCACTGACAAAATGACTTGAGGCTCACAGTGTGGAGTTTAGTTCTGTGAGGCTTACGTCTTAAGCACCCGATTGTACCTCCTAAACACGCCTAACACCCAACCCTCAGGTCTTCACTAATAAACTTATTCCTAATACCTTCAACAAAACGACATCTTAATGTAACACGTTGCGAGAGTTCAGAATTATTAGTAATGGAGTATAAGTTGCTAGCTACTCGTAAGTCATTGTTCTCCATATTACTTGAAGAAACTCCAACATATATTGTTGCTTATAAATTACTAAAACATGGATGACCTTTGAGAATAGTACTGATATATAGTATTAACAAGACCAGCTACACCAGCAAAATTGAGTGGGTAAAGCGACGCTGTCCCTGCAGCTAGCTTTGACACTTAAACCGTGTCTATTTTGACATTCGTTCCAGCATTGCCCGCCCGGCTCTTCTCCTTCACACTCAGTTGTCACCCACGGCAGCCCTTCGTTACATTCTTTTGCCTCAACACCTATTTCCTGAACTGCATATATGCATCGACAATTTTGTAAATGTCAAATCATTATTATATACATATTTATAAAATTTCTAACAAAAGAAGTTGGTGCACAACCGATAAAAAATTGTAATCACCTAAACTTACAGTCTACTGATAGCAGGATTTTCAAATAAAAGTGTATTAACTGGGATTTGAACTTGAAAGTTCAAGTTGAATTTTAAACAACCTAAAATACTAAATCAACCCCTTCTCTTCTCTTGTGTTCATGGTATTCAATATATATATAATTATAAAATATCTTATATATAAAGTGTAATTTTTTTATTTCGGATGAATACCCCACCGGGCCCTAGATCGGGCCCTGACTGATAGTGGTCTTTTACATAATATGTGTGCGTTTGATTCTCCCCATTCCCCCTCTTATTCCCTCGATATATATATATATATCCACCCCTACTTCCTGGAGTTCTACTCTTTATAAACGATTAAGGGTTTGACACACATAAAGAAAAATACATATTTAATAAAATCAATTATATTTAATGGAATTATCCCTATCTCTAACTTTAATTTATGACTATGTACTTTTCAAAAAGTATAGGTGAAATTGGGGGAAAATATAATGTATTCTTGATTTTCTAAAGTGATAAATATTTTGTATTAAAATGTTTTTGTTAAAGCGACAAATAAAAATGACGTGGGGGAGTAGCAACTAAAAAGAAGCTATATTAAATAACGACGTGATTGTAATGCCTCTTTCTGTGCTTGTGTGTGTTTATCCCTTTTCGGGTGTTTTTCTCATTTTTGATACTACTATTATTTAGCTGGTCACAGATTATAATCCATGATAAAGAACACGAAAAATTAAAGTGTGACAAATTGATAAAAGAAAAAAGTATCAATTTTGGCCATAAGGTTCATACTACTATTACTAGGTAGTATAAAGGGGCGAAAGTAAATACCTTTGGACCCCCAAAAAGAAGAAGTAAATACCTGATAAAAGAAACACAATAAAAAGGACGCCATAAAGTGATTTTGAAATGCTAGGCTTTGCCATTGTTTAATAATTGAGGTTATCAAAAACAAAATTGTGTCTAACTAACAGTTCTTTCTCTTCATTTATAGCGGAGGATTCCGAATGTTTATGGAAAGTCAATAATAGTTCTATATTTATTGTAATTCTGCGGGATATATAGTGAATCCTGTTTGTACTTGATTTTTCTCTTTTTTATGATAAATCATTTACTTTTGCAAATCTGTTTTGGCCCTTTTAATATTATTAAGATATGATAACATATATTTAAAGATATATACTCACAAAATATTGACTATAATATTACATACTGTTTAAATATGGTAGCATATATTTGGATTATTTGGGGTCATAAAGGGAGTATCAAACACCGGGTGGAAAACAAAATAAATATAACATATATATTTAGAAATATTATACATTAAAAATGAAGAGCCTCCTTGTTCGTAATTAGCTTGTTTTAGTTTAATATTGCATTTTCTAAAAGATTTCTACATTTAATTTCTTTGTTGTGTAAAAATAAAATCTCCATTATTTTTTAATTTATTTGTTGTATCAAAGAAAATCTCCTTCTTCATTGATTTTGAGTGATAAGCGAGATCACATTGTTTACAAGTTGTACCTGTTAAAGAATAGAAACTTCAAAATAGAAGCACACAACAAAACATACGCTAGATTTTAATTATCTTGCCTTATCATCTCTTGAATATTTTTGTATGTTAAAATTAGTCAAGAGATCAACTATATATTCATCGATAAAAGTTGATTACTACTTAAAGTACTCCATGATATGATATGGTGGGATCAAAAACGAGCAAAAGAAAAGTCTAAATTGTTAAAGTTGACTGTTGACTCAATCTCGAGTTCGTGGAAGGCTTGAGATTCTTGAGGATACAGAATTACACCCTTTGTTAACTGTTCACTGTTGAAATTGACTTAGGCTTTAATAAAGTTAATTTCTTTTTTATTACTTAAATAAACACTTATTTTGAATCAAAATAAAAGCGCTAAGGTGTGTTCGATATGGATGAAAATATTTTTGAAAATATTTCATGTTTTATTGATCAAAATTTTAGAAAATATTTTTTCCCAGAAAATAAGTTTCTTAAAAATAGGAAAAATAAGTTCCACAAATGACATTTCACATTGATTGTCTCCTTTCACCCTAGAACACACCTTATCTTCACCTTCACCCCTACCCCTCCCACCACCCACCCCCACCATAACGAGCTGAATGGATCCTGAAACATAAATTGATTTTCACAAAAATTACAAATGATGTTTGTTGAAAGACAGATATTTCACGCCTCAAATCCTTATTTTCTCCATAATTCTTGTGTACTTTACTAACAACAGTGATCTTAAGGAGACAGTATACATGCATCATCCCTTGGGTTTTAAGGACCCCAATTATCCTCACCATGTTTATTGGTGAAGAAGTCCTTGTATGGGCTTAAGCAGGCCCCACGAGCTTGGTATAAGCGGTTTGCAGATTATGTGTCTACCATTGGTTTTTCTCACAGCAGATCTAATCATTCTCTGTTCATCTATTATCGTGGTACTTCTCTAGCATACATTCTCTTATATTTTGGATGATATAATTTTGACTGCCTCATCAGATAATTTGCGCAAGTCTATCATGTCCCTTCTCAGTTCAGAATTTGCTATGAAAGACTTGGGGCCCTTGAGTTATTTTTTTTCGCATAGCTCACTCATCATGCAGGTGGTCTATTTTTATTCTAGAAGAAGTATGCGGCTGAGATTATTGAGAGAGGTGTCATGTCATATTGCAAGTCCTCTTCCACTCTTGTTGATACCAAACCGAAGCTGAGTGCTACTTCTAGCATACCATATGAGGATCCCACCCTTTATCGTAGTCTTGCAGGGGCTCTTCAGTATCTTTCACGAGATCAGATATTACTTATGCAGTTCAGCAGGTGTGTTTATTTATGCATGATCCGCGGATTGAGCACATGCATGCGCTCAAACGCATTATACGATACATACATGGCACACTTGATTATGGATTGCATTTATATACATCCCCCGTCTCTACTCTCGTGTCATATACATATGTTGATTGGGGTGAATGACCAGATACCAGACGTTCAACGTCTGGTTAATGTATGTTTTTTTGTGATAACTTGGTCTCTTGGTCTGCAAAATACCAGCTCATTTTATCGCGATTTAGTGCGGAGGCCGAGTATCGAGGAGTAGCCAATGTGGTGTCTGAGTCATGTTGGCTGCGTAATATTTTATTAGAGCTTCACTTTCCTATTCAGAAAGCTACCTTGGTCTACTGTGATAATATTAGTGTCGTCTATCTCTCTGGGAATCCGATCCAACATCAGCGCATTAAACATATAGAGATGGATATTCACTTTGTTCGCGAAAAGGTAGCTCGTGGACAAGTATGTGTCTTGCATGTCCTTCAAGGTACCAAATTGCTGACATCTTTACTAAGGGTCTTTCCTTATTTCTGTTTGAAGATTTTAGGGACAGTCTCAGCGTACGACAACCGCCCGCTATGACTGCGGGGGTGTGATTGAAGTCGTGTCTTGTATATTAACTTACCATAGTTGTAGAATTTTTGTAGAAGTGTAATTATGGTATTAGTCTTGTATTAGGAAAAACTATTAGAATTATAGTAGGAAAAGATAAATTAATTTTCCATATGTAGATATTGTATATTTGTATATATACCTCTTTCATTAATGAAAAAATAATCAAGGAGATTATTTCTTTCAACCTATTTGGACCATAAATTTCAAAAGTATTTGTTCTTTTTTTTTTAAATGCCGTGCCCAATCAATCAACCTCATATAAAATGGGATGGAGGGAGTATTATAAATAACGAGATTGTAAGGCATCTTCTAAAAAGAAGGCAGAAACTAACCCGGATCCTATATGTGTTTGCCACAATTTATTTATGTGTTCCTGAATGTTTCTCTTTTTTCCGGATGTTTTTGCCGTTCTTGATATTATTTTCCAGCTGGACACAAATTAAAATCCACGGCAAAGAAAGCGAAAAGGAACAAATGAATAAAAGAACAAACTTCAAATTTGTCCATAACTTAAGCTATTTATCTGGTCAATTGTAGTTTAAAGGGATGAAAAAAGCCTGAGAAAAGGAACACAATGAAAAGGACGGCATAAATGGATTTTGAGAGGCTAGGATTGGCCATTTGTGTAATATTTTGAGGTTATGAATTGTGTCAATTGACAGTTCTTTCTCTTCATTTATAGAGGAGGGTTCAGCATGTTTATGGAAAATGCTGCCTGTCTCAAATAGATTGTATTAATTACCATTCGAACAGTAAAAATATATATTTTTACTGTTCATAATTTTTTCAAGTACTTGTTAAATATTGGAAATTGTTAATTATTATGACTTATAGTACTTTTTATATAGTTTCTAAATAAGTAAATCTTATTTTTAAAAATTAAAGATTTTATGTCTAAATTAACACGGTAGATTAGTTAGTTTTACCCTCGTAATCTGAATCAAAACAATCTTTTTGAGACGGAAGGATTATTAATTTATTTTGTATTTATTGTGTCCGTGAGATCCTGATAATCTTATTTGCAAGTCTTCATTTTTGACTTAATTATGCTATATGTTAATTAGGATAACAATGCTATCAAAATTGACCCATCTTTTTAAATTTTATAAAAAATAACTCGCTCACTCCTCCTCCTCCTCCCCCCCCTCTCTGCACTCAAAAACTGCTTCTTCGCTCGACTACAATCGGCGGCTGGTGTACCTGGATCTCGAAAAATTTCTCCCAACGACGATGCCGATGTAGCCGGGGCACCACCGAAAAGGACAGAGAGAGTTCCTTCTCCCAACAACGCTGCAGCCTGCAGTCGGCACCGCTTAAAAGGAAAGACTTTGTGGAAGGAATAACATGAAGAAAAAGGTCTTGTCGAATATTTGGTGGAAGTCGGTACCTACTCTCTCTATATATATCTCTCTCAGATCTGATGGTGAGGAGCAAGGTTCTTCTCCCAACGACATCGCAGCCCGCGATCGGCACCACCGGAAAGGACAGACTTCGTAGAAGAAATAACATGAAGAAGAAGGTCTTCTCAAAGATCTGGTGGCGGTCGACACTCCTCTCTCTCTCTCTCTCTCTCTCAGATCTGGTGGTGGTGAGTAAGGTGATGTGGCTAGTGGTTTTTGCCGGAGATCCTCCATTATTGTTGCTCCGTCGTTGGTGGTGTTGGAGTTCGCCGGAGAACGAAACTCTGACGGTGGTTGGGGGTTGATGATGCTCCCTCGTTTGTGGTGTTGCAGTTTTTAGTATAATAGTGTATAATATTGTATAATAGTATATATGGGTATATACACCTCTGATACACTATTATACATTTTTATACACTCATATACATAATGCACATGTCGTATAAAAGTGCAATTCTTGTTCAAACTCAGTCCAGATCTATGTCTTATACCCACTTATACAATATTATATAATTGTGTATAAATGTATTTAAATTTGACGTATTTTTGTATATAATATTGTATAATTATTTTTTTAGATTATATACGTACACATTATACACTTTCATACACCGAATTACATAATATACTTGTTTTTTTATATATATATGTATAATATTATATAAAAATATTTTTAGACTATATTTTTGCAATGTAAATTTTAGGCTATATTTTTGCAATATAAGTCAGTCAAGTGTACTTTTCTATAATTTCCCTGTTGACACCCAATTTTGTCCCATCTTTTTGGATTTTATTTGCAATTTCTAATATTTTTGACACTTTAAGATAATTTTAAAATATATGCATATATATGTATATATATCATTATTATTAGTATTATTTGCATTTTTTATTGTCATTTGCATTTTTATATCACAAACATACTTTTATCTTAATATTATATGTTATTTTATTTTCGCAAAACGGCGTTGCATTTTTATTTTTTTTAAGCATCAAACATTTCACAAATATTATATTTTATCATATTATCATCTTTATAATTTATAAATTTTGCAAAGCTTTCTTTTTATATAATGAAACCCCCTTTTTATATTTTTAACCCATAACCCATTTATTTCTCAACCCAAAACAATTCCTACCCTACCCCACCTACGCCGGACAACCTACACCCACATCACCACCACGACGCCGACACCAACCAGCCCCCCATACCCGCGACCTCACATCGCCGACCAACTCACCACCGCCGCACACACCATCACCTTACACCCTTCACACCTCCCCGACACCACCAACCAACCCGTCGACCCCATACCCCCAAAATCCGAAACCCATCTATAAATACCCCCTTTTGTTTCTTAACTTTAATCGAAAAATACTCCTACTTGTTTCATAATTTTCAATCAGAAAATCATATTTCATTCTTCACATTTTTGGGAGTTTGGAGAATTTGTTTTGTTTTCGGGTAAAAATGGGTCGGTCGAGTCCAGAGGCTAAATATCGAAACCAAGAGACCGGAAAGCAAAATCAACATTTCCGGTCGGGTCACTATTCCGGCCGAAGTCACAATCCGGGTCGGGTCACCCTTGTCGGACAAAAATCTCCAGGTTTATGTTTTTATTTTGTTGTTGGTGTACCTGAAATTTGGAGAAATTCGGGTCGGGTCAGGTCGGGTCGGGTCGACCGGTTCGGTCGACGGTTCGGTTAATTCGGCATTTTGTATGTTTATATTGTCTTTGTTGGTTACGAAAATTTGGAAAGAATTTGATCCGGATTGAAGTATCCGATCTGGGTCAGTCGACCCGATTCGAATAGATTCCCAGATTTTTGTGTTTTAATATTTTTGTTGTTGTTGGTTATCTGAAATTTGGAAGAGATCGATTCGGGTTGAAACATTCGATCCGGGTCGGATCATCGATCCGGTCAGGTCGACTATCGAGTAAATTTTCAGATTTTTGTGTTTATATTGTTGTTGGCTATCTGAAAATAAAATTAAAAAATGATTTCGGTCGGATTGCTGTTTGGTCGAGGCTTGTCGATTCGGCCTGGTCACCGTCCGTAATAATTTCATATTTTTGTGTTTAATATTTTGTTGTTGGTTATCTGAAAATTCCAAAAAATGTTTGATTCCTGGTCTGTTTTCAAAGACTGGGTATGAACACCTTTTTTTCTTTCTTCTTCTTTCTTCTTTATCGCTTTCGCTGCTCATCCGAAGTCGGGTTAAATTTAATTCGGCCTGACGTTTTAATTTCAAACTGTTGGCTTATTTTGGCATTTAAATATTCATACACGGATATCTTGTATTTTGCTGTTTTATCATTTTATCTAATATTGCATTTAGGCCGATGAAATTAAATTCGAGGCCGCACTTTTTTTTCGTTTCGTTTCTCTCTTTACTGTTTTCTTTAACATCCGTGCGACGGATATCTTTCTGATTTACTATCTTATTGTCCTAACTAATACTGCATTACGGCCGATGAAATTAAATTCGAGGCCGCGCTTTTCTTCTTTCATTTCTCTGTTTCTTTAATTTACTGTTTTGAACATCCGTGCCACGGATATGTATTGTTTTTTACTGTTTACTGTTTTGAATTGAATACTGCATTTAGGCCGATGAAATTGAATTCGAGGCCGCACTTTTTTTCATTTCGTTCCTCTGTTTTTCAGTTTACATTTTAAGTATCCGGGCAACGGATATCTTATTGTTCCACTGTTTTATTGCCTTATTTATATCGCATTTAGGCCGATGAAATTGAATTCGAGGCCGCACTTTTTTCTCTTTTCTGTTTCAGTTTACTGTTGACATTTAAACATCCGTGCACGGATTGTCTTACTGATTTACTGATTTATATAAATACTGCATTCAGGCCAATGAAATTGAATTCGAGGCCGCGTCCCTTCGGATATCATTTCTCAATTTCTTTTTTTTTCTTTTACTGTTTTCGACACCATTTTACTGCTTTGAATATTATACTACATTGGCCGATGAAAAAATATCCGTCGATTTTTTAGGCCTCCACAGTTGTAAAGACGGAAAATAAAGCTTTTGGGCAAGGATGAAACTTAAATCTTTTTCACCCGAGAGACCAATATGTTCGGCAGGCAAGGCAACTAAAATGACCAACGAGTCATATGTTCGCAGCCACGACGTGATTGGAATGATCTTTTCAAAATTTAAGTCTGAGCCCTCCGTAATCAAAACATTTATTGTTTTGGTTACGGATCCGAAGTTATGTATATTCAATTGTTTCTAACAGTTTATTCTTGACAGCTTGCAAGGGTTAAAGTCAAAGAAGGCAAATACCCCTCGGAGATTATTTATTTTTGTTGTTGTCTTTTACTTTCTTTAATTCAGCTTTATTTCATTTTGTATTGTAATATTATTGTACTCGTGAAATTATTGAAATATTTAGAATAGGTAGACATAGAATAAATTAATAAGGTAGTCTAAAATTGGAAATCCATCGCTAGTTTATTTATTTT
Organism: Anisodus acutangulus; assembly: GCA_029783415.1. Classification (NCBI taxonomy): domain Eukaryota; kingdom Viridiplantae; phylum Streptophyta; class Magnoliopsida; order Solanales; family Solanaceae; genus Anisodus; species Anisodus acutangulus. The sequence continues at coordinate 57,821,025 of CM056491.1, forward strand.
TAGGCTCGATTAGCTTTAAAATTGAAAATCGCTAGTTTATCTATTTTTAGGCCCGTCGCCCATAAGAAATCACATTGCATACATCTTTATCAATTTTCATACGAATGCATATTCATAGTCTTTTTTAGCTTTACATGTATATTATTGTCATACAAATGTATACTTGTACAAATGCATCATTTCATTAAATACTTGCAACATTTTTTTTTATACTTGCAAAACATGCACTTTTTAACATAATACTTAACCTGAGTTTGATCGGATAACCGCAAGTTAGCGGATCTTAAAGGATGCCTAACCCCTTCCCTTTAGGATAATAAAGAACCCTTACCTAGAATCTTATTAGTTTTGCAGATCACAAAATTGGAGTTATTTTGCAGCATTTAGTTAGCATTTAGGTGCCCTAATTCACCTTAGAATAATTAGGTGGCGACTCCTCAAAGCAAGCATTTTATTCCATCCAGAGGGAATCGACGCCATCGCGTCGCGAAGCCTGCAGGTCAAAATCGGGTGCGACAGCATGGCGACTCCACTGGGGAGATTAAGGTTCTTAACCATAGCAAGTTCAGGTTAATTATTATTGCGCTTTATTTTGCTTCTTATTTATTCTACTGCTTCTAATTGTTTTCTTTTTGAAATTTTGTATGTTTAACTTCTTTAATTGCTATATTCTTTTATTGCTTTTCTTAAATTGGCATTCCGTTCATATTTCTTCCACTATGGAAAATTGACACTATCACACATTACACGCGAGGTGTGTTTTGCGCACCCGCAAATTCTTTCAAATTACCAAATTTTAGGAGAGTTGGCGTATGCGCGGAGTGTCCGGACCATCTGGAGGCCGCGTAGCCTTCTCACTCGAGTAGTCCGCTCGGGAACCTTGAATCCAGTAAGCCTAATCTTAGTAAATTTAGGATAGAGCTATACCCTTTTATTTTTAATCATGCATACATACACTATAGGTGGGTCGATCCTTGGCATCGACTCCACAATTAAGAAATCCACCAATATTGTCGACGGGTCTCGCTCCCCCAACGACCATCAACATATTATTTGTAGCGTGATAATGATGGACTAATCCAAGCTTAATTATGACATGCCGATATTGGAAAATGTACGTACATTTTGTCTTCATTTCCAACAAAAGCACTGTAGTTTGACTGCTTGGATTATTCTGTCATAATCTCTCATATTTGGCGTTTAGGCCCACCTCTGGCGTAAGAGAGGCTCCATGCATGATAGGACGCGTATTTAATTTCTGCCCAGTTTGTTTGCTATTTTTCTTCTTTTATCTCTGTACATATTATTTAATGCAATAATTAGTTGCTTCAATTTTGTACATATCATACCATGTCGCTTGCGACTCTTGAACAGAAATTGTGTCACTGCTCGAGAATAAAACGTTCTTGAACATCAACTCTCGGACCTTGTGAAGCAATCAGGGGAGTCTTTGACTATACTATTACACATCCACATTTTATTATTCTTTCTGTGACTTTCCTCCTTTCACCTGGTGCTTTTATTTTTGCAGGTTGATCGTCCTTGCGAACAGTCGGGGGCGGTCATTCTAAAACATTATTCCTGGATATACTCCAGAAAAGAACAAAGCCAAAGGCTTTCACAAAGATGACTGAAACATGTTTTGACTGGAAAAAGTCAGCCAACACCAGATTCAACGAGTCATCACTTTAATTTGTCTATACTTTTGTTTTGTTACATATTTGCAAATTCAGTTGATATGTTTAATTTTCGTTACATAATTTTTTTATATCATACCATTTTTACAACATATCCTTACGAACTACGAGTGTCTGATTCTCACCATACGGTGTGATACGTAGGTAACCCTTCTCGGGTGCGACACCCCTAAAAAAAAATATATCAAATAAAAAAAAATGAAAAAAATGATTCCGGATTATCAATCTTTTTTTTTCATTACATCCTAATGGACAATCTTTTTTTTTCATTACATCCTATTGTGGATTATTATTTTTTCATTGCATTCATGGACAATCACTTTTTTATTGCATACAATTTTACTTACTATCCTATTGTGGATAAATTCTTTTTCAATCATACATTTTTATAACCTATCTGCACGAACTACGCACACCTGATTCTCGTCAAAGATGAGATACGTGAGGCGACCCTATTCGGTTCGGTACCCTTTATTCAAAAATACAAAAAAAAAATTAAGAATCATTGATGGACTTGGTTGATACCAACACAGTTAGGAGTGTGCATAGGAAATAACAAGTGGAGAAGATTGTCTTCGTGGTAAACCATAGATTCTTCTGGTACCTCTCATTCACGCCTGTGTTGACACTTAAAAAATTGTTTTTCATGCTTCCAAGATATGAACAAAGCCAACCTCATCGTTTCATGTGCATTGTGTGGTGAGTTTTTAGAATAAGTTCAATTGCATTGCATTGTGATCTAGAACTTGGCTCGAATGTTTGTTGAGGCGAAATCCTGAGTAACACTTGGTATAGGAAAGGATCGTAGGCTTTCTTTGATCCGTTTGAGCCTTTTCAGCTTACCAAATAACATTATCCGTAGCACTTCCCCTTTGAGCCTAAAGCCTATTTTTTTTAACAACCACATTTTACGCCTATACCCTTTCTTAGTGCGTACACGCACTATCCCTCTCTTGGCCCGACCTCCTTGAGCGCATCAGAAATGTGCAAATTACTTAAAAGATCCAAGTCGAAGTTGCAATGTTCCCAAAAAAGGAAAAGAAAACCAAACAAAAGTACGACTTCACACAAAAAGAGGTCAAAAGCCCCGACAATATCAACAAAAAAAAAAGGAAATAACTCTGAAAAGGGGGAAAAAGCTCCAAACGAAATATTCAAAAGAAGTCGGTACAAAACAAAGGGGGCAAAAAGAAGCAGATCGGCATCAAGGCACACAAATACCAAGCACGGACATATTCCAACGCTCAAGGAAGGATTAGTCACTCCTTACCCAAATAATATCCTTTCCTTTCCCCAAGCCTACATTACAAACCCATAACAAGCCCTACATGATCCTATACCGAGGGTTCTCACATTAGTGGATACTCACATGACGGCCAAGCCTATGGTATCACAATTAAATGCATTGAACATCTTTCTGAGGGTGAGTGTACTTCTCTAGACGTCCCAAAGTTCAAAATACTGAAATACATGTGAGGAAGGGACTTTCTTTCAGTGAGGGCATTTGAAACATGAGGATGCATATATGTCAAAATCTTGGCTTGAAGCAAGTGTCGATACTCAGGTATGTCTGAGGTAGCATCTGAAGCTGTAGGAATTACCTTGAAGTCTGTCTCGATTTGACAGAAAGCAAATAATGAAAACTCCTAAGCACAATACTAATTGTTGGTACCAACCGAAGTCAAGACGTGATTATGTCTTTTTCATATTTTCACAAAAAAAAGAAAAAAAAAACAACAAAAAAAAAAACCTTGCAAAATATATTGCATCATTTTTTCAAACTCTAGTCACTCTCTTTTACAAAAAAAAAAATATTCTACAAATACAAATCTCTTTTGCCTCATGAACTACGTTATGACCTGATTCCCTCGGCGGGATACGTAGGCGGTCACATCGGCTTCGGTCCCATTAAAAAAAAATCCTTACAATCTCTTTTGCCGCATGAACTACGTTATGACCTGATTCCCTCGGCGGGATACGTAGGCGGCCACATCGGCTTCGGTCCCATCAAAAAAATCCTTATAAATTCTTTTTGCTTACATGAACTACGTTATGACCTGATTCCCTCGGCGGGATACGTAGGCAGCCACATCGGCTTCGGGCCAATTTTGGAAAACTTCACAATCGCCATTTTGCTTGCAGCGAACTACGTTATGACCTGATTTCCTTTGTCGGAATACGTAGGCGGCCTATATCGGCTTCGGTCACATCATTGGAAATTATCCTCCATTATCTTGCACACAACGCATTAGGCTCACATGATCGCCTTAATAGGACAAGCAAGTTGCCAGCACAAACTCGATTTTGTCCAGTTGGAAGTTCAGCATCTTCATATATATCGAAGCGGGGCATATTTTAAGGGTTCACTGCAAGAATATGCCAATGGACCTGGAAAATGCCAGACAACTGAGTCTTCAATCTAAACCAATATGAGCTTGCAAGCGTCCAGGGCAAAAGCTACAACTCACAAATTTCTTTGAGTGCAGGTCTTCAGGTTGACAAAGGCAAGGAAGCCGCAACATGTGTGCTTAATTTGGCAAAGACGCTCACATTTTCGTCCGTGCAAGAATGACATTTTAATTCACAGTCCACATGAGTTTGAATCGGCAGAAGATTCAACACAACGTGGAATCATATTACACCAAACTGACGACAATGGACGTCATTTACATCTTTCACCACATTACAACGACAGCAACACGCCTATGCAACGGCGTCATCTGCACAACACGTCTACACAATGACGTTTACAATGCACCACGTCTATGCAACGACGTCATTTCAACCCATGCGGGTCACAAACGCATCACGTCAATACAACGACGTCAATCAGGCGCCCACCTCCTAATGCGGGTATTTTAATTTGATCAGCGCCCACCTCTGTCTGGGTATTTCAATTTGATCGGCGCCCACCTCCTAATGCGGGTATTTTATTTTCAGTGCACCCACCTCCTAATGCGGGTATTTTAATTTGATCGGCACCCACCTCTAACGCGGGTATTTCATTTTCGATCAGCGCCCACCTCCTAACGCGGGTATTTAATTGCGATCAGCGCCCACCTCCTAACGCGGTATTTTAATTTGATCAGCACCCACCTCCTAACGCGGTATTTCATTTTGATCAGCGCCCACCTCTGTCACGGGTATTTTAATTTACAGCGCCCACCTCCTCTGTCTGGGTATTTCATTTGATCAGCGCCCACCTCATGTCTGGGTATTTTAATTTACGTCAGCGCCCACCTCTGTCTGGGTATTTCAATTTACGTCAGCGCCCACCTCTGTCACGCGGTATTTCAATTTGATCAGCGCCCATCTCTGTCTGGTATTTCAATTTGATCAGCGCCCACTCTGTCACGGGTATTTCAATTTACATCAGCGCCCACCTCTGTCTGGGTATTTCAATTTGATCAGCGCCCACCTCCTAACGCGGTATTTCAATTTCGATCAGCGCCCACCTCTGTCTGGGTATTTCAATTTGATCAGCGCCCACCTCCTAACGCGGGTATTTCATTTTGATCAGCGCCCACCTCCTGTCTGGGTATTTCATTTTCAATCAGCGCCCACCTCCTAACGCGGGTATTTCATTTTCATCAGCGCCCACCTCCAAATGCGGGTATTTCAATTTCACCGGCGCCCACCTCCTAACGCGGTATTTAAATTTGATCAGCGCCCACCTCCTAACGCGGGTATTTCAATTTGATCAGCGCCCACCTCCTAATGCGGGTATTTCATTTTCAGCGCCCACCACCTCCTAATGCGGGTATTTCAATTTGATCAGCGCCCACCTCCTAACGCGGGTATTTCAATTGTCAGCGCCCACCTCCTATCTGGGTATTTCATTTTTCGTCAGCGCCCACCTCCTAACGCGTATTTCAATTTGATCAGCGCCCACCTCCTATCGCGGGTATTTCATTTTGATCAGCGCCCACCTCCTAATGCGGGTATTTCATTTTCAGTCAGGCGCCCACCTCCTAATGCGGGTATTTCAATTTCAGTCAGGCGCCCACCTCCTAATGCGGGTATTTCATTTTCAGTCAGGCGCCCACCTCCTAATGCGGGTATTTCAATTTCTGTCAGGCGCCCGCCTCCTAATGCGGGTATTTTAATTTCAGTCAGGCACCCACCTCCTAATGCGGGTATTTCAATTTCTGTCAGGCACCCACCTCCTAATGCGGGTATTTAATTACAGTCAGGCGCCCACTTTCCAATGCGGGTAATTTAATTTCAATCTCGCCTATGCAACGGCGCCATCTGCATAACGTCTAAGCAACGACGTCACCTCATCACGCCTGTGCTACATCATCATCTACATTGAGAAATACTTCGAACATCGTTCAGCCTTTCCCCAGTATCTCGCCACATCTGCAACCACCGTCATCATAAGTCGACACTGGGGCATTGTTTCTTGAATCTGCACCTTCTTTTGCAACTTCTCTCTTCCCTCGGGATTCTATTTCTTCCCATTCATCTCTAATCTTTCCTCGAGTCTCGATGATCAGGACAAAATTGGCTACTCAGTCAACTTCTTTGGCCGAAAACTCTTTCATCGTCTCCGGCCAAAGAGGGGCATCTGTTGACACCCAATTTTGTCCCATCTTTTTGGATTTTATTTGCAATTTCTAATATTTTTGACACTTTAAGATAATTTTAAAATATATGCATATATATGTATATATATCATTATTATTAGTATTATTTGCATTTTTTATTGTCATTTGCATTTTTATATCACAAACATACTTTTATCTTAATATTATATGTTATTTTATTTTTCATAAAGCGGCGTTGCATTTTTATTTTTTTTAAGCACCAATCTTTTCACAAATATTATTTTTTATCATATTATCATCTTTCTTCTTTATAAATTTTGCAAAGCTTTCTTTTTATATAATGAAACCCCCTTTTTATATTTTTAACCCATAACCCATTTATTTCTCAACCCAAAACAATTCCTACCCTACCCCACCTACGCCGACAACCTACACCCACATCACCACCACGACGCCGACACCAACCAGCCCCCATACCCGCGACCTCACATCGCCGACCAACTCACCACCGCCAAGACACACCATCACCTTACACCCTTCACACCTCGCCGACACCACCAACCAACCCGTCGACCCCATACCCCAAAATCAGAAACCCATCTATAAATACCCCTTTTGTTTCTTAACTTTAATCGAAAAATACTCCTACTTGTTTCATAATTTTCAATCAGAAAATCATATTTCATTCTTCACATTTTTGGGAGTTTGGAGGCTGTTTGTTTCGGTCGGGTAAAAATCCGGTCGGTCGAGTCAGAGGCTAAATATCGAAAACCAAGACCGGAAAGCAAAATCAACATTTCCTGCCTGGTCACCGTCTTGGCCGAGTCACAATCCGGTCGGGTCACCCTTGTCGGACAAAAATCTCCAGGTTTATGTTTTTATTTTGTTGTTGGTGTACACAAATTTGGAGGAAATTCGGGTCGTCACCGATTCGGGTCGGGTCGACCGGTTGGGTCGACCGGTTCGGTCGACCCGGTTCGGTTAATTCGGCATTTTGTATGTTTATATTGTCTTTGTTGGTTACCTGAAAATTTGGAAAGAATTTGATCCGGATTGAAGTATCCGATTGGTCGGGTCGACCCGGTCGAATAGATTCCCAGATTTTTGTGTTTTAATATTTTTGTTGTTGTTGGTTATCTGAAATTTGGAAGAGATCGATTCGGGTTGAAACATTCGATCCGGTCGGGTCACCGATCCGGTCGGTCGACCGGTTCGAGTAAATTTTCGATTTTTGTGTTTATATTACATTGTTGGCTATCTGAAAATAAAATTAAAAAAATGATTTCGGTCGGATTCTGTTTGGTCGAGGCTTGTCGATTCGGGTCGGTCGGCCAGATGCAGTAATAATTTCATATTTTTGTGTTTAATATTTTGTTGTTGGTTATCTGAAAATTCCAAAAAATGTTTGATTCCTGGTCTGTTTCAAAGACTGGGTATGAACACCTTTTTTCTTTCTTCTTCTTTCTTGTTTAGTCGTTCATCCGAAGTCGGGTTAAATTTGAATCTGGTCGGACGTTTTAATTTCAAGCTGTTGGCTTATTTTGGCATTTAAATATTCATACACGGATATCTTGTATTTTCTTTGTTTATCATTTTATCTAATATTGCATTTAGTAGATGAAATTAAATTCGAGGCCGCACTTTTTTTTCGTTTCGTTTCTCTCTTTACTGTTTTCTTTAACATCCGTGCGACGGATATCTTTCTGATTTACTATCTTATTGTCCTAACTAATACTGCATTACGGCCGATGAAATTAAATTCGAGGCCGCGCTTTTCTTCTTTCATTTCTCTGCTTCTTTAATTTACTGTTTTGAACATCCGGTACCACGGATATGTATTGTTTTCTTGTTTCTTGTTTTGAATTGAATACTGCATTTAGGCCGATGAAATTGAATTCGAGGCCGCACTTTTTTTCATTTCGTTCCTCTGTTTTTCAGTTTACATTTTAAGTATCCGGGCAACGGATATCTTATTGTTCCACTGTTTTATTGCCTTATTTATATCGCATTTAGGCCGATGAAATTGAATTCGAGTCCGCACTTTTTTCTCTTTTCTGTTTCAGTTTACTGTTGACATTTAAACATCCGTGCACGGATTGTCTTACTGATTTACTGATTTATATAAATACTGCATTCAGGCCAATGAAATTGAATTCGAGGCCGCGTCCCTTCGGATATCATTTCTCAATTTCTTTTTTTTTCTTTTACTGTTTTCGACACCATTTTACTGCTTTGAATATTATACTACATTGGCCGATGAAAAAATATCCGTCGATTTTTAGGCCTCCACAGCTTGTAAAGACGGAAAATAAAGCTTTTGGGCAAGGATGAAACTTAAATCTTTTCACCCGAGAGACCAATATGTTCGTGGCAGCAAGGCAACTAAAATGACCAACGAGTCATATGTTCGCGACCACGGCGTGATTGGAATGATCTTTTCAAAATTTAAGTTCGAGCCCTCCGTAATCAAAACATTTATTGTTTTGGTTACGGATCCGGTTATGTATATTCAATTGTTTCTATGATTTATTCTTGACGACTTGCAAGGGTTAAAGTCAAAGAAGGCAAATACCCCTGAGATTATTTATTTTTGTTGTTGTCTTTTACTTTCTTTAATTCAGCTTTATTTCATTTTGTATTGTAATATTATTGTACTCGTGAAATTATTGAAATATTTAGAATAGGTAGACATAGAATAAATTAATAAGGTAGTCTAAAATTGGAAATCCATCGCTAGTTTATTTATTTTTAGGCTCGATTAGCTTTAAAATTGAAAATCGCTAGTTTATCTATTTTTAGGCCCGTCGCCCATAAGAAATCACATTGCATACATCTTTATCAATTTTCATACGAATGCATATTCATAGTCTTTTTTAGCTTTACATGTATATTATTGTCATACAAATGTATACTTGTACAAATGCATCATTTCATTAAATACTTGCAACATTTTTTTTTATACTTGCAAAACATGCACTTTTTAACATAATACTTAACCTGAGTTTGATCGGATAACCGCAAGTTAGCGGATCTTAAAGGATGCCTAACCCCTTCCCTTTAGGATAATAAAGAACCCTTACCTAGAATCTTATTAGTTTTGCAGATCACAAAATTGGAGTTATTTTGCAGCATTTAGTTAGCATTTAGGTGCCCTAATTCACCTTAGAATAATTAGGTGGCGACTCCTCAAAGCAAGCATTTTATTCCATCCAGAGGGAATCGACGCCATCGCGTCGCGAAGCCTGCAGGTCAAAATCGGGTGCGACATTCCCCTTGATATTTCTCTATCTATGGTATGCCAATTAATTTTGCAGACCATTTAACCATATTTCCTTACACGCCGCCTATATGTTAGGGTCATACCATTTCTGCTACTTTAGTTTTGAATATTACGTACCATTTCACAATTTTTCCTTACTGCTTGGAGAACCCCCTTCACCCCCTCCGGTGCTATAGAATCTCTTTCCAGAAGAGGGCTAGTCTAAAGATCTTGCCTTACGAAAGCCCCCCAACCAACAAAAATAGCATTATATTTGGAGATATTTCATACATTATCCGTGAATATTATCATTGATTTAGGATCTTAATGACATAATATTTTATATTGTGTATAAATATTACTTCATCTGTCCCTATTTATGTGATATTATTTGACTAGTTATATAGTTTAAGAAATAAGAAAAGACTATGTTATATTTTATCAAATTTTTCTTACTTTAGTGCTAAAAAGTATATTTTAAAAACTAAGTGGGATCTAATAAAGTTAAAATAAATATGATGTCATTAAATAGTTGTCAAATAAAGAAATATGACATTCATTTTAGAATATGGGTGGCCAGTGGGCCGGGCGGCCCGGTTCCGCCCCGACTTTTTTTTTTTTAAAAAAATTTGCAATATCGGGACTCGAACCGGGACGGGACATGGTCTCATCCCGACCCGTCCCGGCCCGGCCCAATCCCGACAAGCCCGACCCGATCCCGCCCCTGACCCCGCCCGAAATCCCCCTTTGCACAAATAACTGTTGCACCAACAACCATTTTACATTTTGGTCGTTGTGCAACGACCATTTTTGGCCTCCCCCCTCCCCCAACCCCCTACCATTTTAATATTTATTTTTAACTCATAAGTTTTTATATTTACACTTTAACCCAATTTTCCAACTATAAATACCTCATTTTCTCTTCATCTTTCTCCCAAATCTTCCTACAATCTCTCTAAATCTCTCAATCTATCTCTCTACAAGTCTACATTGTCTACTAAATATTGAACTTTATTTATTCATTTGGGAGTGAAGTTGGCAACTAGATTGAGGATCTTCCATCGAGTAAAGTTTCAATTTTCAACCTCTCGATTACACGTCGACGTTACGTCGGCGTTTGGTACATTCGTTCCTTCATTAAATTATTATTGTCTGTTTATTTTATTTAGCACACTTAATTTTATTTACTTTAATTATTTATTAGTATAATTATAAATTTATAATGGAAGGATTTAAACGTATGCTTATGGGTAGGGGTCAGGCTTCTTCTAGTAGGGGCAACAAGGGCAATGGTACTTCTTCTAGTCATCCTATTTCTAGACAGAATCCTATTCTTACACAGGATGATTTTGTTGATACTGAACATTTTCCTACAATACCATTAGATTTAGACGATGAGCTATTTTCTGGAACTCAAGAAGACTTTAATTTAGACGATGATCTAGATGATACACCCACTAATGTAGATGACAACACACCCATTAGTGCACCTTCAACTGAAATGCCTCCTATTCCCCCTAGTATGAGACGAGGTCCAGCAAAACGATCATTAAAATCAGACGAAAACTACAACGAAATCTTATCCGAAAACTACAACGAAATCTTATCCGAAGGTGGTGGAAGCGACGTGGGGCAATTTGACCAACAAATACCAATTCCAACCGAAGAACCACAGGAAATTATCAAGAAACTAGAACAAGTTTTTTTCAAAATGTAATTTTTTAATTGCAATTTTACTATGTAATTTGCAACTTTTCAACAACACCACAAAGTTATAATTTTGACAATTGTATTTGTATTACAAAAAAAATCATATGTCTATTAAATAATATAAGATGCACAAAAACAACCTTGGGATGTTTTTATTACACTATCTTGTTTAATTATTGAGTTTTTTATATATGTTATTTTTTAAATTAAGTGCAAAAAAAAAACGTCCCTATCCCGCCCCAACCCGATCCCGCCTGTCCCGATTTCGCCGGTCCCGCCCCGACCCGATCCCACTCGTCCAGACCAGACTGTCCCGAACCCGGGCCACTGGCCACCTCTATTTTAGAATGGACTAAATATATATATATATATATATATATATATATATATATATATATATATATATATATATATATATATATATATATATATATATATACCGATCTCTTGTATTTTTGTCAATGAATTGAAATATTTCTTCAGTTTCTCTCGTGTTTCTAACAATTTTCGTTCACTAATTTTTCTAGTAATTGTGCATATTCACTTATGTAGTAAGGTTACTAGTTCAAAGTCCCAAGGTACAAAAATTACATCCCATAATAAATAAAAATAGCTGTATGCTTTAATAAATTGCAACCCTTTACATTTGTAAGAACATAATAGTGGTCAACTAAAAGTGTTAATTTCCTACTCCCTTCGTCTGAAAATATAGTTATATCTCTCCTAAATTCTTGAATATGAGAGGTTGTGGATGAGTGACTTTTGTTAGTTGACTTTGAATTTGAAGTGGTTATTGTAAGAGTTATTATCTCATTTCCTATACTCATTTATTCTAAATAATGAAAAGTCAAAGATTCTCTTTTTATTATCTCTCTTGACTTTTGTAAAATGCATTTTATACCGCATTGATGATGGAAAGTTTCATCTTCCACTTTATATTGCATTGTGATTTATTGAGCTTGTAAAAAGTTGGAAAAAGAGAGTAGTCTCGCGCACATGAGAGTTGAGCTTCGTAGGCAAAACGAGTCGATTTTTCCTCCCCTGCGCGCGAGGTATACGTGAGGCCTAATTCAATTTCGGTTTTACAAAATATTATTGCTATTTATGAACTTACTCGAAATTGTCTAAATTCATGCTTTCGGATTAAAGTCCGGGCGTAGCTCTCATTTCCGGACGTAGCTCTCCTACCTCCGGAGTCAGATGTTACTGGTCAAGACTTATTCTTCCGGAATCGCAATTATCCCGGCACCGATCAAAGCTCATTACTTCGGAATTAATTGTTGCAACGTTCATTATCCATAAATACTCTGACTTAATGGTGATCTTTATTTCTCTGAACGTTGGGAGATATTTCAGATGCATTCTTTATTCTCTGAACGTTAGATACGTTTCAGATTTCAGCCATTACTGTCGAGACTCTGACATCTACCTATATATAGAGATAGAAATCTCAATTGTTGATACACCGAAAAATATAAAGCTATTTCTTCCTTCTATTTTCTGGGCAAATTACTTTGTTCAAACTCCAAACTTTCAGTTACTAGTGCAAGTGTCCCGAAGTGTTGTGGAACGTTGGGGAGCAATCGGGCTAATCGATTTGCACCAAAATCAGTCCGAAATCATTTTCAAGGCAGTGACTTGTTTTATTTATTCTTAATCAATATTGATTATTATGGTTTTTCTTTCTTTCTTTCATCTGTTTTGTAGGATTAAAAGTGGTGTGTTGGTTGAATAGGGTGGGAATTACTTTCTGTTTTGGGTTTTAAAATGTCAAACGAGGAATTTCTATATTGGTATTAATTGGTACTCCTCTGTTTCAAATTATTTGTCGTGATTATTAAAAATAGTTATCACAAATTATTTATCGATTTAGAAGTTCAAAGCATAATTAATTATTTTTTCTCCATTTTATCTTTGTCATTAATGAAGATGACATATAAATAAAGTAAATATTTAATGGAGAGAGATTATAATTTAGATATAAATAAAGGTACTCGGGTTGGTTTTCCATAACTGCGAGCATGCTCTAGAACATACGAGACAGAGACATTTTCTTCCTTCACTGGGGAATGGAAACGGTCTCATCTTGTATCTGTCTTGCCATTTAATATTCATTGGACAAATTGTCCTGGCTTTTTGCTAGATGATGCGATTTACTGGAAAGACCCACGAGAGTTCCTATTGGCTTATAATCGATCCACGGCTGAAGATCAAGAGAATATACAACGATTAAAATTGCCTGAAGATGGCGAAAAAGTTACCACACTTCTCGCTTGTGTTCATGTGAGGGCAAACTACATTATGTTAAGAAGTACTATTAGGTGCCTGGTGCCACACAGAGGTTTGGGTTTTGTCAGACTACAAAGAGTTGAACGGGTCCTGAAACATAAAGTGAGTTTTATAGAAATTAACCAAAATAATTTATTTTATCGCATACCGGACAAAAACTAGGGATGAAAATTGAGGCAGGACAGGGCGGGGCGGAGCAGGGCAGGGCAAACCCTTAATAGGGTAGGACAACACTTAAATGGGGCGAGGCAGGGCAGGGCGGGGCAAGAGTTGATTTTTGTAAATTTTAAACGAGGCAGGGCAGGTAGCGGGTCACTGAGTATGCAAACTGCTTTAGCCTTTTGTCACGTCCTTAGTCTTCAACTAAGCGCACGTGCGACACTTGACAACTTGCTCACGTTCTTGCACAACTTGCTCAGGATCTTGATATGACAAGTCAGCCTAGATTATTACGTTCAAGATCGCTAAGGATATGGTAGATAAGGAAGACAAGAGAAATTTGCTAAAAGGAAAATTTTGTATCGTAGAGAACTTGAAGTATTTGCTTGATGATTTACAAATGAATGACTCTTCTATTTACACTCTTCACCTAGGGACTAGTATGTAAATAAAAATTGTTGTAGAAGTCCTTATATATTTACAAATAAGCCCATATTCTAGAAATATCTACACAGCTAGAGTATTCTAAGGACTTTCCATACAAATCCATGCAATTCTAGGGTCTTCCAAGAAAGTCTTTCTAAGAAAGCTCTCCATGGTTCTAAAATCTTTCCACATATGCTAACATCTTTCCTATGTAAGCATCCACTTGGATAAAATATATGTCAAGTGGCACCTATGTCGAATAATGATGTGGTGGGTCATCACACTCTCCCCCACCCAATGTTGCGACGACCGCGACGCATTGTTGTTGCATAAAATCTCGGATCTTGTCTTTGAATTGCCAAGAGTTTTAATATCGCTCCCATGTGGCCTCCTCCGGTGATTGCCCCTTTTAATGGATAAGGAACATAGCGGTGTCTTGTTGCCCTTGTCTTCGCCTAAACTGGTAATCAATGATAGCCTCAATCTCCCGATCATGAAAAACGGTGATAGTAATAGGCGCGCGACTTGACTGGTCTCTACTTGAATCATCCTTGTCTTCATGGTATAGATTGAGCACGCTGACATGAAAGACGGGATGAACCTTAAGATAAGGAGGTAACTCTAACTTATATGAGATCTTTCCCACCTTGGCGACGATCCTAAATGGCCCCTCGTACTTCCATACCAAGTTCTGGTGCACGTCCCGTAGTGCCGTAAATTACCTCGGATTAAACTTCACCAAAGCTATGTCTCCAACCTTATAATATGTGGGACGGCGCTTACAGTCGGCAAACTTCTTTATGTTATTTGTTTCCTTGTCCAAGTAGGACTTAACAGGGTCAAGATATTCCTCGAACCCCTTGGCCATATGGTAAGCCCCAAAACTCTTCCTCTCGAACGTTGCCAGTAGTGAATGTGGAGTTTGTGGCTATTGGCATGTGACTAGCTTAAATGGTGTCCGCCTCATGGACTCTCTCTGCTGCATGTTATATGAGAATTAGGCAATGTATAAGAGGCTTGCCCAATCCTTCTGATGTGCACTCACATAATGCCTCAAATAACACTCCAATAAGGCATTGACCAGTTCTGTTTGTCCATCTGTCTGTGGGTGGAAACTAGTGGAAAAGTACAACTCCGTGCCAAGGATGTTGAACAAATCCCTCCAAAAGTTTCCAGTGAAATGGGGGTCTTGATCACTAATGATATGCCTTGGTAAGCCCCAATACTTCATCATATTCTTAAAGAATAGCGTGGAGGCCTCCTTGGCTGGACAACCTGGTGAGGCGGACCTGAAAGTGGCATACTTTGAAAATCTATCCACAACCACCATGATAGTGCCAAACCGTCATACTTCGGTAGAAAAGTGATAAAGTCCATGGTCACGCTCTCCCATGGACGCTAAAAATTGGTAGTGGCTCCAAAAGTCCTCCAGGATGACTTTGTTCAACCTTGTCCTGTTGGCACAGAAGACAAGTCTGCACATAGCACTCAATGTCCTCTCGCATAAACGACCAATAGTAGACTGACTCAACTAAAGCCCTAGTGTGACGTTGACCTGGATGACTAGCCCATAAGGTTTCATGGCTTTTCTTTATAATACGTCACCTAATATTTTCAAACTCCGGCACGTAGACCCTTCTACTAGTGGTAAGCAATAGACCATCTTCCACCCAAAAGCTTGTTGATTTTCCTTGTGTGGCTAACTTCACGAGTTTCTTGGTTGTTGGGTCATGCTGCATGCCATCTTTTATAGCCTCCTGAATGTCCCAACTTGTTGAAGTGATGAAGGCAGGCTCGGCCTTTCGACTTAATGCATCGACCACGACATTACCCTTACTCAATTTATACTCTAGCAAATAATCGAACTCGCCCAGGAAATCTTGCCATCTAGCATGTTTTGGTGTGAGCTTCTTTTGTGTCTGAAAGTAGCTAGTGGAAATGTTGTCAGTCTTGACCACGAACCTCGACTCGAGCAAGTAATGTCGACATATGCGAAGGCAATACACAATAGTAGTCATCTCCTTCTCCTGCACGGTATAACGCCGCTCCATCTTGTTCAACTTGCGGCTCTCAAACGCTATGGAATATCTATCTTGCATCAGGACACCCCCAATGGAAAATTCTGAGGAGTCTATATGTACCTTGAATATCTTGGTAAAGTTAGGCAATGCAAGAACTAGCTCCTCTATCGCGACTTCCTTAAGGTCTTCAAATGCTTTTTAGCAGTGCTCCGTCCAAATCCATGACTTCTTCTTCTTTAGCAACTCAATCAATGTTGTTGCCTTGCTTGAATAACCGCTAATGAATTGTCGATAGTAGTTAATAAGGCGAAGGAATATTCTCAATTCTGTTACCTTTGTAGGCGCCTCCCACTCTTGGATAGCCCGTACCTTAGCCTCGTCCATGCGTAGCTCGCTATTGCTAATAACATGTGCCAAGAAGTGCACATTTGACCCTGTGAACTCGCACTTCTCCCTCTTAATATACAACTCGTTCTCCCGCAAGACCTGGAAAACCTTTCTTAAGGGCTCAACATGCTTCTCCAAGGTGTTACTACTACGCCATCTAAGTAAACCACCGTGAACTGATCAAGGTATGGATAAAAAATCTCATTCATGAGAGTGCAAAATATTGCGGGTGCGTTGGTTAAGCCGAAGGGTATCACCAACCACTCAAAGGCTCCGTGCCTCATCACACATGATGTCTTCAGCTCATCCCCTTCTATAATGCAAACTTGGTAGTAACCTTTGCGAAGGTCCACCTTGGTAAAGTACTTGGCTTGCCCAAGTCTGTCAAATAAGTCAGAAATGAGCGGGATCAGGTACTTGTTCTTCACTTTGACCTTATGAAGTGACTGGTAGTCTATGCATAAGTATAACGATCCATCATTCTTCTTTTGGCACAACATTGGTGCACTAAAGGGTACATTTGATAGGTGAATATGACCAACATCAAGTAGCTCATTCAGTTGCTTCCTAAGCTCCTCCAACTCAGGTGGTACCATGCGATAAGGGGCGAATGCGGGTGGTTTAGCCCCTGGCTCCAATACAATCTTGTGATCCAGCTCACATCTAGGAGACATGTACTTAGGTAGCTCCTTGGGCATAATATCCTTGTTCTCCTCGAGCAGCTTTTCTATGCAAAGCGGTAGTGTCTCTTGGGAATCCCGGTCTCCCTCCAAACTTGCAATGGTTGCACTGAGCGTCGGTTCCTCCTTCTTGAGCCCCTTGATAAGTGTATAGACGAGAGTTCTGCTTGGCCCTGTCCATGCGATATAGTCAATGTAGGCACCATGCAAGCTCCTTCTTGCTCCAAGAGTATGAGACATTGGAGGTAAGGGTTGATCATCGCGTGGAAATGCGTGAAGAAGTCTCACCCCAAAACAATGTCAAAGATATACATAGTAGTGACAATAAAGTTTATTGTACCTTATTAATTACATAATTTTACACCAACTTCTTTGGCTACACCACGAGCATTTTTTGGCTCAACATTCACGGTCTTGATGCGGGCATTAATTGGAGCAAGCTTCAACTATAGTCTCCTAGCTGCAGCCTCAATCACAAAATTATGAGTTGCTCAAGTGTCCACCAGTGTACGAGCGAGCTTGTTGTTGATAGGGACACATAGTTTGATCGTCCCTAACTGTGCAGTTCTCGAACTTTGTCTTTGCGTTTGATCCTGATGGTCACGAACCATAACACTGAGGCTCTTTAAGTCAGGACAGTTCCAAAATCCATGCGGCCCTCCCCATACATAGCATCTTTTTTTCTCAGCATAGCCTTGACGATCATTTCATTTCTTACCAGCAAACTTGTTGGCATCTTGAGTCTTAGGGTATTGTTGGTGCGTCCTTTTTCCTATGCCAAAATCTCCCCCACCTTTGGCATTGCTATCCCTTGACTCATTACCTTTGCCTTTGTCGTGCTTGTCATGCCTGAAATCTATCAAAGACTCGGCCTCCACTATGGTTTGGTCTATGTCCGCGACTTGATAGTGTTGCAACTCATGCTTAGCCAAATTCTGCAATCCGTCCATGAAGTGGAAAAGTAAGTCATCACTGGGCAAGTTGGGAATTTGAAGCATCAGGGTGGTAAACTCCTTGACATAGTTGTGTATACTTCATGCCTGCTTCGTTTCCATAAACTTACGCATTGACTCGTATAAGACATTGTTCGGAAAGAATTGACGCTTAAACTTGGCGTTGAACTGGCCCCACGTGCTAATGACGCACATACCTCTCTCAATATTGACCACATTATTTCTTCCACCATAGCATGATGGTCTCCGATAAGTACAACACACCAGTGTTGATCTTGGCCTCATCGTCCCTCACTTTTCCATGCCTGAAATAATTCTCCAAGTGCCAAAAAAAGTTCTCCACTTCTTGTGCATCACAAACCCCTTTAACCACTGGTGGCTTGGGAGCCTCGATCTTAGCCTCCCTCGTTACAACAATATTGTTGGTTGCCTTGGTCACGCCAGCGTCGACCTGCTCTTCGAGTGCCACTATCTTTGCCTTCATGGCATAGATAGTACTCAATGCTTCCACGTGTCTGCACTCTAGAGCATTGATGGTTTGTTTTACCTCAATCTCGGCCTGCATACGCCCCTCCAAGTCATTTCTGATGCTTTCAATCTCTTCAAGAGTGTACCTTTCAAGAATTCTAAGGGTGCCCTCCACCTTCACCAGACGTTGGTCAAAGATTTAAATGGCGTACATCCCCACGTTAATCTTCATAATACACTCTTTACCAAGCGAGATGTCCTCAGGCAGGACCTCTACGTCATCCTCACTCGTATCAGTGGCAGAAGGTTTTACGATGTAAGCCCTTCATTTGGCACATCCTCTGGTGGTACCTCTTTGCTCTTGTTGGCATCATTCCTCTTCTTGTTCTGGCATTTCTTGCCAGCGGCATCCTGAGTGACGTTGTCTTGGGATTTAGGAGCGTTGATTTCTCTCTCGTTTTCCATTTCCTTAGTATCAACCTTTGCTATGATACCGCGTTGTCACGTCCTTAGTCTTCAACTAAGCGCACGTGCGACACTTGAGAACTTTCTCATGTTCTTGCACAACTTGTTCACGATCTTGCTATTTCAAGTCATCCTAGATTATTACACTCAAGATCTCTAAGAAAATGGTAGATAAGGAAGACAAGAGAAATTTACTAAAAGGAAGATTTTGTATTGTAGAGAACTTGAAAGTATTTGCTTGATGATTTACAAATGAATGACTCTCCTATTTATACTACTCACTTAGGGACTCGTATGTAAATAAGAACTATTGTACAAGTCCCTACATATTTACAAATAAGCTCCTATTCTAGAAATCTCTACACAACTATAATATTCTAATGACTTTTCATTAGGGTCTTCCAAGAAAGTCTTCACAATGAAGCTAGCCTCTTTCCTATCTAAACATCTATATGGCGAATGATTATGTGATGGGTCATCTTGCTGCCTTTTAAATCTCAGTTATGCATTTCTATTTTGTCATCACCTAAGCAAATCCCATATTCTACGTTCTTAATCATCTCTCATCTCTTCCTAAAATTGGGTAAGGTTTGTTCTTTTCTTTTTATTTTTTTAATTAAAAATTTTAATTTTTTCTACTGGTAACATGACTATATGAGTAAAGGATCAAAGATGAAAACGTTTTTTCTCAATCGTTCTTCTATCATTAATGATTGGATAAATATATAATAGTAAATTATTTTATAGTTTCATTTTCAGAAAAAGTTAATCAATTTGCTAAGTTGGCAGATTTAAAGATGCTTCAAAATATATTTTTTACTAAAGGACATACAAATTATTTCATATCACAAGTCATGAATCTGCCATTAATATGGTGATCCATTCAAGCAAAGTTGTATCTTATATTACTTGACATTTAAGAACTATTTTGCATATATAATCTACTTTAGTCTTAGTCTTCCAGTAACTTTTTTTCAATAATATAAGATAATAATATCCACCTTTTATGTTTCAATAATAAGAAAATTCAGTAGCATTCACGAATACTAATCCTTCATGTTTTAACTGGAAAAAAGAAGACATTCAAATAGGGCAGGGGCAAGGGCAGGGCTTGACGGGGCAGGACAAAATTCTAAAAAAATGCTAAACGGGACATGACAGAGCGGATCAAGACTTTCCCTGCCCCTCCCTGCCCTACCCCGCCCCATTGTCATCCCTAACAAAAACATAGGACATCTTCGTCCATGCAGCTCCCACTTGAATTTCCTAATTCCTAGCTACATATGAAAACTTCTATTGGTATGAGTTTGAAAGCGGCTTACCTTTGGCTGCTAGAGCTTGAAACTGAAAAGAGGAATTATATTAAAGAGCTGTATAGTTGACCATGAGATTGGTGGTGCACAGGGTCAAGCTAGTGACAGGTAAACAACTACCTGTTGACTTGTCTTTCAGGGCATGAATAATGTATATGGACCCATATTGGTGAGGAAGAATTGTAGAATATTCCAAGAAAGAACGGACCCGGCCACATTAATTAGGTATTAATTATACTATACAGTATTATGTTATGGATAGATATATATAGTCAAGCCAAAGGACTTCAAACTTCTCCATATTTCACCCAAAATAAAACACCAAAGTTTGTTTCAATATTTTCATGTGCTTTAGACTTTAGAGTAAGCACTAGGAGGATATACTAGGCTTTTGATGGAATTACCACAAGAAATGAAAGATCTTTTCTGGCGACATGAGGATGGTTAAAAAATATATAGTTTCGTTGCTGAAAATTATTCTGCATAAAGAAGAATACCAAAGAAAGGCTAATTCAAGAAGAAGGAAATTGAAGGTATGCACGTTATAAATTCAGGAAGATATATATAGATATTGATGCGGCTCAATCTGAAGACGTGGCTAGGTGTTTGATTAGCCATGTGATTTTGGATTGAGCCGCGTCAATATCTGTCTTCCTATTTCCAGTTACTTTATATATGTATTCATTTGTAAAGAATGGATCTTGGCCTAACTCAACCCCAAAAGCGAGGATTGTCCAAGTCTATATAAGTGTTAAATATAGAAGATATACACGTGATATACACTAAACACTTAGTGTATATCACGATTTTGTACAGATTTTGTATAGTCCAGTCCGTGAGGTTTTTAGGTAATCGTTTAGTATAAATATTACATTAATTAGTAATGTACAGTTACCATAACTATAGGAATCTTGTACTACTAGAATAGGGTTTTGGGATTAGAATAGGAATATGTTTTCTATTATGGAAAATTGTAAATTGTATATATACTCTTTCATTAATGAAAATAATCAAGGGATTATTTCTTTCATGATATCAGAAGTCTAGGTCTTAGTTACTCAAAATATTTTTGGTTTTTCCAATTTCCTTCTCGATCGAATTGCATCGGAATCCGTGCACCTCCTCAAATTTTGTGCCAC
Organism: Anisodus acutangulus; assembly: GCA_029783415.1. Lineage (NCBI taxonomy): Eukaryota > Viridiplantae > Streptophyta > Magnoliopsida > Solanales > Solanaceae > Anisodus > Anisodus acutangulus. Next base: position 57,842,541 of record CM056491.1, read on the forward strand.
TTTTACCTCTTCTCTTCCCAAATTCTCTTCCAAATCACCTCTTGTTCTTTCGTTATGTCTACGTCAAAGAACACATTTCACCATACCCTTATTGTTTCTAACATCAAGAACCAAATCCCTATAGTTCTTGAAATAGAAAACGTCCAATACGCGACGTGGGTCGAACTATTCAAAGTTCATACACGCTCGCATCAAGTTCTCCATCACATTATCCCCGCGGCTCCTACGGATACGGAGGTGCCAAAACCTGAGGATGATCCTAAGTTATGGATGACAATTGATGCTACAGTTCTTCAATGGATTTACTCTACTTTATCTACCGACCTATTGCAAACGATTATTGAACCAGACGCTACGACGATGGATACTTGGAATAGAGTGCGTGACATATTCCAAGATAATCAAAATTCTCGTGTTGTTACACTTGAGCAAGAATTCTCCCATGTCAATATAGAAGATTTCCCTAACGTTTCCGCATACTGCAAAAGGTTAAAATAATTGGCGGACCAACTCCGCAACGTTGGTGCACCCGTCACCAACAGCCGTCTCGTACTTCAGATGGTTGCAGGCCTATCTGAGACCTATAATGGCATCGGTACGCTTCTTCGTCAAAGCAGTCCTCTTCCGTCGTTTTATCAGGCCCATTCCATGCTCACACTCAAAGTGGAAGGATTAGCAAAGAGAGCGGCCACTGGGGCATGTCGTCATGATGACCGAGTCCAGTTTTTCTCCTTCCGGTTCCAACAATTCCAGCCAAAATTGCAACAACGGTGGTGGCAAAAAGGGTCAGAATCAAAAAAATAATGGCAAGAATAGCAGAGGCAACAATGGTGGCGGCCGGAACAGTGGTAGTGGCGGTGGTGTCCCTCGAGGTAGTTAGCAGCAGCAGCAAAATTGGGCCCAACAGTGGGCCTCTATGCAGGGAACTGGGCCAGTCAATATGGGCCAAACAGTGGTTATTTTCCAGGTTATTACCCGGGAAACTGGGCCCAGTTTTTCCAACAGGCCAGGCCCAGTTTCTCAGGTCCAGTCTCGGCAAACAAGCCAGTTTATGGGCCAGAACAGCAGGCCAGTATGCTTGGGCCTCGGCCTTCTCAAGCCCATCATACAGTGGGCTCCACACCTACCGACATTGAGGCCGCGATGCACACACTTGGATTAAATCCCTCGGACACAAATTGATACATGGACACCGGAGCCACTACCCATATAACGTCTGACCAAGGTACTCTCTCGTCCTATTCCAATTTGAGCAGTAATTATGGTATAATTGTTGGTAATGGCAATTCAATTCCGATTCATGGTTACGATCATAAAACTTTCTCCCCCCCCCCCCCATACGCCTCTTGTCTTAAAAAATACCCTTCATGCCTCTAAGTTAATTAAAAATTTGGTGTTTGTCCGTTAATTCACCACTGATAATTCTTTTTCTGTTGAATTTGATCCCTTTGAGTTTTTTGTGAAGGATTTCAAGACGGGGATTCCTCTCATGAGATGTGATAGTTGGGGAAATCTTTATCCTATCATGCCTACTTCCGATCTCTCAAGTCGAGCCTTGCCATCGTCTTTTGCAACCCTTGCTCCTTCTTTGTGGTATGCTCATCTAGGTCATCCAAGATCGTCTATTTTATATTTCTTAGATAAAAATAATTTTATTTCTTATAAGGGTACGCGTAGTACTCCGATTTGCCCATCTTGTTCTTTAGGAAAAATTGTTAGATTGTCGTTTGTAGACTCTAATTCTCGTACTTTAATGTCATTTGACATTATTCATAGCGATTTATGGACATCTCCTGTTATTAGTTCTTTAAGCCATCGATATTATATTCTTTTTTGGAATGATTATTCTAATTTTTATGGGCTTTTCCGTTAGCGAAAAAATCTCACATTTTTTCCACCTTTCTAAAATTTAGAGCTTTCATCCGGACCCAATTTGAACGGGAAATTAAGAATATTCAATGTGATAATGAGAAAGAATATGATAATGGGTTGTTTAGGGTTTTTTGTGCTAATAGTGGTATCAATTTTCATTTCTCTTGTCCCCATACGTCTTCACAAAATGGGAAAGCCGAACGCAAAATTCATACTATTAATAACATTGTCCGAACCTTATTGCTTCATACTTCCGTACCCCCTTCTTTTTGGCATCATGCTCTACAAATGGCTACATATATCCTTAACATATTTCCTAACAAAAAATTGGCGTATTCATCCCCTCTTCATATCTTATATAATAAGACTCATTCGTAATCCCATCGTAGGGTCTTTGGGTGATTGTGTTATCCACTTTTTCTGTCCACCACAATTAACAAATTTCAGGCTCGGTCTACCCCTTGTGTGTTTTTGAGTTATCCGTCTAATCATCGTGGTTACAAATGCTTTGATTTATCGTCCAATAAAATTATCATTAGTCGCCATATTATTTTTTATGAGTCCCAATTTCCGTTTTCTAAAGTGAGTAGTCCCGTGCCTAGTTCGTATAATTTTTTGGATGATGATGTCTCCCCATAAATTATCCACCATTTATCAGACATGTCCCGCACCCCTAATCCGCCAGTGAGCCCACTGCCCGTGGGTTCTACAGTTCCGCCACTGCTTCCAGTCGTGGGTCCAGAAACTGGGCCGCCTCCCCAGCCCAGTTCTTGTCCCTGTTTCAGCGACGGAAACAATACCCATTTCGCGTGTTGGGCCAGTAGGCCCACTGCCTGCTGGCCAGTCCATCACTGGTCTCGTAATTTCCCAAAATTCCCCAATTCTCCCCCGAGTCATAGACCAGTCACTCGTAGTCAACGGAGTATTTTTAAACCAAAAAGATATTTTAATTTAAATTCTAATATTCTTAAATCACCCCTACCCCGTAATTCTGTGTCTGCTTTAAATGACCCGGATTGGAAAATTTCTATGACCGACGAATATAATGCTCTTATTGATAATAAGACGTGGGAGTTGGTGCCCCGTCTATCTGGTGTTAATATTATTCGGTCTATGTGGATTTTTGCTCATAATGACAATTCTGACGGTTCGTTTGCGAGACATAAGGCTCGTCTTGTAGGTGATTGTAAGACTCAACAGGTTGGTGTGGATTGTGGTGAGACATTTAGTCTGGTGGTCAAGCCGGCTACCATTCGCACTGTGCTCAGCTTGGCTCTTTCGAAAGCATGGCTCATTCATCAGTTAGATGTGAAGAATGCTTTCTTACATGGTGATCTCAAGGAGATAGTCTATATGCATCATCCCTTAGGGACACTTGACTATGGCTTACACATGAATGCGCTCAAACGTATTATTCGGTACATCCATGTGACACTTGACTATGGTTTACATTTATATTCGTCGTCGACGTCTACACTTGTCTCGTATACAGATGCTGATTGGGGTGGATGTCTAGACACCAGACGTTCTACGTCTGGATATTGTATGTTTCTTGGTAATAACTTGGTCTTATGGTCTGCAAAGCGTCAGTCGACTTTATCCCGCTCTAGTGCAGGGACCGAGTATTGATGGGTAGCCAATGTGGTCTCTGAATCCTATTGGTTACGTAATTTTCTATTAGAGTTGCATTGTCCTATTCAGAAAGCTACCTTGGTGTATTGTGATAATGTTAGTGTCATCTACCTTTCTGGTAATCCGGTTCAGCACCAACGCACTAAACATATTGAGATGGACATTCACTTTGTTCGCGAAAAGGTAGCTCGTGGACAAGTAGGCGTCTGCCATATCCCTTCCAAGTATCAAATTGCAGACATCTTTACCAAAGGTCTTCCGGCAGTACTCTTTGAAGATTTTAGGGACAGTCTCAACGTACGAAGACCACCCGCTAAGTGTATATCACAATTTTGTACAGATTTTTTATAGTCCAGTCCATGAGGTTTTTAGGTAATATTTTAGTATAAATATTACATTAATTAGTATTGTACACTTACCATAACTATAGGAATCTTGTACTACTAGAATAGGGTTTTGAGATTAGAATAGGAATATGTTTTCTATTATGAAAAATTGTAAATTGTATATATACTCTTTCATTAATGAAAATAATCAATGAATTATTTCTTTCAATAAAGAGTTCATGTTCCCATTCCATTTCCGATGTAGGACTCTTAACACTCCCCCGCACGCCCAGACCTCGTTAACTGGAGCGTGGACAATATAATTTGGGGCTCAACATCGACGAACAAACAATTGGAATGAACCTGACTCTGATACCATGATAAGACTTGAGAAATAGGTTTTCCTTAGTTTTATTCATTAATAATATACAATATATATAGTAGTACAAGAATATCTAATTTGCTACAAACTAGGTAACTAATCAACCTAATTCCAATAGGAATATAATTCTACCTAAAATAGGAGATATACAAAGAAAATCCTGATACCAAGTAAATAATGGATCTTGGGTCTAACTCAACCTCAAAAGTTAGCTTGTAGGGTAAGGATTGTCTAAGTCCATATAAAAAGTTCATGTTCTCATTCTATTTCTGATGTTGTGGACTCTTAACGTCCTTCTTCTCAACGATGATTCTTGATTTGGTAATTAAGTAAGTCGAGCTTTATTTAATTACTAGTAGGTAGTTGTTTTACTTGTTTCATAGGTCCCTCTCGGCCATCTTTATCTTTTCACGCGTTAATTATACATTCGAGTCTTCAGAATTTCTTGAACATCGGACAGTCAGTCATTTTCTTCTATTAATATTGATACATATCTCACTTTTAGCCCTTCCTTTATGTGGGCATTTTAATCCCTTCACCTCCATATTCTCATAATAGACCAGTGGCAAGTCAACACTGATGGCAAAGTCGTCCGAATTTGAAGTTTATGAATTTAAAATTTTAATTCTTTTAAGTTATTGGATTCTAAATTCATAATTTATATATATTTTAAAAAATTATTAAGACAGATACAAAATTTTAACAAAAGCTATTAGGTTAGATCGAAACCGTAATTTACACGGTCTCGGCGCTCCTAACTGGTCGCCAATATAATTTCATTGTATTCCTAGTTTTTATGTTTCAGCTCCTCAGTGATACACAAGTTTGACAACTTCATACTATTTGAAAACATGGTATAACCACATATAAAATTGATGATGTAAACATATTTTAATGGGTATAGGTTAAACCTTTATGTATTTGTGGAGAGGAGTGGAAGGGCAGGTGGATTTGACGGGGTAGAGTTGATGCGAAGTGGATTTCAAGTTGTCAAACTACTGTGGCGTTGCTTTGCAAAAATTATCTGGATATCATTTTTCCAACTTATTGCGATAAATATAAAATGTATCTGTATTTTATATAGACATATCATTATGGTTGGATTCTCCTTCTGGCACAACATTTATGTATCTCATATTGTTTGAAAACACTACTATTGAAATAGAAGTTTGACTTCTATTGCTCCTTGTCTTAGAATGTCGAAGTTAAAATTTTCAATTTTAATTATAAAATTATACATGAAATTTTTAAGTTTTTTTAAAAAATAAAATTTATATATTTGAAAACTAGGTAAAAGTATTATAAATCACAATAATTAATAATTTAAAATATTTAAAAATATATATAAAATAGACACGATAAATTAAAAATCTGTTACTCTCAAAATTCGAAGTTACTTAAATTCCAAGGAAGGAGTATATAGAATGATAATTACGTACAGGTCTAAAACTAGAGACACAATATATGACGTTAATGAAGCATCATCGACGCATCATCTTTTGCCATGAATTAAATTTCGTTTTAAATTTGCAGGAACTAGCATGATTAAAATATGCTTCTACGTGTTTAATTCCATTAAATAATACTCCATTTGTCACGATTGAAAAAATCCAAATCAAAAGTCCACTTCGGAGAGATACGTCTGGATTTGGAGACAATCAATGTTTCTAGTATTCACCTTTTTCTATTCAGACTAATTTTTACATGGAAATAGGCTTCACGGTACAGTGTAATATAATACTTACGTTATTTTCAATATGTATGATTGAATTAATAAGTGATATTTACTTCATTCAAGCTCAATCATTAATTTATAAGGGGTGAAAGTGAAGTAAATACCTGAGAGAGGAACAGAATCAAAAGGACTCTAACAAGATATTTTGAGACACTAGGCCTGGCCATTTTTTAATATTTCTAATGTTTCAATTCATCTGATACACTTTTTTTTAGTTTATTTTTAAAAAAAATGATTAAGTATCTTACTTTCTATTTTGGTTTATCTAAAAAAGTGTTAGGATTTGTCATGAATTTCTTATCTTATTTGAATTATATCATAGTTGTATTTTACTTCAAAAAATTTTTTTGGTGGAAAGGGTTTCTTGTAGAAAATGACTGTACCATATTTATTCTTTTCTTAAAGGAAAAGTTTTGGACTTCTATAAATAGAAGATCTTTTATTCTGAGACATAACACAATAACATTCACAATGTAGTCATTAAAGAGTCTTGGTTACGAGGATATTATTCTCTCAATAGTTTTTTTGTCTTTTTTTATATTAGTTTTTCATATGTAGGCCAATTGGCCAAATCATATTAAATATTATGTTTCTTTAGTATAATTTTATTTATCATCTGATTTATCGTCATTCAAGGTTTGCAATTATAAGCTTTCGCATGACGCTCTGATTATTTCGATTCCAACAAAAAGAATATCTCTTTCTATATTTAGTAAATTGATGATTCAAACATCATACATGTTATGTTTATAACCACAAGATTGAAAAGATATTATAGTACATTATACACATTTTTGTTTAGGACCACAAAATTCAAAATTCTCTCTTTATTTCTTAACTTTGTGTCTAGTCAAACTAAGACACTTAAATTGGGACGAAGGAAGTACATCTCTATATTTAAAAATAATTTAACATAAAACTCCGTAACTAATCAAATTATATCATATAAATTGGAATGGAGAGGATAAGTATTTTGAATTTATGAAAAAGTGCAATTCTTTCTGTTAATTTATAGAGGAATTTATCCAGTGTTGATAAAAAGTGTTCAGTTTTATATTTTCTATCTTGACGAATGGTGATCCTTATTGCTGATTCTTTACATCAAATTTTCTCGGTTTATGATTTACTATTTACTGCTGGTGACCATATAAATTATACTCCCTCCTGTTCACTTTATTTGTCGTTTTATTAAAAATGAATTGTCCAAAATAGTTGTCAGGTTAGAAAATCAAGATATAATTAACTATTAGCTTCTACTTTTATTCTTACTCAATTAATGTGGAGAAAGAAAAAAAAATAGTATTAAATTGAGATTAAAGAATAAATAAGAATAATTTAGTCAAATTATCATTTCAGTAAGTGAAAGAAAAAGGGAAAAGAACGTCTATATCCCCTCAAACCAAATTAATTATCCGCCATTACCTCCATTACTTTTGTACCCCCAGAAAAAATTAAAACTATTTACCCGAGACTCTCCTCCCTCCCAATTATGATACCAACATGGTATATAAATATACTGAGATGGTATCATGAAAAATAACTTCAGTTCTTCTCTTAGTCCTCCATGATACCATATATAAATATACTAAGATGATATATCATGGATGATCATATTCGTTTATTCAAAAATGACACTTTTCTTGGGAAAAAAACTCTATGATACTATTGTCTTATATACATACATTGTGATGGTATCATGGAGGGCTGCTTCATTCCTTCAACGAGACACTCCTCATGACCATGATACAATCGTGGTATATAAATATATTGAGATAGTATTATGGAGGACTGCTTCAGTCAGTGGTTGACCCAGAATTTTAAGGTCGTGGGTGCTGACCTCCATTTAGAGTAAATTTGTTATCGATATAAAATTTTTCTACCGATCATAAAGTACTTTATAAGCGTAGAATTAATGAGATTTAGAGTAAAGTTGTTATCGATCATAAAATTTTGCTACCAATCATAAAGTATAAGCACAAAATTAATGTGAAACGATAAAAAAATATTAAAAAAGTAAGAAAATAATATATCCATTATCGATCATAAAAAGAAGGTAAAAATAATAATATATCGATCATAAAGTTTTGGTTGATAGGTGCTACTAAACTAATATATCCATTTTTTAAGAAGTTTCTACATAAATATATATAATTTGAGTCCGGGTCAATGGGTGCTCAAGCACCGGAAAACAGCATGTGGGTCCTCCCCTGGTTTCATTCCTTCTCTTAGTCCTCCGTGATACCATTATGATATATAAATATACTGCGATAGTATCACGAAGAAAGGCTATACTGCGATGGTATCACGAAGGAAGGCGTTTGAGCGAGGGAGTATGTCCGGTAAATAGTTTTGGACTAGAGGGTACATCGGGTAATTAGTTTAGAAGGAATATGAGACGGGTAATTAATTTGTTTTTGAAGGCTATTTCAGTTAGTTTCGCATAAAAATATAACAAATAAAATAGACGGGAGGGAGTAGTAACGAATATGTGTTTACTCACAACTTTTCTCGGTTAAGATATAGTGGTTTGGTCTAGTTTTTTTTTTTTTTACGAATTTTAACTTTCATTTCGACAACATTGTGTTTTGTTTTTCATTTTGAAATCCAAGTACAAAATAACATCCTCTAAAGATATAGCTAAGTGGTCACATGTTTTGCGGTTAATAGCTTTAGAAGAACTTGTAAGCATATGTAGGTGCATCTATGATTTTTTGGTGACATTATTTTAGCTAAGTTTACAAAGACTGCATCTATGATTTTTTGGTGACATTATTTTAACTAAGTTTACAAAGACTGCATCCTTAATCGACTTTTATATCTGGAGATAGGACCGACGCCGGATAAACATATTCCTGTAATCCAGTCGCGTCCATAACAATCTTACTGGGTGCTTCTGTTAGTGGTTTCCCTGTCCCCGGGACAAAAAACCAACGTTGCAACCATTGTACCAATTCAAGGAAAAAAACTCGGTAGACGAATAATGCCTTGTACCATGCTGGCTCTGTTAGATAGTTGTCTCCACGGCATGCGCTTTTCACAATTGATCTCGCACACTTTTGCACTGGCAATATGGAGCTATGCTCATTTCAACCTGGTACCAATCACAACATTTGACAAGTAGAGGGGAATAAATAACTACAGAACGCGTTTGAAGATGTAACTAACTAAATAAAAGTGTATGTCGACTTTGATAAAAGCTTTACATTTGAATCAAATTAAAGAAGTAACTTACATCTCTCATTACTTGATCTCTTCCAATTTGCCTTCGATTGTGAGCAATTTGCCTTTAGTCAGCTCAGATTCGATTATTCCTGGAGTGACAATTGTAATCCCAATTTGTGTCCCAAGTTCTACCCGCAACGTCTCGAAGAAGCTAATCATTGCAGCTTTTCTTGCCTGTAGTAATTAACTCCAAATTATACGTATACAAAACTAGGCATGAGAAAAATGTAATTCAAAGTCATAGCCAGATTAATATATACATTATAAAAGTTGAGTCTGGTGCAGCTACAAGTCTAGCTATAGAAGTGACTGCTATGATTTTGCCATTTGTCTCCTTCAAATGGGGAATGGCAAAATGTGTTGTATAAACTGCGCCCCCAGAAAAAATTATGGAATTTAATTTACGATTGAAGGTGCAGCATTGGTGACCAGATGTTTGAAGCATTGGTCACCAGATGATCCACTAAAAATTATAAACAAAATCATTTACATCTACACTTAAAACATATATAGTTGACATAATTTCTTTAATTACATAAAAATTATAAAATCTTCTTCACTTACATCTACCAAAGTTGCTTGTGGCTTCTTCGATTAATCGTTGGCAATCTTTAACTTTGGAAACATCAGCAGGCACAGGAATAACATGTGGAGATCCAAGCGAATTGGCCATGTCTGCTACTTGCTCAAGACTCTTGCGCCTTCTAGCGGCAAGCACTAGACGTGCACCTTTTTTAGCATATTCATAGGCTAAGTGCTTCAATTACATAACAAATTCAAATTAATAAACCAAGGATTGTGTTCCCGTCCGAAATGTTTGCCGTTTTATCAGCTGACGAAATCGGATGACAAATTGATTCCTTAACTAAGCGATTTGGGCTGGAAGCGGAACTCTAACTTCCAGCAATGGGTTCCCCAACTACTCCATAAGCCATTTGGGCTGGAAGCGGAACTCTAACTTCCAGCAATGGGTTCCCCAACTACTCCAGAAAGCGTTAGGATGTTGATTGAGTAAACTAAGCGGTAAGAAACATAAATACAGCTAGAGTGCAATAAAGGCGATAAAGATAGAATGAAGATATGAACAAATCAGTTTTCTGATACCTGGAATCTTTTTCTCTCTCACCGGACGCTATGAACACCATTGCTAAGGAGTTGACTCTCTGAGAAAGCTCGTTCTGGTCCTTAAGGTAAAGTTTTCATCCACCCACTTCAAATCTTCCTTAATTTGTTCCGATGATGTGAAAAACGTGAAAAATCTTGCTAGAATCATAGCCTTTTAACAATTCTATGTGCATAGATCTGTTGTTGTTGCTGTTGTGTTGTATGCTTGTGTGTCTTGTTGAATCATCCTTGTCGATTCCTGACCAAGATCTAAGATTTAAACTGTGGAATCTCTTCTTTTGGACTGGGTACCTCAATAATGTTTTCTCCTCTATTTCTCAGCTATTGTTAATTCTACAATGGGATGAGCTGAAAGGCTAATACCACCAGTAGTAGTCTTAGCAGCTTCTGAGTTACAGATTTAAACCTGCATATCGTTATACCCAGTGTTTTTGCCATTCCTGATTCTTAGATTAGGGACTTGATTTTTGTCTAGGTTCAACAATTTCCTCCCTGCACTAGGCAGTTCAGAAAAGGTATGAAAACTTGTTGTACCTTCAAAAACAAAAGCTAGGTTAGTCAAAAAATCCGCCAGTGTGTTGCCTTCCCTGAATTCATGTTGTATTATCACATTAAATCCCTCCATCAACTTCCTTATTCTGTCCACCATAGTGATAATACACCAAGAAATCTCCCACCTTCCTTCTATAATGTTCTTCATCATCAGGGAATCAGTTTCCACAATCAGAGGATGCAAATTCTTTTCGACACAGTAGCTTAAACCCTCCCGAATAGCCCTTGCTTCAGCCACCACATTGGTGTTTTGCCAAATCTCCTGGCATTGTGCATATAATAAATCTCCATTCCAATCCCTCACACAAAAGCCATAGGAACTAGGCCCGTGGAAATCTGACTTTAGCCTTACCTTACCTCCATGCTTGATAGCATTCCTTCTCTTCCATAATTCCCAAGTGATCATAACAAGGACTGCATGCAAAATAGGTTTGAATTTCTCAGCACAATTAATCTTCCACCAAGTCCTGATTGCCTGATGAATCTGTACCATGTTCATTTGAATGCCTACTGCACTCTTGAACACTCTCCACACTTCAGAAGCAAAACTACCTATCAAGAAATATATATAAAACATCAAACAAAAAAAATATTATTTTAATAACATTTCTCATAAGTTAATCTAAACTACAAATTTAGCCCTAATCGACCCATCTAAAAGTTGGGCTAGTTGGGCAGAACTGCACGAATATAAATAGGCTAAGGTATTAAATGGGAGGATTAATTTTTGACTATTTTATGACTAATTTTGTCACCCCTAATTAAAATCTACTTGACTTGATTATGTAAGTATATTTTTACACGACAACGCATAGATGTTGAACTCATCTAGTAAAATGTTGGCTGTTGAGGGAATCGAAAGTATGTAGAGACGTAGGTTACAAACCTCGCCAATACCAAAAGTGGCACTTGTGATGACAACAACTTTGCCAGCAACGGAAGCTGAAGTGAAGAAACTTGAGAAAGAGATATAGTGGCATGAAGAAGATGAGTGCTGTTGTGGCCATATGAGGTAAATAAGTGTCCAAAATGTTGTTAATCAAATCCAAGACAAACTCCATTGCTTCAGCAATAACCCTTCTTTCTTGCTTGAGTGGAGCCGATACAGTGGTTAAAAAAGGCAAAGTACATGGCAACAAGAAAACACACAATCCTTGCATGAAATGAAACTGACACGTAATGTTGTTATTATGTTTTGTTTAGAAAGAAAGGAATACGAAAGACGGAACGAGTGTGTAATATAAACTAGCAACTTTTTTAATAACTTTTAAAATTTTCCACACGTTGTTCGGTACCGTGTTGAAGCCCGGCTAAATTCGAATCGCACACTGCATGACCCGTTTCCTAGGGCAGCACTCCCAACAGAATTTTTTCCATTCCCAGAAGTTCGGACATGACATCAGGTCAAGGGTGGGGTATCCCAACCTTGCACTATAACCCATGTTGGTATATAAACGAGGTAAAGTGCAACTTTTTGTCTCCTCTGCTTTCTTTCCTTCCAAATCAAGAAAAAAATATGTAACAAAGTGACTTGGTACAGAAATGTAGAGGTTCAATACCAAGATAAATGGCATTCAGTTCCCTTCGTTAATCAACAATCTTAAGTTACAAGAGCTTACACCATTAGAATGTATCTGCCCAGAAAAACAGTTTTTCTTTTGATCTCAACTGTCAGACTCTTCTATCCACCTAATTACACTACACCAAAATGAAAAGATGGAAATTAAACCACTTCCTCTCCAGTGTGCATCTGAATTTTTCTGACATTATTCTTGCTAAGTGCAGTTTACAATGAGTCTGATCCTCAATCCACTTTTATATGTGGAGATAAGACGGGCGCCGGGTAAACATATTCCTGTAATCCAGTCAGGTCCAGAATTACCTTGCTCGGTGCCTCTGTTGGAGGTCTCCCTTGCCCCGGGATCAAAAACCAACGTTGGAACCACTCTACCAATTCAGGGAAAAATATTCTGTAGTAGAATAATGTCTTGAACCATGCTGGCTCTGTTAGATAGTTGTCTCCGCGGCATGCACTTTTCACAATTGATCTCGCACACTTTTCCACTGGCAATATCGGAGTCACGCTCATTTCAACCTGGTACCAATAGCAACAAATTCGATGGTAATGCCATCTTTTTGACAAATAGGAGAATAAATAATCGTAATGTGGTTGAAGATAAAATTAAAAGAATAAAAGTGCATGTCTAAAACTTTTAGATGATGAGGTGATCGCACAATTCAACAAAAACATAAGTAACTTACATCTCTCATTACTTGGTTTACTTCCAACTTGCCTTCCGTGGTTAGGAATTTGCCTTTGGTCAACTCAGATTCAACTAATCCAGGAGTGACAATTGTAATCCCAATTTGGGTCCCAAGCTCTACCCGCAACGTCTCGAAGAAACTAATCATTGCAGCTTTACTTGCCTGTAGCAACACCAAATTATATTCAAACTTAGCTAGGCATGAGAAAAATGTAATTCAAAGTCATAGACAGATTAACATACACAATACAAACTGATTCTGGCTGCATTCAAATAACCAGCTGATGAAGTTATTGCTATGATTTTGCCCTTGGTTTCCTTCAAATGGGGAATGGCAAAGTGTGTAGTATAAACTGCACCCCAGAAATTTATGTCCTGAGAGTATAAAATACGCCAAATTAATCTGATTTTGATTTCCAAGATGTTCATAAACCGAACAAACTCGGAGACATTTACACACTTTGTGCAACGATGAGATGCCCAATTAGCTTTTCTCAGGAGAAAAAGAGAATATGGTTACCATTGCAGGTGCAGCGTTGGTGACTTCTATAAGGTCCTCAAACATGTACAGGGGCGTCACAGCAGCATTGATCACCAGATGATCCACTACAGGAAAATTATAAACATAATCATTTATACTTAAAAGTTAAAACATAGTTGACACAATTCTTTTACATATAAAACAAGATCATTCGCAGTTTAATTTATTAATTTTCTACACTTACATCTACCAAAGTTGTTTATGACTTCTTCAATTAATCGCTGGCAATCTTCAACTTTGGAAACATCAGCATGCACAGGAATAACATCTGGTGCTCCAAGCCAATTGGCCATGTCTGCTACTTGCTCAAGACTCTGGCGCCTTCTTGCCGCAAGAACTAGACGTGCACCTTTTTTAGCATATTCATAGGCTAAGTGCTTCAATCACATAACAAACTCAAACTAATCAACCAAGGTTTGAAAAAGGACCAATATCTCTAATAATTATCAGTCTAGTAATTAAATATTTACACTAAGTTATATATACGGTTAGTGTAAAGGTTTTCTTTACCTATCAATGTAGTTAAAACTATAGGTGTAAAATGGATGGGTTTTGTTGAATTTGAATGGGTTAAAATATAGAAAATTACACCCAATTATCTTTTAAATGGGTGATCTTAAATTTTTGACCCCAGCTTGCCCCATGGGCAAAACTTCAAGGCCAAAAGTCACAAGTTTTTCCCAAAACTTGTTGAAAATTTGGCACCATGTATCATCTTATAGAAATTGACATAAAATAACCCTACTTTGTGATGTTGGCATTGAACAACCATTCAGACGTGTTTTTGGTTGTTAAATTGGTACTGCATAACCCAGTAAATGCCCATTAAAATAGGGATTGATATTGCAAAACCTGTCTCTCTTCCCAAAATTTAATTCTCTTTAATCCGTCCCCCCAAATCTCTCAAATCACAATCGAAAAAATCTTTCAAAGTATATCCATGTATCTACAACCAATATATATGTATCAGTAGCTTGTACAGAGGAAAAAAAATTGAGATTTTTTTACAGCGAACCGAGAGACCCAGGCGATAATTTCTTCAGAGATTTTGTTTCCAGTTCTCCAAATTCGATGAAAAGCACTCACGTTCTGAAGAAATTTGTAATATTTGGGGTAGATGGTGAAATACGACTGAATTTCGAGGGTTATTAACTACTTGAATTTTGAAGAATGTGTCTTTAATATTGTAAAGTACCATGTATACGTTCTGACATACATCAAAATTCGATGGGGAAAAAAATATTTTGTGAATTAGTGTTTTGGAAAAAGTTTGAGCTGAGTATACATTCTGAAATTCGAGGGGAAAGATACTTTGAAAAAGGTTATTAACGACTCGGATGTGTTTGTTGGGTCTGTTGGTGCCTGGTGGATATGTACAATGAATTTTCCAAGAATTGGTCATGTGTATAAGGTGTTTCATGGAATTTATGAACGGGATGGTGTTTCGGTGAACACAATGGTTTCTGGGTTGGTGAAGAATTGTTGTTCGCGAAGAGTATGCGGGTTATTGGTGATATGGCTGCGAGGAGAACACAGTTTGACTCTACTACATAGGCTGCATGTGGTACTTGCTGAGTTGCAGGAGTTGGGGAATGGAATGTTGATAAACTATTTGGCTGTTAAGATTGGGTATCATAGTCATGAGTATGTTCTTACTGGTTTGATTAGAACTTCTAAGAGTACCATGTATGCATTCTGATATAGATTTTGTGAATTACTATATACATTTAGATACACATCTTGTGAATTAACAAATATACATTCAACTATACATGTTATGTAGTAATAGATATACAATTGGATATACATATTGTGAAGGATTAGACAAATTTTTTATATACATATTGTGAAGGATTAGACAAATTTTTTATATACATATTGTGAAGAATTGATGCCTATAGAATTATCTTCAGTTATGTATACAAAGGATAAGAATGTATACAGTGTATCCCATACATAAAGTACTGGTTTATGTATATCGAAATACATCAAAATCATACAACGTATATCACACAATGTATACAATATATTTATATCACATATAAAAAGGTGATATTACTTTGGATAACGTCCCTATTATTACGATACTATTAATTTTAAGTCTGCCTAATATAGCATGATTTTAGGAGAGAATATTCTGCTCATGATTTTAGGGAATGGATACAACATTTTGACAACACTATGCCATTATTCTTAGGCCGCTTTTGCTAAACAAGTTTTGAGTAAAAAAAAAATGTCAATTTTATGCAAGACTTGTACCTACATGTCAATTCCCAAACTTGTTTTGCCCGTGGGCAAGTGTCAAGTAGAGTCAAAAGTTCAAGACCACCCACCACTAAGGCCGTTCTTGTAAATCACCCGTCAAAATGAATTAAGATAATAAATGAGCAATAGGTTACTTGAGCTGAAATAAATTGGATCAAAATGAACTTCTACCAGTCTTATAATGTGTTTGATTACCAAACAATTTAGCTCAACTTTTAGATGGGCTAGCTTATCTTGTCGAATTAAAATAGGTGGGTTAATTTTTGGCGGATTGAACGCATCATATACTAACATGACTTGATTATGTAAGTATGGCAACGCATAGATCTTAAATTAACTCATTTAGTAAACTGTTGGCGGTTGAGGAATGAGAAGATATATAGAAATGTTGGGTTACAAACCTCGCCAATACCAGAAGAAGCACCAGTGATGACAACAACTTTTCCAGCAACGTTTTCGCTAAATAGAGAACGGAAGATGAAGTGAAGAAACTTGAGAAATAGATATAGAGGCATGAAGTGGATGAGTGCTGTTGTAGCCATATGAGGTAAATAAGTGTCCAAAATTTTGTGAATCAAACCCAAGACGAATTCCATGGCTTCAAAGCTCTAATTCTTTCTTTTCTAAGGGAAGAGGGAGGACATATCTTGTGAACAGTGGTTAAAACGTGGCAGCAAAAGATATATAATCCTTGCATGAAATGAAACTGACACATACTCTTTCGAGTTCTGTTGAACTCCACCCATCCGCAAAGTTCCCTCTCTCTTTGACAATTGATAGAATTTTTTTTTACTATACTTAACTATTATTTCCTTCATCTCATTTTAATAAGTATGTGTTTAATTGAAACCAAAATTGAAGATTTTTATAGACTTGTAATATTAAATATATTATGATATTTAATGTGATTATAAAATCATGTTATTAAGGTTGAAATATAAAATTAAAAATTAAATTATTTTTAAATATTCAACGTCACTATTCTTTTGAGAACAACACTAAAAAAGAAAATGTTATGCAAAATGAGATAAAAAGAAGTAATATAATTGTGGAATGATCTTCACCTTTAACTAGAATTTAAAATTATCAGCCTCGATAATAGAAAACAATTAATAAATAATATTTTCTCCTTTAATAAATTTTACTACGATTTATGAATCTCAATTAATGAAGGCTCCAAAGGGAGTTATTGAGCATCAAATGAGGGGGGAAGAAAAAGAGTAAGCTTTTAGCAAATGACATTCTCATATCACATCTTTCATTTTTTGCGTCGGGAAACTACGTAGCATCACGTACGAGGTCACAATTCACCCAACACGATCATCCGAGGTGAACAAAAATTGGGGATCGGATGCGGGCGAAATTTCCGCCAATGGCTGAGATGTTCAGTCGACTCCCTCCCCCTTTGTGGGTGTCCCTTAATCATCAGGCTACCCTCGGATTCTTCTGTACTAACAGGACCAGGACAGCAGCCTCTTGCCTTGGTATAAAACCCTTGACCATGTTCCGAAGTTCTAAAAAATCTACAACTATTCTCCTCGAAACGAGTTGATTTGCGCGAGCAATTCAGCATAAGCATAAAAAGGTGAGTCATAGTCGTTGCGCTGCGGTCCATTTCCCGGCAGAAAGGGCGACAGAAGCAACCTTTCTTAGCGCGCTTTTCAAGCGCTTAGCTTCTGCTAGTGGCGGGGCGGGATAAGGCCCTCGGTAAGCTCGGATTAGCCTGTCAGGGTGAATGCAGGTAGTGGATATAGCTTTTCTTCTGAAGCATCTTAGTTCGTAGCTGTCGGTAGCTGCTTAGTCTCATCCGAGAGTTTAATCTCCTTACTCCTTACTTCTTTTTTCTTTGAAAAAAAGAAGGGGTTGACAGGTATTTAAAATTCTCTCAGCGAAAGCTCTCAAAATGGTTATTATGGTAATTGACTCATACAATATGCCCATTTGATATTGTTAAAGTTTCATAAAGCTATTGAATATTGTGCACATAAATGAGATATGTACTTGAAATAAATGTATGAGAAAATTAAAATATATTTGCAATACAGCGAGTGATTTGACCAATATATAGAATTGGACATCTTGAATTGACGTCGAATGCGACTTTATATATTTCCAACCTGTAATTATCCGAATTTTTTGGTGTTAAAATTTCTCATATTGATTGATAAATGGACTATTATTTTCTTAAATGATCTTGAATTAGCTCTTTCTGAAAGCTTTTTTTCTTAATAATAATGTTGAGAGTCATAGGGAATTGAATGACTATAAATAGGTAAACACAATATCTAAATTATTTATTTGGTTAAGTAATTACTCTGATAATTCTAATTAATTGTACTCCATTGAAGAAGTGCATAGAATTATACTCTAATTTTAGACTCACGACAAAATCCAAGGTGAGGGGCATGGTATGTTATTTGTTGATAACATAGTTTTGATACGAGATTCATGGCGGAGTTGACGCTAAATTGAAGGTTTGGAAACAAATCTTGGAATCTAAAGGGTTTCGATTGAGCAGGACAAAGACAAAATACATGGAGTAAAAGTTCAATTATGTAACGGTTGACGTTGAGGTGAAGCTTGATACCTAGGCCATCCAAAAGAAAATAAAGTTTTAAGTATTTTTGATATATTATCCAAAGCAATGAAATGGAGGATTGCTTCCGGAGTCTTGTGTGATAAGAATGTGTCACCAAAATTTAAAGTAAATTCTACAGAGTGGTGGTTAGACCAACTATTTTGTCTGCAATGAAATGTAGTTGATGTTCAGCCAAAAATGCATATATTTAATCATTATTTTGCTTCACTTCTTAATACTTTTATCGTCGTTTGTGTATAAATTATATTGCTTTGAGCTTATTACGTATTTTGTATGTGTAGGAAGATCGCTGGACGAAAGTAATTGGAAAAGAGATTATTTGATGCAAGTTTAGATAAGAGAATAAAGATCGGAGAATGGTCGAGCTCGCCTTGCGATTAGCTTGACGAGCCAAGAAGTTTAGCCTCACATAAAACAGTGAAGCGAAGGAAAAGGCAGGGAAGTGAATGTGCCAGTCCAAAAACATGCATGAGAGGGCTCGTCAACAGCCTCGCCAAGGCGAGCTCATAGACGAGCCAAGAAATAAGAGAAAATTTAGAGCTGGTTGGGCTCGCCTGTGATCCTCGCGAAGCGAGAGTTCAGACAAGCTAAGAAAAGTTTTCCAAATGAGTTTTGATTAGTTTATTTTATTCCCTACACATTCTAGGTCATATAAATACATCCTAAGACACATTATTTTGGAGATTCGACTAAGGAGAGAAAGGAGCCGTCGTGGAGCAAGGAGAATGATTCTGCAACAAGTTTTTCCTTTCTTCTTCCTACTTTACATTGTTGGTTATGAATTTTAGTATCGTGTTTTCACGTACTTTTATAAGTAGCTAATTCTCTAGGATTTTGATGGAACCTTTTGTAGGATGAATTCTTGTTATGTTTCTATATAATTGAGTCGTTGAATTTTTTCTACTTATTCAACTACGTGCTTATTTGAGTTGATTGAATAGCCATCGATTGATTGTGCCTATTTATTAGATGTTGCTTGAGAAAGAATGCATATTTAGGTTGTTTTTTAACAACGTCACTCCTAGATATATGAGAGATCAATATTGTAGGTTTAGAAGCGGGTTTGGAGATAAAGAAGTTTTGACGTGATCATATTGTGCGGTAAGAATTTGCTAGCTAGGGTTAGTTCGAGAGAATAACTCTAAAAAATTATTATAATTGATCGAGAGATAATTGCGGCAATTTAAGTGCTCACAATCCATAGAGAATAAATCGGCGAGATTATAAATAATGTAGCGAGAAGGATTCTGATAATTGGGAAAATCATAACCCTAGGCCTCTTTAATATTGAATTCAACTCATTCTCTTTAGTTGATAATTTCTACTGATTTATTATTTGTTAGTTAATTAGTTTGAAATAAAAAATTTAATCTTTATAATCCAAAATATTGTTCGAACTTGTCTTCTTAGTAATATTGAGCAGTTATAACTAATATTAGTTATTTGTGGGATTCGACTCCGAACTTTTAGACCGAATTATATTTGCAGCGACCGCTTATCCTTTATAGGACTACAGTTGAGCGTGATCAGTAGGCTAGTAAAGAAGACTTACCTTCAGAAGATGAAAGTTGTGGAAAAAATGATGCTGAGATGGATGTGTGGGCTTACTAGGAGGGATAAGATTAAAAATGATTATATTTGGGACATGATGAGAGTGGTCTCACTGGAGGACAAGATGCGAGACACAAGGCATATATGATTCAGGCATGTGAAGAGGAGGTACACAAATGTTTTAGTGCAGAGGTGTGAGATGTTGGCTATGGATAGTTTCAGGAGAGATAAAGGTAGGCCGAAGAAATATTGGGGAGAGGTGATTAGTTAGACATGACACAACTTCAGCTGACCGAAAACATGACCTCAAATAGGAGGTTATGGAGGACACAAATTAGGGTAATATGTCAGTTAGGTAGTTGCGTGTTGTATCACTTATCCTTATGTACTAATTGTCATAATATTACTCTTGTAGTTTCTTGTTATTCGATTTATGTTACTAATTAATATTTTTTGTACTTCTATTATCGTATTATTTTGTTGTAGTTACAATTCCTTTTAAGAATGATCTGGCATACTTTCCTTAGTGTTTTGATATGGCTTCTGCTCTCTTATTATTTTCTTTTTTCTCCGAACTATATGTTTTTACTTGAGCCGTGAGTCTATCAAAAACAAACTCTCTACCTCTAAATGTAAGGCTAAGGTCTGCGTATACTCTAACCTCCGCAAACTCCACTTATGAATTACACTGTATATGTTGCGGTTGTTGAATTTTCAAGGAGAAATTAAGAATTAAAAGTAATTACATGATATAATTACATCTATAAGGTGACTAATTATTATTTAGTATAAACATTTTTTATAAAAAAATACTTTTTACTAAGTAATTATTTTATTCTCCATATTTTCTTTTCTTTTTTTATCCACAGGGAAATTTCTCCTGGATCACTGTTGCGCATGAACAGAGCCCAAAAAAAGAGAAATAAAATTGTGGTGTGAGCAGTGTAAACAGATCACACACTTCCCCTCCACAAATCCAAATTTGTCAATTATCCGTTCTCATATTCCCCCTATCTTCTCTACCCCTTATTAACCAAAAAAAAAACCTCACTTCATATTAACCCCTTCAAAATCTCACAAAATCAACAAAAAAAAACATGATTATAAATCTCCCCTCCTCCTCTCTTTCTTGTTCTCTCTCACAATTAATTAATTCAAAACCACACATTTCAAGATTCCAATTTAGGACCAAAACACACTTCTCAAAATCTCTATCTTCTTCACTTATTCATTCCAAGAATCAATTTTTACATGAAAAGAACACAACCCCACTTGCTAGAAGAAAAACTTTCAAGAGTTTTGCAATTCCTGGACTTGATTTTGGTGGTTTTGAGAGTACACAATCAGTTCTTGAAGCAGTTGGTGTATTAACAGCTATTATTGTAGTTCATGAAAGTGGTCACTTTCTTGCTGCTTATCTTCAAGGTATTCATGTAAGTAAATTTGCTGTTGGGTTTGGTCCAATTTTAGCTAAATTTAATGCTAAAAATGTTGAGTACTCACTTAGAGCATTCCCTCTTGGTGGGTTTGTGGGGTTCCCTGATAATGATCCTGATAGTGATATTCCACCAGATGATAAAAATTTGCTAAAAAATAGACCTATATTTGATAGGGTGATTGTTATATCAGCTGGGGTGATAGCCAATATAGTATTTGCTTATGTGATAATATTTACACAAGTGTTGTTAGTTGGATTGCCTGTTCAAGAATCCTTCCCTGGGGTTCTTGTACCTGATGTTAGGCCTTTTTCAGCTGCATCTAGAGATGGATTACTTCCTGGTGATGTAATATTAGGTGTTAATGGAGTTGAGTTAGGGAAAAGTGGGCCTGGGCCTAGAATGGTGTCTGAGGTTGTTGATGTTATCAAGAAAAGTCCAAAGAGAAATGTGTTGTTGAAAATAGGAAGAGGAGAAGGGAGTGTTGATGTTAGAGTTACGCCGGATGAGAATTCGGATGGTACCGGTAGGATTGGAGTTCAACTGTCACCGAACTTCAAGATTTTGAAAGTTCAGCCTAAGACTATACTCGAGGTGTTTAGTTTCTCTGGAAGAGAGTTTTGGGGTCTTACATATAATGTTTTGGACAGCTTGAAACAGACGTTTATGAACTTCTCGCAAACGGCTAGTAAGGTATCGGGTCCTGTTGCTATTATAGCTGTTGGTGCGGAAGTTGCAAAGTCTAACGTTGATGGACTTTATCAATTTGCTGCTGTTCTGAATATCAACCTTGCAGTAATAAATCTCCTTCCTTTACCGGCTTTGGATGGTGGTACTTTGGCATTGATACTCGTGGAAGCAGCTAGAGGCGGAAAAAAACTTCCTTTAGAAGTAGAGCAAGGGATCATGTCATCCGGAATCATGTTTGTGATAATTGTTGGACTGGTCCTTCTTGTCCGTGATACTCTCAACCTTGATTTTATCAGGGATTTGTTATAAACAGTTGTTCATAATCTGGAAGAATTGATATTGAGAAATTTACAGACAACTTGAACATAGCTCTTCCTTATGAGACAAACATTGCAAGGTACTTGGCTTCTCCTTGATTTCAATTTATTTCAGATACATGGATATTCCTGAACAGTTATGTTGGTATCACTGGCTCAAAAGAGAAATACCTTGCTCGTTTCACTATACAATGTATATGGAAATTTATACAAGTACAATGCGGTTACTCTAATATTCTTAATGTTGGCATGGAAGCTGAGGAAACGGGGGAAGGAACTGGTCTAAAACTTGGCGTACTTGTGATAAATTTTGTCATACGTTTCGCTTTTGTCTAAAGAACCTAGTTTAACACAAAGTTGAATTTGGCTTCTCTTGTTTCTCTTTCCTTGAATTGTCTAGTGTAGCATTTTGTTTATGTCTCAAACTCTCAATTATTATAGATGATACAGATTTGGCTTCTTCCTCTTCCTCTTCTCTTGGACTGGTTGATTATGTAGGCAGGTTCATTTTGGTAGAAAAAATGTTGTATTTTCTTGTAGTTTGTGTGCTCTATATCGTACTTTCTACACTCTGATGATACATGATGAGTCTTATGCTCCGGTAATCATCAAGTTAAGAATGTTGTTAGCTGGAAACATGGTTATTACTGCAGTTAAGTCATGTGTATTTCATAATTTGGAAACGAAAAGGAGTTGTATAGAGGGGCTCACAACCAAAAGATGCACGAGCGAAGTTGCGAACTAAGGATTTGAAGTGTTTAAGGATAGAGTTACTTTTTATTTACAGGGTAGTTGGCAAGAGCTATAGCAGATGCCGTTGATTTGGAAACATACGTCAGGATGGTTTTGGAGGGGGGGGGGGGCGGGGTAACATCAAGCTAACGGTCCTGCTCCACTTTATACTAAGAGTGTTGTTGGGTCTAACTCCGTTACAAGGTTAGTATGCCAAGTAGCTTTAAATTTTTTTGTGTCGATGCACAAAGCAAGTACACCATGATTGCGTAAATCTTTGATCTTTATTGTTTTATGGTTCAAGTAATTTAACGAGATAACTAATGGTATTAGAGTATTCCCTCTACCTCAGCCCATGGCAGAGTTTGGAGAAGAGTACAAAAGTCAATAAAAAAATATGTTCTTTGCTTTTCATTCATTATTGTGTACAATATATAGTAATACGTGGTTATTGAGAAAGCTACAAACTAGGTAACTAATCTTTCTAATTACAATAAGAATATTAACTAACCAAATATAAAAGATATACAATGTTACAGTAATATTCTATCACACCCCCGTAGTTGAAGCGGGAGATTCTCGTACGCTGAGACTGGCTCGAAAATCATCAAAGAGTATGCGCGGAAGTCCTTTAGTAAATATGTCAGCAATTTGATACGGGAAGGAACATGAAGGACACGAACTTGTCCACGAGCAACTTTCTCACGTACAAAGTGAATATCTATTTCAATGTGTTTAGTGCGCTGATGTTGAATGAGATTGCCGGAAAGATATATCGCATATACATTATCACAGTAAACTAATGTAGCCTTGCGGATTGGGTAGTGAAGTTCCAACAGAAGGTTGCGTATCCAACAAGACTCAGAAACGACATTCGTTACTCCTCTGTACTCGGCTTTGGCACTAGATCGAGATAAAGTAGGTTGTTTTTTAGAAGACACAGTAACCTGATGTGGATCATCGAGTGTCTGGACATCCACCTCAGTCAGCATCAATGTTAGAGGTGAGACCAGAGATTAAGGACTTGTACATGTGTAAGCCAAAGTGGAGAGTACCTTGGACATATCACAAAATACGTTTGAGTGCATTCTATTGTTCATCCTTCGGGTTGTGCATATGTAAGCATATTTATTGCACGACATAGGATATATTTGGTCTCGTAAAAATAAGATACTGCAATGCTCCTACTAAACTGTGATAGTGAGTCGGGTCTACATATGGAGAGCCCGAAGAGGCATTAAGTTTGGAATTAGTGTCCATCGGTGTGGGGGCCGATTTACAAGACGTCATGCCTGCTCGTTCAAGAATCTCTTCGGCATAATTCCTTTGACAGTCAAAAGAAATAAATCATTTGCATGTCTCATAATAGCAATGCCCAAAAATTAGCTTAGGGGGCCCAAATCCTTCATAGCAAACTCAAAAGTAAGGAGTGACATAATGGATCGGCGAAGTGCATCAAAAGATGTAGTTAGTATGATATCATCAACATATAACAAAATGTATGCCATGTCATTACCCTTGCTATAGATGAAAAATGAATGATCAGATTTGTTATGTGAAAAACCGATAGAGGATACAAAATTAGCAAATCGTTGGTACCATACAAGAGGAGCATGTTTCAGTCCGTAGAGCGATTTCTTCAAATGACACATAATTTGGATGAACCGAATTCCTGAATCTCATAGGTTGATGCATATAAACGATTTCATGAAGGTCCCCATGTAAGAAAACATTTTTGACATCAAACTGATGAATATGCCATGATTTGGACAAAGCAATACTGAGAACGGTCCGAATAGTTGCTGGTTTCACCACCAGGCTGAAAGTTTCATCACAATCCACTCCCACCTGTTGAGACTTGTCATCACCTACAAGACGGGTCTTGTGCCTCTCAAAAGAACCATCAAATTTTTTTATGTCGAAAAATCCACACAGAACGAAGGTGGGGCGTATGCGCTGGCCGAGAAGCGGGATCGGGAAGACGGGGCGGGGGTGCTGGCCAAAAGGAGGCAACGGTATCGGGAAGCCAGGAGGGGTTGTTTCGAGGTTCCCGTGGCCGGGTTTGTTGACCCACCCGACAAGGGACGGTGGGAATTTGGTCGGTCGCCTGTGACGGTATTGACTGATTTTGCAAGTGATGAATTAAAAGGGGATTGATGCCATAATTTAAGAAGTCATAGGAATTCGGAGGTGGAGAATGCAGTTTGACAAAGGGGAATTAGGACTCATCAAGTCGTAACAGTTGTAAACTCGATGATTAGACGGGTAACCAAGAAAGACACACGGGGTGGAACGAGGTTGCAGCTTATTGATTTTGGTGGAAGGATAAAGGGTACCGCATAGACGTCCGAAAGTTCGTATATCCTTATAGGAAGGATCCCGAAGATAGAGAACTTAAGTGGAAGACTTGTGCTTGAGAGACTTGTTTGGGAGAATGTTCAAGAGATATGTTGTCATTGATAAAGTGTGATGCCAAAAATAAGGGGGATAGAGGCGTGGGCAAGGAGGGCACGGACTAAGTTATTTATGGTTTGTATTTTTCGTTCGGCTTTGCCATTTTGTGGAGAGGTGTGAGGACAAGAAAATCGAAAGACAAGACCGTTTTTGGCGCAAAAAAGTTTGAATTCTTTATTTTTGAATTCCCTCTCATTGTCACATTAAAAACATTTGATGTTCTTTTCAAATTGTGTCTTAATTAAAGTTCTAAAGGATTAAAAAATAGAATAGACTTGGGACTTATTGCCAATAGGAAAAGTCCACAGAAAGTTGGAATAATCATCCAAAAACAACATATAATATCGATGATCGGCCGTGCTTAAAATAGGAGAAGTCCATAAATCATTGTGTATGATATCAAATGGCATTAAAGTACAGGATGATGAAGAATAAAACGACAAATTGACATGTTTCTCAAAAACACAAGATTCACAAACAGAAGGGCAAGAGAAATGTTTGCAGTCAATAAATTTATTTTTGTTAAGGGAGCGTAAAACATAGTCTCCTGGATGTCCTAATCTATTATGTCATAAAACATATGAAATAATTGCAAAGGTCGATGGAGAGGAGGCTAGATGGACGACAGTGGTGGTGATAGGATAAAGGTCCACGATGCTATCATATCTCATAATTGGCATCCCTGTTAGAAGTCCTTTACAGAAAAAAATCAAAAGGATTAAATTCAAGGGAAACATTATTGTCGGTTGTGAAACGATGCACAAAGATTAGATTTTTGGTAAGTTTCGGGGCATGGAGGACATTCTTTAAAGATAATGAGGGTGTGGTGGGGGAAGGGATGATTGTCCCTAACCTCGAATGAGAATGTTTTGTCCACTACCAATAATAATATTATGATTTAAATTGCTCATATTGAAATAAGACGACAGAGTACCTTGGGATGCCGTCATATGAGATGTAGCGCCAGTATCCATGTACAAATTGTCGTATGGAATGTTGAGAGACATCGTGTTCATTGCCGCCTCAATATCCGTCGGTGCGTAGGTTGAAGGAAGAGAGACATGTGCATTGTATGCATGTTGTGGACGTGCGCCGAGAATTCTGGGCTGGGGTTGTCGGGCCGGATGTTGAGCCCACGAGGCCGTCAGGTAGAGGCAAGGTGGAGCAGTCCACGCGTGCTGGCCCCACGCTGCCCACGGTGGTACGCAACCCACGGCGGAGGCTGCTGCCATTGCTGCTGCCGCTGTGGGTGGTTGCCGGCCGGTAGGGGCCGCCTTCTGCCACCAGTGCTGCTGCTTCCTTCTCGGCCACCGCGGCATTTGCCGTAATTTTTTCCTTTGTTGTTATTCCGGGAATGTGGACCTCGTTTTGGATCATTGGCTTGTCGGTGATATGGGCCGGAAACCGAGCCCATTGTGTCGGTAGGTGGACCGTCTGTGGTAAGGATGGTGGCGTCGGCGGTGCTAGCGTTTGTCGCTGCTCGCTTGATTTTTCAGGTTTCTTCAAGGATATGTCTCGAACGAGCCTCGTAGAACGGAGGCAACATAGTGCTTTGTTGGAGGATTGTAGCGACGCCGTCATAATTTTACATTTAAACCCACAATTAGTTTTATGACCAACCGTTGATTTGTCACTGATGCACCGACGTTGGAGAGTTGATCGGCAATTATTTTATGTTCTTGACAATAGGTCGACACATTAGAAAAATCGTCGTGTTGAATGTCCTTAAATTGAGTTTCTAAATACAAGGCACGTTATGTCTTGTTATCATGAAAGATGCTTTCCAATTGCTCTCATGTTTATCGTGCAGTAGCATCGGTTTCAATTATTGTATGTAAAAGATCGTTCGAGATTGTGCCATAGATCCATTGTAGAACAACCACATCTAATCGTGACCAAAGTTCGTCATCAAAACCATCATGTTTTTTCCATGTGCTCGACAGTGGACTTGTTTTGAGGAGGGATGATGTGATCGATGACTTTGTACCCGCGACAATGGATCTTGAACAATTCCGCCCAGGAGGAATACTGAACTTTTTTCATCTCAAGGGTTATGAGAATGAAGTTCTTGATGTTGTTAACAGCAAGAACATGATGGAATTTAGGTTGTTCAGCCATTGAAAATTGGGGAGAAAGGTAGAGAGGGAAATCGAGAGGAATAAGAGGGGGGAGGTCGACGGCTAGGTAGATTGTAGGATTAGGGTTTAGCTGATACCATAAAGGAATATATTCCCTGTTTTTCATTCATTATTGTGTACAATATATAGTAATACATGGTTATTGACAAAGATACAAACTAGGTAACTAATCTTACTAATTACAATGAGAATATTAACTAACCAAATATAAAAGATATACAACGATACGATATTATTCTGGTAATATTCTATCCGTCAATACATCTAATATTCAGTATGAGTCCAAAGGTTGATTCCGTAATTCTTTAAAATAATTCTGAAATCCATGACTTGTGGTCAAATTATGTGAATACTCTATATTTATTTCTAGACCAACAATATTATATTTGCATTTTTCAAAATTTTCTCTTAATTATGTGTGGCTTGTCCCATTTCGCACGCATATAACATTGTTGGTCCTGAAAGAGTGTTATAGAACTTGCAGTTCACAGTCTTAGGTATATTCCTATCACATAGCAAGCAGTTATGTGATATCTTCATTTCAACCATACTATTCTTATGGAAGTCTAGAAATCTACTCTACTGAAGAAGGCGTGAATAGAGACATGAAATTCGTAGAAATGATCTATCTTCGCATCTCTATGCAATCAATGGTGTATTTTGGGCAACATATATGAAGGAGTACACACATCTTGGACCTTCATGGCAGTGACTAGCTGAAGTTTAGTTGCAATAGTTCGAACTTAGCTTCAGGACTTCAATTCTACAGTTTAAACTTTATTAGACTTTAGGATAGTGTCATTATCATCACTTTGATAATTTTCTGAATCTTCATTTAAACAGTAATATTATTCTACTGTTTTTGTTTATTTATCATATTGGAATATTATAAACATGGATCTGTTATCATGAAATTCCATCTCTGAAATTTGAAATTTCATGATAATATTAATAGCTATTGTTCGATAGCATGGCCAAAAAAAATGTAAATGGCTACTGTTTCTACATGTTGCTCGGCCTCTTTTTTTAGATGACTTTAATTTAGGCCAGCTTGTCCTGGCCCAGGCCCATATTCAAGACGACTCCTTTTTTTGGTCAGGATATACAAATGCAACCTGATTTGACACTGTCGTTTAATCTGTACCTGCTTTTTTAAAAAAAATTGCTCATATATGTCTGAAGTTGGGCCTGACAAATTTAAATCTCGAACAAATTACATATGAGTGAAGTTCATGTATTTCTGCTTGATTTTTGGCCAAAAATGGTTGGACTTCAGTATTTTTACCTGACTTCAGTCATATGTCCATGAAATGAATTTCGGACAGGAATATGAACTTTAGCTATATGAAATTAAATTTCAGACATTGTGTCTAAAGTTAAACTTTGTCAAGATAACTTCAGACACTGTATATTTAAAGTTATCTCGAAGTGGTTATACATACAAAAAAAAAATGAGTACACAAATTAAACGGCGACGTTAAAATCGGATATCCGTGCCTTTCGCTCTCATATTAGTGAGATTGCTGATAATCCGATAATCATTGTAGAAATAAAGAACATAATCCATAATGGAGCAGATAAGTCATGCAAATATCACCCAGATTACAATAATTCTTGATTTAATTCAAGGAATAAGATGGTGAAATTTCATTTTATGTTAGTCAATTAATTATGTTCAATAGTTTAATGCGGATGAAAGATTAATACTCTGAATTTAAAATGATATTTTTTCCTAGACCATCTTTCATCTTTCAATATTTACAAAATTCATTTTATTTTCCTTTAGGTATTTGGAGTGTATTAGTGAACCTATTTTTGTATCTCCGGTGCCATTATTTATCATCTTCCAGTTCTCTTATATTGCTTTACATTGTGGAATAAAATTGTATCTTGATACATATACAAGAAATTTTATAATGATAATTAGGAATGTTTTTTTCATTTCTCACTCAGTGTTTGGTATTTTTATTGAGGCCTAATTAAATTCGAATTCGGGTCAGGAAATCACATTGGGGGTAGAACTCTTCCTAGCAAAGGTGACTCCATACTCAGGGCTTGAATTCGAGATCTCTGCTTAAAAATAAAGGAGTACTTACTACTTCACCGCAATCATAATTTGAAATGTTAGATCTCTGTCTTTTGTTCTTTAACCGAAGTCTGTTCGGATAGGTTCAAAAAACTGAGCCCAACATCCTCCTTGTCATATTAGTGAGATTGCAGCTATTGGTAATTATATTATAGATATTGGTTGTAATACCACATTAATCCAGTTAAATATTAAAATTCTACAAACAATACTTTTTAGTTTAATCCAGTCCAATATATTCATGCGGATAAAGATGTATGCTCAAATTTAAAATCAAATTTGTTTGTCCTAAATAGTCTTTCATATCGAAATTCTACAAAGAATACTTTTTAGTTTACATTACAAAATTCATTCGATATTGTCTTATTTTGCTTTATATATTTTAAACAAATTGTGAACAAAAACGACATAAATCCATAAAATAAAAACATTTTATGGCCATCATTTTCATCTTGCATTTTCGGTACATCGGAAAAATTATTATTTTTGGTTTCTCACCTAGTAACAGGTATTCACTTTGGTAAGACTTTATAGGGAAGCTCTTCATGCTCAAAAAAAAGTTTCAATACAGAAATTGAACCTGAAACTCTGGTTAAATGTGAAATGATACTATCTATCCAGCATAACACTTGATTACATAAAAAATAAACAAAACATCCTCCCCTCGCCTACTTAGGAAAAAACGTTTCATATCAAAAATTAGTTTATTACATAGCCGAATCTGAAATCTCTGATTAAGAGTATAATGGTCCTATCTATCCACCGTAACACTTGATTACATAATAAAATAAAATAAATCCTCCCCCGCCCCTCCCAAAAAAAACAAGAAGAGAAAGATGAACCCCACTTACCAAATTTGAAAATAATTTCATGAAATTATCATCTTGCAAGATTAAAAATGCAAAAGTTGGACAATTTTGGAACTTCCTTTAAGGTAAGTGAATAAAGCATGGACCAAGAAGGGCGAGCAAAATATTGAAGCATAGAGCTTGCAAGCCGGGAAGCTCACCCTATAAATACTCACCACCTCTCCTTCTCTCCTATCTCACTTCTCTTCTTCATACACACTCCATTCTCCAACATTTTCCTCTTTTCTCCATTTTCATATATGCCTTTCTCTTATCCACCCCCACCCCCCTAATTACCACCCACCCCACCTCCATCTAGTTTCTTTCATCCCAATCACCCCAAAACATTTTTAATTTCTCTTCTTGAACTTAGATATCATCCCCATCTTCTAGTTTTCTCTTTCTCATTCATTTCCTCTTCACATCTTTGTCTTTACAAAAATCAGCCACAAAAAGAAGAAGAAAAACGTTTAAGTATTATGAATTAATCTTTGTCCCTCCATATCAACCAGAGTTTTCATCTTTGTCCTTCCATATCGATTGTGAGTAAGCTCATCCTCATACACGGCCACAGATATTTGAAAAACGTTTAACGAGTATTTATTTATGAATTAATCAAGCCAGTGAAAACAAGATATCAGATGGTTATAATTAAAAAACAGTGTTTATGTCTTAGCTTTTTTTTTTTCGCAGGAAAAAGGAAGGGTTGATGGCCCCAGATGATAGAGGAATGAAGAATGGTGGAGGAAGAAACGGAGGAGGAAGCAGGCAGGCACTAAAGAAAGGGCCATGGACAGCAATAGAAGACGCGATTTTAATGGAGTACGTGAAGAAACATGGAGAAGGGAATTGGAATGCAGTTCAGAGGAATGCAAGATTGATGAGATGTGGGAAAAGTTGTAGGTTAAGATGGGCTAATCATCTTAGACCTAATCTTAAGAAAGGTGCATTTTCTCCTGAAGAAGAAAAAAATATTATTGAGCTTCATGCTAAACTTGGCAACAAATGGGCTCGCATGGCTGCTCAGGTTGATTCTTTTTCTTTCTCTTTTCATATGTCTTTCGTTGTTCTACCATGTATGTCCTTTGGTCTTTTTTTTTTTTTTTTTTTTTTTACAAATTAACCATCTTCATGCATATATATATATATATATATATATATATATATATATATATATATAGGATCTTGTATGTTTCTATTTTCTAACGTTGAATTGATTTTACAAACCAAACTAATCATTTTCCATAAAGGGATCCCTTGGAGAGTTTATTAATTATGTTCTTAATTCATTTGTTTTTGGTCTTGTTCTTATCCCCATGCGTGTGGAATTTTGGGTTTAATTTGTTATAGATTGAGTAATAGAAGTTTCTGGACAGGTATCTTACATTTTAATAGAATTCTTATCACTATTACAATAATTTCTATTAAATCGAAACTTCACTTTAGAATTGACCTCATTAATTAACTAGTCCTTTTTTTATTTTTTGTCTTTTGATCAGATTGTCTAATTTTATTTGGTGTTAATTCCATGAACAGTTACCTGGAAGAACAGATAATGAAATCAAGAATTACTGGAACACAAGACTAAAGAGAAGACAAAGAGCTGGTTTGCCTATATACCCTCAAGAATTACAATCACAAAACCAACAAGAAAATAATCAACCCCAAAGCCTTGTTTCTTCACCATTTGATTCCCAG
The DNA here is from genome assembly GCA_029783415.1 of Anisodus acutangulus. Taxonomy (NCBI): domain Eukaryota; kingdom Viridiplantae; phylum Streptophyta; class Magnoliopsida; order Solanales; family Solanaceae; genus Anisodus; species Anisodus acutangulus. The sequence continues at coordinate 57,875,006 of CM056491.1, forward strand.
AGGGCAACTTATAACAATCCTCCCTCTCTTTCCCTTTTGGATATCTTCAATCCTTCAATTATGAAATCTCCTATTACACATCAATTCCCCCTTAATTGCAATAACATTTTTCGCAATCCTCCTAAAGGCCTTTCCTTGACACTGCCGTCATCTATGAGAAATTCACAATTTTCGTCACTGCCAACATCTGTGCCTAATAATAATTTTGATCACGGCTTGTCCAATTCAGTGCCATCATTTCAACAGAACTATCCAAATTTTAGCTTAACAACAAGGCCTTTAATGGGGATTCCTTCGAACCAAAATAAATTAATATCCGGTATGGATATTAGTACTATTAATTACCCCTCAAGGCAATCATCCATGCCTGTAACTGCATCATCATCTGAGAATACATGCAGTGATTTTGGTTCAAGCGATGCTAATAATTACGCAAATGTTGCTGGATTATCACGAGGAAATAGTGGATTATTGGAAGATTTATTGGAGGAGTCTCAGACTTTGACTAGGGCTGTGAAAATCGAAGAGAATAATTATCTTGATTTACAGGAAGAAGCTGATGATAACAAAGGAAAATCATTGTGGGAAGATTATGGATTAGTGGAAGAAGAGGCAGGAGATCAAGATGAAGCCATTTTAACTGAAGAATCAGTTTACAGCTTTGCTCATGGTAGTGATGTCACCCTGAATAACAACTCTGACAGATTAATCCCTGATCCCAATTCATCTGCAGGTAATTGTTTAACCCAAAAGGGCCAAAAATGTCCGTAATTTATTGAATTTGATTTATTTATGTCTTTCGTTAATCTATCGACACATAGAAGCTCTGGGTTTTATCTTTTATCTCAAATATACCCTTAACTCAAATGTTCCATCTTATAAAAAACAATTCAAATGTTCCAAATATGCGCTTCGCATTAATGATGAAAGCCAATGTTGGTGTATATTTGAAGCTTTTTAATTGCTTAGGGACATGTTTTAAATTATTACATTTGTTGTTGTATATCTATCAGAGCAAATAGACAAAATCTGCAGTAATTCTATGTATATCTATTCTTCATAAACCTATCGGCTCATAGAAAATTTCATTGTTATCTTCTATTTCAAATATACTCCTGAACAATTCAAAGGTCCAAATATTCCACTAGTGATGGATGTCATATCGAATATATTTGACATTTTAATTGGATATGTAGGGGTACAATTAGACTCTTTCAATTGTTTAGCGGTATGCTTCAAATTATTACATCTGCTATTGAATATCCCCCATAGTAAATAGTCAAACACCGCAATAATTATCTTCTATCTTCTCTTATAGCATAATTGTTTTATAACATGACTAAAATAACTTTGATTTTTTGCTTGTTATAGGGATATTCTTGAAAAAAGAAGGTTCATTACAAGGAATTAATCAAGTGGATGAGGATATAATGTGCCTTCTTGATAATTTTCCGCTAGCTGTACCAGTTCCAGATTGGTATGACGAAAGGGATGACAAAAATAATTCAAATGGGAAATCGTCAAATGTTGATATTAATCACAAAGCTGAGAATCAGGTTGAATCCAAGTCACAAGTGGTGATAACAACCTCATCAGGGCCAAAGAACCATGATTGGGAACTAGGAGGATGTTGCTGGAACAACATGCCTTCTTTTTGTTAGAATACATAAATTACATTGATATATATTAGGTATAAAAAAAGGGCAAATATTGAGGGATTTTGATGTCACCTCTCTTTCCTTTTTTTTTTTGTTTAAAAAAAAATTGCCTTAGGTTAAGATATATAGGTACATTTGATGATCGGTCATTTTGATCGTCCTGGATTAATATTTGTTGTATTTGGACTATGAAAGGTGAAAACTCCTGTTCTGATGAGATAGAGATTGTCTAGTTTTTAGGGTAATCAGTCCAGATAGTTGTCTTCAGAACAACAGTCAAGAGTTGTTAAGCTTGTTTAATACTATATTGTTGGTTTGTGATGAATATATCTGGGAAAAGTTAATTTATGTTGTCCATTGAGATGAACTAATTTCTTTTTCTTTTGAGAATTACGGTTCTGGTGCCAAATAGTTGGGACACCGCGTCGGAAGTATATATGTTTGGTATGACGAAAATTATTTTTGTAACAAACTAAGGCAGAAATCATCTTCCTTCATAATTGTCTCAACATTTAACATTATATCATTGTTTCGGATAATATTGACATTTTCAGCTTAACTCTGCAATTATGCAAGAGATTTTCTTCACAGTTCGAACTTGTAACCTCGTGATCACATGGCAAACAATTTTACCAGTCAATTTCTCTAGACAAATTAAAGTCGGAAAATGATTTTTAGAAAATAAGTTTTTATAAAAAAAAAATGTGTTCAGCATATATAACGAAGGGTATTGCCCCTTAATTAGTCGGAAGAAATTGTTATAGTTATATGTAAACTATTTAAAAACACATTTACTAGTTTTCACTAATAAAAAGGGACAGACCACTTGACACAAGGAGTCATAGAACAACGGTCAAGCGGTTATGCTATTTACTTCGTCTGTTATATAAAAATGTCATGAGCGAATTGTTAAAAGTTGTTAATTTCGTTCATTATTATTATATTAAAGAAGTGTTAGTAACATAATTCTTAGTTATTTCTTAAAAAAGAAAATTTAGAACTTGTAGCGTTTTCCTAAACTCGACCCAAGTGAACCTGCAACACTTTTAGTTACTTGAATTGATCCTTTGTTAATAACTAAGAAAGGGAAGTTAAATGAAACTCTAAGGAAAAATATTATTGTTTAATCAAACTGATAGTGAATATATTTCATATATATTCACAATATATTCTGTAATTAATATTTAGTGTAATTAATGTAAAATAGATATTTTAATTCTATTAGGACTACAATTATAAACTCTATATATATTACATTAATAAGAGAACTTCATCAAGGAGATTTACACTATTCTACATGGTATCAAGAGACAAAAATTCCTCCCCACCCTAAACCCTAGTGTGGCCACCGTACCCCTCCCCTCCGCCTCCCTCTTCCGACTGAAAATCAATCGTATACAACCCCGTATACCACTGCTCCTTCGTGATATACAACTCGTATACCCTGCTCCTCCCTGGTATACAACCTCTTCTCTATATACAAACCTATATACCCCAGATATACCGTGATATACAGCCCCCAATCTCTGCCCTTCTTCTCAAAACGAACCTATAGACCACTGATATACAATGATATACACAACACCCAGCCCCATTTTCCCTGTTTTTGGCCTGTATACATCAGGTATACATGCGATATACACCACCCGGGACACCTCTCACCCACGCAGAACTGTATATCGCTGTTATACTGCTGATATACGGCAGCCCCTAACCCGATATTCTTCCAAATATTTTCGGCTACCCTAATGGATTCTCCCGCTTCCGCTTACTCAACTCCTAACGTTACAAATCCTCCTCCCTCTTCCACCCCCACTACTTTTCATCCTGCTTTCGCCATAACCAATATCAAGAACTTCATACCGTTGATTCTTGATCAGTAGGATGGACAATATGCGTCATGGGTATTCATGCATGTGCTTACAACGTGCTTGACCACATTGATACAACATATCCCCACACTCTCGATGTCGACGATGTGACATGAAGGCACCTTGACGCCATCGTCAAATAGTGGATCTATGGAACTATATCTAAGGACTTACTTCATATTATTATGAAGACCAGAGCTACGGCCCACGAGTTATGGACACGATTGGAGGAGATTTTTTAAGACAACAAACATATATGTGTCGTGTATCTTGAGGAGCAATTCAACACCACCCGTCTTGAAAATTTTGCAAGCATGGCTCATTACTACAAACGTCTAAAATTGATTGCCGACCAATTATCTAATATGGGCAACCCTATTTTAGACACAAAGATGGTTCTGCAATTAATTAATGGTTTATCGAAAGGTAATTACGACACCCTTGCTACAATGATCCAACAATCTGATCCCTTACCGAGCTTTAACAAGCCCGGTCCCAGTTGCTATTAGAGGAGACGAGACGAGACGAGCAAAATTGGATGACCACAATCCGACAGCTTTGGTAACTGACATCACCGTAACACCCACCACCACCTCCGACCGGCAGACACATTCCGACCCCCCTACCGCAAAACAACTACGGTGGTAGCAGATGCAAGGGCCACGGGGGTGGCCGAGGAGGAAAAGGTAGAGGTTGTGGAAATTGGGCCAACAATTCGAGCAATTCACTACAGGCCCAACAACCACAACAGTGGGTTGGCCCACTACTCTGGCCACTGTACGGTAACTGGGCCTCACCTAGCATCAGTTTTCCAGTGGCCCAACATCTTTAGTGGGCCCATTAAAGGCCCAATATAATGGGAGCACACCCAGCAGCCCGCTAGACAGGTCCAGTTCACCAGGCCCATTTCATATCGGCCCAACAGCCGACGGCAGGACTAGTACTAACAGATTTGGGCCAGGCATTCGGTACTTTCAATATTCAACAGCCCGACGATGCATGGTATATGGATACAGGTGACACGTCTCATCTCACCAACAATTCTGGTAATCTTCTACAACTACGTAATTTAAATACTCATCAATCTGTTATGGTCAGAAATGGTCATCGCATTCCAATTCAAGGGTTTGGCCACACACTAACTCCACCACCGCACCTCCACTACTCTTTTAAACACGTCCTATATGCCCCTAACATTATCAAGAACCTAATATCTGTTATAAATTTGCCACTAATAATTATGTATCTATTGATTTTGACCCGTTTGGTTTTTCTGTGAAGGACCTACGTACGGGGAGATTTTTTACGAGATACAATAGTGTGGGGGACCTCTATCCTTTCCTATCCACGTCTGATGCCTGTGTCACTCCACCCACCGCTCTAGTTGCAATCTCTCCATCAAGCATAGTAGACTTGGTCATCCAGGGGCTCATGTTTTTTATTTTCTTAGAAACCGCAATTTAATTCAATGTAATAAAGGGAAAATTTTCCATAGTTGCTCCTCTTGTCATCTAGGAAAACATGTTAGACTTCCGTTTACGTCTTCTTTAAGTATTACTTGATCTCCCTTTCATATTATTCATATAAATCTATGGTCATCTCCTATATCTAGCAACCTAGGTCATAAATATTATTTGGTATTACTGGATGATTTTTCTCACTTTCTTTGGGTCTGTCCGCTTAAACTTAAGTCTCAAGTTTTCTCCAAATTCCTTGAATTTCATACTTTTTTTAAAACACAATTTGAAAAAGTCATCAAAATGTTTCAATTTGATAATAGTTGTGAGTTTAATAACTCTTTGTTTCATAACTTTTGATCGGCTAATAGTATGGTTTTTTGTTTCTCCTTCCCCCATACGTATCCTCAAAATAGTAAAGCCGAACAAATTCTCCGCACCATTAATAATATGATTCACACCTTCTTTTTTATGCGTCTCTCCCCCTACCTTTTGGGTATATGCGTTAAAAATGGTAGAATACATCCTTAATATCATACCTACCCATACGATCCAAAAGAGGACACCCACCGAAATCCTCTATCATCGGATCCCTTCCTATAATTACCTTCGAGTTTTCGGTTGTCATTGTTACCCGAATCTTGCCTCCACGGTACCTCACAAATTAGCACCTCGCTCCACCCCTTGCGTCTTCCTAGGTTTTTCGTCAAACTATAGGGGGTACTTGTGCTATGAGTTATCCACAACCAAAGTCCTAGTCTTCCGACATATCACGTTTGATGAGAACGTCTTCCCGCTTGCCAACATCCAAATATTCCGAGCCATTGACTACGGTTTCCTTGATGACTCAAACACCTCTCATCTACTTTGAAATGCACTATATTGGCCAAATTCCAACCCGTCACCCACAACCCTATCTACGAGACCCACGGCCATGTCACCCATCTCGTCGGCCCCACCCATTACCACCACTGCACAATCTAATTTACCCACTGCCCAACCTAATTACACAACTGTCCAGCCTAGTGACAATAATTCCTAGCCCACTACCACACGACCCAGTGGCTACACTGCCCAGCCTACTTCTTCCTGGCCTAGTCCCGCAACCATCCAGCCTAACCCGCAGTCCTCACCTACCGCCCCACTTCACCCGATCCATCCCCCAACCCACCGTATAAAAACTCATGCACAACACGGGATTTTTAAACTAAAAGTCCACTTTAATTTGTCCACTCAAACCATCTCCCCGCTACCTAATTGGAATGCGGCCATGCGTGAGGAGTTTAATGCGTTTACTTCACAGCGCACTTAGGACCTTGTTCCGCGACCTGAGGGAGTAAATGTTATTTGTTGTATGTGGCTATTTTGTCATAAGTTCAGAGATAATGGTGCCCTTGAACGTCACAAGGCCAGACTTGTGGCAAATGACACATGGCAACAAGAGGGTGTTGATTGTGGTGAGACTTTCAGTCCAGTGGTTAAGCCAACTACCATCCGCACGATTTTGAGCATCGATATGGGGAAGAATATATGCATCAACCGCCATGTTTTGTGAATCTGAAGGCTCCTTATCATGTTTGTCTTCTTCATAAGTCGTTATATGGGTTGAAACAAGCCCAGGGCTTGTATGAGCGATTTTCCACTTACATCATACAGATCGGCTTCGTGTGCAGCAAGAGTGATCATTCATTATTCATTTTTCATCGAGATACTGACACAACTTAGTTTATGTTATATGTGGATGATATTGTACTGACAGTTTCTTCAGATAGACTAAAGCACGAGATCATTGCTCTACTCAAGTCCGAATTTGCTATGACTGACTTGGGTAAGTTGAGTTTTTTTTTGGGGATATCAGTGATCAGATCCACACATACCATGTTCTTGTGACAGCGCAAGTATGCAGAGGAGATCGTCTACATAGCTAAAATGGGAAATTGTAAGATCATACCTACTCTCGTCGACTCCAAGTCCAAACTCAGTGCAGATAATGGGGATCCGGTCAGCGATCCCTCTCTTTATAGGAGTCTCGCATGTGCTCTTCAGTATCTCGCCTTCACTCGGCCATATATTACATATGCGGTTCAGCAGGTGTGCTTGTTCATGCACGCTCCTAGGGAGCCTCGCTTTACAGCTCTTAAGCGTATCATTCGGTACGTTAAGGGTACTCTTAACTATGGACTTCATTTATATCCCTCCGCACCGACTAGATTGCTCTCTTACACAGATGCAGATTGGGCAGGCTGTACGGACACTCGTCGCTCTATGTTCGGCTATTGTGTATCTTTGGGGGTTAATATTATATCGTGGACTGCCAAGCGGCAAGCCACACTTTTCCGTTCGAGTGCAGAAGCAGAATATCGAGGCGTTGCGAACGTTGTTTTCCCATACGTAAGGCATTATTCGTTTACTGTGGTAACATATCTGTTGTCTACTTGTCTCATAACCCGGTTCAGCATCAGCGAACCAAGCATATTGAGATGGATATTCACTTTGTTCGTGAGAAGGTTGCAATGGATCACGTTAGGGTGTTGCATGTTCCTTCTTCGTATCAGTACGCAGATATCTTCACAAAGGGGCTTCCTCGGCAATTGTTCCTTGACTTCAGATTCAGTCTCAATCCGGCCTCCTCCCGCTCCGACTGAGGGGGTGTGATAGTGAATATATTTCATATATATTCTGTAATTAATATTTAGTGTAATTAATATAAAATGAAGATCATAATTTTATTAGGACTACAATTATATACTCTATATATATTACATTAATAAGAGAACTCATCAAAGAGATTTATACTATTCTACCCGAACCGTCTGAAAAATAAGGAGCGGCATCAGGATACACACACTCACAAATCCATTTGTACTGATTGGTATATGTCTTGCTCCAAGTATATATGAACCATTTATTAATTATTTGTAATGTGTGCTTAACTACCTGTACTTTCTATTAGTTTAATTAATTAGTTATTTCTTTCTCCATTATAGCCCCAATACGAAAGACTTGGATAACATCCTTCTTTATCCGGAATCTCGCAAATATATTGTGATGTGTGTCTTTACTAAATTTAGAATTTTAATGATGTCATATATACATATTATATAATATAAATTATAAGAAGCCCATTGCCAACTACTCCAAATTACTTAGGTACCAAGACGTCTCTATTTTTATCCCCTATTAAAGGTTCATGTATACCATCAATTCCCAAATCATCGCTCACTTTTTATTTCTTCTTTATTCCATTTCTTTTATTTTCTTTTTAAAAAAAAAGTCAATTAGCCAACCTTATAACAAGAAAAAAATACTACTTGGTGACGGAATTGGCATGTTTCATGTTCTATGTCATTGTATTTTGATACTTTATATTGAAACTTTATTAATACAAATTTGACGTTAGGATATGCTTTTTAGGGTTTTAGGGATTGTGTACGATACATCAAAGCTTTGCTAACGTTATGCCCATAAAACCATAGGATATATGGAAGATATTTCATTCGTTATCTTGACAATATAGGCATTATTTTTTGGATTTGTGTGCATCATTTTTTAAAGTATACAGAAATTTAAGTCCATAAAAAAGAAAGAGAGAGAAATTTATGGGCGATGTAATCTATCGTCGTGAAGCTTTGAAAATCCACCGATTTCTTTCAAATCAAGCTACATTGAAATTGTTTCATACGAAACATAAAGATTTATCTCTACTTCGTAGTGATCACTATAGAAATTAAGTATCGAAAAAGAGTTTAAAATGTCCTTAAACTATACAAAAGTGAACAAAAATGCCCTAGGTTCATAGTTTGGTAAAAAAAATGCCTCTATTGTTACTTTATGAGGTCAAAATGTTCTTTTCCTAATAAATATATTATTTCTTTTCTTTTTAAATATTTTTAATAAAAATATTATTTTTAAAGAAACCTTTTCTTGTTTCTTTTCTTTTAAAATACCTTTAAGTAATAAAAATAAGTGCCATGTACTTTTTTAGCTGATATAATAGTTAGGTCATATATATAAGATCATAGTAACCTCATCATTAATTTTCATTTAGAAAATGATAAAATCCCTTTTCCTAATAAAATAGGAAATATTTTTATTTCTTTATCTTTTTTGAGTTGAAGTAGGATAAAATTTGCCGATATAATCCTTGGTTTTAAAGTTAAGATACAACAATCATAATGACATAAAATAAGAAATTTTATTACATTGCTTCAAATCACAAAATATCTATAAGATATCGTCGATGGAGTTATTGTTGACCTTTTTTTTCATTTTAACTTTAAAACCAAAAATTATATCAGCAAATCTTTATCCTACTTCAATTTGAAAAGATTAACAAATAAAAATAATTCTTATTTTATTAGGAACAAAAAAATTATCGTTATCTAAATGAATATTAGGGATGGTGTTACTATATATATATATATTATCAGTTAAAAAGTACATAGAGTGTTCTTATTTTAATTGATAAAATGAGATTGAGAAGAAAAAAGCACTTAACGCTTTTTAATTAGTTAAAGGAATTTTAAAAGAAAAGAAACAAGAAAATGTTACTTTAAAATTAATATTTATATAAAAAATGTGTTTAAAAAGAAAAGAAATAATATGTTTATTAGAAAAAGGGCATTTTTGACTCAATCAAGTAATAATAGGGGCATTTTTGTTCAATTTGGCATAATTTAAGAAAAAATTTTGACCAAATTATGAACGGATAACATTTTTGTTCAATATTACATAGTTTAAGGCCCTTTTCCGATAAAGTATCAATGTGTAAGTTAGAACCATGGTGAAATGATTCCAAATAGTAAACAAAAAAATTCACCAATTTTGTTAACCCGCCCCTGATCTCAAATTAAATAAACAATCTCTCTGTTATTTTGATTTTCAAGTCAAGTTTTACACGTATATATGTACCCTTCTCTTTTCCCCAAAATGATAAAATTTCCAGTCTACACTAATTAAAATAACACTACACGTTTATGTGGGAAAAAAGGAAAAAAAAAAGAAAAATTATTTTCGCAATGCCCAAATATGAGGGAGGAGGAAAACGAACGGGCCATGCAGCTCATGCAGTGATGGATTGTACTGTACTAGAATATGTCAGGTCTATTTCTTGTAATATAGGATTTGATAATTATGATAATATATAATTTGCAGTCCTATTAGAATAGGGTTACCATTTACCCTATTAGACTAGGAAAATGAGGATTTTACCGCTATATAAGGATGTCATTATAATGAATGAAAATATAAAGAATTATCTCATTATTCTTGTCTCTCTAAATTCTCGTCTCTATCTCGATTTTAACATGGTATCAGAGCCACGTTAAAAAGAACACAAAATTCCTAAAATAATGACAGGTGACGGTAAAGAAACTGGTGATACCAGCAAAGGAATTGCCAGTGAAGAAAAAAATAAAGAAAAATAATATCTCCCTTCGACCTTACGTCGAATGATAACCCTGGAGTTGTGGTGACACAAGTCCAATTGAAGGTAGAAAATTATGAATAATGGGCTAGATCCATGAGTACAGCCCTAAGAGAAAGAAAGAAGTTCGGCTTCGTCGACAGTACAATAAAAAAATCGGACAAAGAGTGGCCGGACTTGAAAGATTGGTGGACTATAAATTCACTGTTGGTGTCGTGGATTCACAACACCATGGAACTGATGCTTCGCTCAACAATTTCACATAAAGAGGAGGTGAAGAATTATGGATAAGTACCCGAGAGCGATTCGCCGTTATTAACGCCCTGCGGATGCAATAACTAAAAGCGGAACTAGCGGGGTGCAAGCAAAAGGGAAGGACCATAGTGGATTACTATGAAAAATTCACTAAGTTGTGGGAGAAATTGGAAAATTATGAACAGATCTCAATTTGTACGTACGAAAAGTGCACGCGCAATCTAGGAATAGTCCTAGAAGCCGAAAGGGAAGAAGAAAAAGTGTATCTTTTCCTCATGGAATTGGGTGAGAGAACGCATGGAATGGTGAGGTCGAACATACTATCCCAGGAACCGTTGCCATCATTAAACAAGGTCTATTCGAAGTTTGTGCAAGTAGAGCGTCTGAGATGAGTCACACGAAAAAAAGAGGAACGAAGTGAAATCATGGATTTTGCCATATAGGAAAGAAACCCTTACTGTGATCAAGGTAAAGAAAAAAACGATGGTGCATTCTGCACACATTGCAAAAGATCCGAACATATTGTAAACTGATGTTTTTGACTCATTAGTTAACTGGATTGGAGGTCAGAAAATAAAAAAAATGAGAAAATCGGAGAAAGAAAACGAGGGCAGCAACAACAACAACAAAAGGGTGGACCTGAATTCGATTGTGGAAGAGGCAACTACCAGGGTAACAACATAGTTGTTAAAGAAGGAACTCAAGAGGAGACATGATCGGTGAACACATGTGGCACAATATTTCACAATTTAGACGATGAGATCTAGAAGACTGTGATTTACATGTTGAATTCCCAGAGAATAAACATGAATGGGAAGATGGATAGTAAGACCGAAAACTCATCCCGAATCATAGACTCTAGAGCTACCAACCATGTGACAGGTAATCCGGAGGAACTGAGCAATAAGTGAGATCTTCCTAAGTGTCCGATTGGTATTCCAGACGGAAGTAGCTCGGTGGCTACAAAAGAAGGAACAACCAGGCTGAATAACATGATATGATTGAAGAATGTTCTTTATATTACGAATTTGACATGCAATTTAATTTTTGAATCACAACTAGTTGATTATTTAGATTGTGATGTGACATTTAGTAGAATTATGTGTGTTATACTGGACTCCACTACGAGGAAGCTGATTGGAAAGGGTGAGTGTCAAGGTGAACTTTACTATTTTTGAAATGTGTCGCTGATACGGGCTATGAAGGCAGAGGCAGTTGATTGGTTCGATCTTTGACACAAATGGTTGGGTCATCCTTCAGCACTAGTAACGAAGTCTATTACGATATTAGGTTTAAAGGAGAGTGGTGATAGATTGGATAGAGAATGTGATGGATTTCAACGAGCAAAGCAAACGAGAAGCGTTTTTCTTTAAGGGATAATATTGCTTCGGATACTTTTAAGATGATTCATTGTGATTTATGGAGATCGTATAGAACCCATTCCTCTTGTGATGCTTTATATTTTTTTACTATTGTGGATGATCGTTCACAAGTCATGTGGATCTTTCTTTTAGTTGATAAAAAAGAAATGTCTCAAACCTTGAAAAATTTCTTCACTCTTGTAGAGAGGCAGTTCGAAAAAAGGGTGAAGATAGTTAGAAGTGATAACGGAACCGAGTTCACGTGTATGAAGACATACTTTTTCGAACATGGAATTATGTTTCAAACATCTTGCACAAGGACATCTCACCAGAATGAAAGAGTAGAAAGAAAACACCATCACATTCTTAATGTGGCGCGAGCATTGAGATTTCAGGGCCATCTTCCGATTAAATTCTGGGATGAATGCGTTTTGACTATGGGGTATTTGATCAATAGAACACCGTCTTCGATTTTGAATGGAAAAACCCCTATGAAAATTTGTACAAGAATGCGTTCCGATATAATCACTTAAGGGTTATAGGGTCATTATGCTATGAACACACAAAGGAAAGAACGAGGGACACATTTAAGAGTCGGAGTCATCAAAAGCACCTGTACGAACAACTGGATCGAGGTAAATGTCAAAAGTATGAATTACGGCTACGCGACTACGTCACTGAACCTTTCCAGAAACAAAGTCCATCTACTCATCCGCCTGATCCTCAACAATTCTTCGGTGCACCTTATCCTTTAGCTAACTATATTATCTTGTGATAATTTTTTCCACCACATCAAGGGTTTCTTGCAGCATTTACTATTGAAACCGAACTAAAAACTTTTTCGGAGGCAATGAAAAAATAACATTAAAAAGTAGCCATGGGGCAAGAGATCCAAGCATTGGAGGATAATGGAACGTGGACTCTAGAAATTTTGCTACCAGATAAGAAAGCGCTCGGATGTAGATGGGTGTATAAAATCAAGTACAACTCTGACGGTACAATTGAGTTATATAAAGCTCATTTGGTCATTTTCGGAAATAAATAGGAGGAAAGAATTGATTACATAAAACTTTTACTCTGATTGCTAAGGTAGTAACTGTTTGGACATTTCTGGTTGTTGCGGCTAAGCAAAATTGGGAGTTGCATCAGATGGATGTGCATAATATTTTCTTACACGACGAGCTTACGGAGGAAGTTTACATGAAATTTCCATCGGGATTTCGTGTTCCTAATTTCCACCGAGATTTCACATGAAGGATTTGGGCCCTCTGAATTACATTCTAGGAGTTGAAGTTGCACGTGGATCAACTGGGTTGTTTCTCTGTCATCAAAAATGTTCCTTGGATATAATCTCTGAGTCCGGTTTAGTAGGAGCTAAACCAATCAATACTTATATGGAACAGAATCATGATTTGACGTTGGCCAAAAGAGCTACTTTAGGAGATCTAGAACCATACCGGCATCTCGTCGGTAGACTAATATAACTAAGTTTCATGAGACCTGAGTTGTCGTATTTTGTGCATATACTATCCCAATTCATGCAACAACCAAATGAAGCACACTAAAACGTGACTCTCTATGTGGTGCGGTACTTGAAAAAGAATTCAGGACAAAGCATTGTAATGAGAAAAGATTGTGATCTCCAGTTATACATATGGTGTGACTCGGACTGGGTTGGATGTCCGTTGACTCGAAAATCACTTATCGGTTGATTTATATCCCTCGGGAATTCACCAGTACCATGGAAAATTAAGAAGAAGCATATTGTCTCTCGCTCGTTAGCAAAGGTGGAATATCGGTCAATGGCAATGACAATTTGTGAGTTGAAATGGTTAAAGAGAATTTTACATAGTTTGGGTGTTGAACATAAAACTCCGGTGAAAATTTATTGTGATAGTAAAGCAGCATTGTATATTACGCGAAATCCGGTGTTTCATGAATGAACTAAACACATTGAAGTCGATTGTCACTATGTCTGGGACGCGCTCCAATCTGGAATAATACTTCTCATTCATGTGTCAATCAGTGAGCAATTGACTGATGTGTTTACAAAGGCTTTGGGCAAATCCCTGCCGCGTCCCATTTTTCTCGCGAAAGACGGGTCATGACGCCTAACAACTCTTTTAGTGGATTTAAAAGAGAAGAGTCGTCACCTAACGATTAAGGTGCGTTAGGGCACCCTTTACTATTATTAATTGCAAATAACTCTGTTTAATTAATCTACGTCACCAAAGATCGGGTACGGGTTCAAATTACCTTGAAAGGAAGGTGTTAAGCACCTTTCGAGTTCCACAACTGTGGGTCCCGGCCAAATATAGAATTATGTGAGATTTACATGATAAGATCATGTAATTCGTTAAATTTAATCTAAAATAACTAAGTGGTTAGGCATGCAACAATATTCGTTACTGATTGATAAATACCAAGCAACTTAACAGAGCAATTTAAAACTATAGTTTTTAAAAAAAACGTAGAGAGCTGAACAGAAAGGAATAAAAACTAACTAAACTAACCAAGTTTAAATAAGTAAAATAAAGGTACTTCATGCAATACAAATCCAAATAGGTTAAGTGAAAACAGATAGAATGACCCGGGGTTGATTAAAAGAGGTGCTAAAAATACAATCAATATAAAATAATATTTAAGACAAAAGAAGAAAGGAAACGTACCTGTTCTCATTCAACAAAATGCTTAAAAGCATTCGAGCTTATAGGAAAAGGACCAAATTTACACACAATCGGGTTATTTTCGATTCCATATAATGTGTTATAGCCAGTTCACATGAATTATAACATCTTGCAAAAAATAGAAATTGTTAATAAAACGTATGCCACCTTAATTTTGGTGGCGAATTTAATGTGAGGGATTAAATAATAAATCAATAATACATAAATTTAAAGTTAAGGAGAATAATGTGGGATCAGTACATGACAAGGCTGAAAACGGTCCAATGCGATGTTACTCCCTCTATTCTATTTTGATACGATCCACTCTTAAACGCCTTGAAACGAGATGAAAAGAATTCTTTAAAAATGTCCAAGAGTACTAAATAAACTATTTAAGCATTTAAGAAAGCCATGTGAAGCTTAAAAATAGTTTGATATTTAAATTGTATGAAATCATGTCAAAGTTTAGGTAGTAGTGAACGTTGTTAAGTTTATAAGACTTTTAAAAGAGTGACATGAAATTAGAAAGGAGGGAGTAACAAATTGCTTCACTTTTTTTATAAAGTTATAATATGTGCTTCATACAAGAAGTCACCTATAACCGATCTTTTTCATCATTTTTTCATCGTATATGGTCCCGCTTGAGGCAACGACTCCACTTGCGTTAACTCGGTTGCATGTTGTGGTTTAACTCCAAGCGACGCCACAAAATATTTTGTCATATATCCTTCGTATAGAATGAGGATCAAAACCATACTGGAAACTTCCATGGTAGAATTGAAGAAATATTGGTGCTCATGAAGGTCACTCCCCCCCCCCCCTCCTCCCTCAATTAAATAAATAAGGAGAGCCAAAAAAAAAAAACGTTGGGGTAGGGGTTGTTGGTTACTTTTGCTCTATGGTACTTTATAAAGCAGTACGGGAAGTATATAACTATTACAAGTATTCGAAAGGATAAACAATAGTTCAACTAGTAATCTGAAAATTACAAGATAAGCACAAAACTGAAATTACAATTTTGTTGAAAACGAAAAATTGGAAACGGTTTCTTTGAGTCGAGTGTGACACTCTGTCCTTAAGACAATATTGCCCGTATGTTTCCTTTATCCGTCGTGGACAGTTTGTCCCCCAAGATAAAACAGCAATGGAACACTTGAGCAAAGGAAACTCAAGAGCTACCGTGAAGAATATTGAGTAACGAAATGATGCCTTGGAAGTTGTAGGAAGAAAGCTGCTTTTTGTTGTGTATATTTACGTATTTTCGTGTATCATATATGTATGTTCTTGGTCATTCTTTTGTGTGCTCAACAATGGTGTAAGGGGTGTTTAAATAGGTGAGGAGGGGGTGATTACGCCTCCATAATGACCAAATAATGGTCATTATGGAGGTAGTAAAGCCACCAACATTAATGGTAGAAAGCCCAACGGATTTGGCGATTATAGGAGGAGTAATTCAGCCAAAAGAAAGGGCTGAACTGAGAGCTTGACGCTTGCTCGACCGTCGAAATTCCAACTTTCTGAAAACTTCAGGGACCAAACTGTACATCTTGAAACTTCAGGGACCAAACTGTACATCTGAAAGAATTCTGGTCCAAACTGTACTTCTGAAACTTCTGGGATCAAACTGTACTTCTGGCAAAGGTTTCTGGCCCAAAAAAATAATATCAGAAGGCCCACAGCCCACGACCCGAGGACCCCGGAACTCGAACCGGACGGGCGGGCGGCGGCGGCGCGCGTGTGGTCTTTCCTTGAACCGAAGCACATCTAGGTCCTCCCTCCTTTAAACACATGGGATACCCCTTGGGGTCCCAAACCCCAAACCAATTTCGAGTCTTATATACACAACAATTCTTTCTTCCTCTACCGATGAGGGAGAGTTGAACACAATACCACACTTTCCATGCTTCAAACACCTTACTTCGTGGACCAATGTCTCTTTCATTTCTCAATGAAATTTGACGATTCCTGGCCCTACGGTTATCTACGTACTTAGTAGATCATGCATGTGTGAAGAACCGGATTCTCCAACATACGTAACACTAGTGTTTAAGCCGTTAAAGTTGGTCGGTCGCAACTCCCGCCAAAGGCAAATTTCCAACAGGGGTGTATATTTTTGGAAAAGAATGATTTTGTGAGGAGTAATATTCTTTTTAAAAAGAAAGGGATTTGTGGGAGGACTTTATGGGATCTCATATGGTGAAATTAAAATATGAAATCGTGTAGCAGTGATAATTTTGGTAGAGAAATCTTCAAAGAATGGGCCGTCATTTTATTGATAATATACCACAAAATAATTAACGATATAATATAATATAGTGATACAAATAATAAAACATCACATAAAATGCTATTTTAACTTAATTAAATATACATAACTGTAAAAATCATGGATAAAGATGAGATGATATTATATAATATGTCATAATAATGCTGCTATTTGAATTAATTAGGTGCAATACTAAAAAGTATCAACAATTAATTTGAAATGCTACAATAACGATAAAAGATTAAATTTAGTAATAAAGATGACAAAAATTTTAAGAATAGTCTATAGAAATATTATTTAAAAATAGAGTGATAAGTGCAATAAAAAAATCTTAAGTAAATAAGACGTTATTTAATTATTTTTTAAAAAATAACGTATCATTACAAAGATGTTAAAATGCTAGTGATATAACATGGCAATAAAATAAATAATAATATGAAGGATACTATTTGTACAAAATTAGTAATATCTATGCAATATTATATTTAAGATGAGGAAATTGATTTGCATTTAATTTGAAATTTTATGGTAATAATAACAGGTTTTAAAAACAGATAATAGTAATAATAATAATAATCATCATCCTAATAATAATAATACATGCATTTTATAAAATTATGAGTAAACATGAGATATTGTTTAACATATAAATGTAACTGAAATAATAATGAGATATGTAATTAAGTATAATATTAAAACAGTAAAATATCTAAAATAAAATAGGTAGGGTATAGGAAGGTCAGAAATTGAGTGTCAACAATCACAACATGAATATTTACTTGGCAAGTTGGGCATTAGAGACCCTCATGCTTCAATTGAAGGGGTATTAGAATGGGTTAGGTCTATTTATGGTAATATAGGATTTGGTAATAATGGTAATATATGATTTGTAGTCCTATTAGAATATGGTTACCCTTTCCCTATTACACTAGAAAAATGAGAATTTTACCTCTATATAAGGAGGTCATTATGATGAATGAAAAATATAAAGAATTCTTTCATTATTCGTGTCTCTCTAAATTCTCGTCCATGTCTCGATTTTAACACACTGCCACCACCCTAATTCAATCCATAGAATAGTCTGAGCCTCTGAGGTGTGTTTGGCATGCCGGAAAATATATTCCATGGAAAATATTTTTCTAGATCGGTGATTTTCTTATTTATTTTTTAGTATTTTTTTGTAAGCAGAAAATATTATCTCAAAAACATTTACATACAATTTAGGTCAACACTATGGAGGTGAGAGCAGGGATAGGAGTGCGGGATAGTCGAGGCGGGGGCTAATGGGGGTTGGGTGTGTCGAAAGATGATCAGGAGGAATGAATCGTCACTAAACTTGTTTTACCTACTTCCACTGGGTAAGTTATTTTCTTCGTTTTTAAGAAACTTATTTTTCTAAATATTTTTAAAAATTTTTGACCAATCAATTACATGGGAGAAATTGAAAAACATTTTCTAGCTCCATACCAAACATACCCTGAGAGAGAGTCCTCACACCCACATTTGTGTGTTCCCTTTTAGTTTCCTCTTTTTTGTTCTTCTAATTAGGAAGTATTCACCCTAAAGTCTTTAGCAGCCTCTTCACACTAGCATCTCCACTTAAATCAGGAACTACTCAATTTGTACATGTGATGTGCTTAGATGATCACAGATCATACACTTCAATATATAGTAGTAGAGAGTAGCTAGGCAAGAGAATGAGGTTCTAGAGATTCGTACCTTAAAATAAAAATATTCTCGCGTGTTTCGTCCACTAAAAAACAAACAAGCTCAGATTTGAGGAGATGTTTTCTGAAACATAATATAATTAAGTAGTAATTAAAAGTGTGTTCACATCTTAATCAATTGCACGTTGCAATCTCGTCATTACAGCTTGATGCTTTGTTTTCAAAATAACGGGGACTTTTCTAGTTTCTCCGAATAGAAAAACATATAGTATTTATATTAGGTAAGTCAATGGAAAAATAAAATATAAGAAAAAATAAAATTGCTTCATATTCTTATTTGTTTGCGGTTTTTACTCCTTTATTTTCTAATCTTTATGCAACATTAACTTCCTCTTTTGTCCAAATTGATAAATTTGGTTTAATGTTAAGGAACCGCAGGTAATCCCTATAACCTTTTCAATCTGCATCTTTCTGTCTAGAAATATTGTACACAAATTAATCAACCCGCGCTTCGCGCAGTAAAAAATCTATTCTTATAAATTTAGGTAAAAGGATTATAATATTAAAATAAAATAAATTCTATAATTTAAGTCATACAACAATTATATCGCATTAGTGTACAGATTGTTAGTGTCGTCGAAGTATTGTCGAACCTTTGTTAATTATACTTTGTTGATCTTAATTTCCAGATCCTGGTTGGTTTTCGCCTTAACATGGCAAGGAGCTTGGATTATCAACTTTATATTATTAGCGTAGATTAATACTCCTATCAATCGTAGTATGTAAACTCCCTCCGTTCACTTTTACTTCTCCATTGTATTAAAAATAAATTTTCACTTTTATTTGTCAAATTTAGCATATCAAGAGAAAAAAATTATTTTTCCTGTTTGACATATAATATTAATAACTCATTTCAAATCATTATTTAATTTCATTAAAATTATGCACCAATTAATATAAGTATCATGATAAATTATGCATTTTATTTATTATTTTTAAGAGGTGTACGAAATTTATAGTGGACAAGTAAAAGTGAACGGAGAAAATACATTTTTTTTCTCAACTATGAATTTACGTTTACGAGACTGTTACATTACCTACTTATATAGAAGGGGGAGTTGAACTCCCTATTTAACTTTGGTCAAGGGTATTTTAGGGTTTTTATAGTTTTTTGCATCACAAGCTTGTACATCTAGGTTGTTGGTGTTGTACTTTTCTTTTGATAGTCACACAAAATAAAATCTATATGACAATTACCACGTCTGTCCTTGGGGTTAACCAGCTGCTCCAAGGTATTTTGGATAATTTATCTTTTTGTGTGCTGTAGTCTTTTGTACATCATGCATAAAAGATAGAACAACTTGATTTAATTGCTCAAAGAGGCTCAATTTTCTCAACTATTTCACTTGGCCTTTGTTATGCAGTTAAAGCTATATGGGCCTCAATTATTAAAAGAGGCTACAAACATTGGCTCCACACAAACTTGCTTTTTCTTATTTTGGCCGAAGGCACACAACAACCATCTGTTAGTAGTTCTCAAGAGCTCAACTCTCAATTGTATTTTTTTTCCCCAGTTCATTGGCTGCCTATTTTTAGTTATATTTTTTGCTTTAATTTTCTTGTGGCTATTCAATTTGTATCAATGGACGATGCAGGTTTACATGATTGTTACATATAGTATTGTATTATGTTCTTAGTTTAAATATAATATTTATTTTTATTATTACTTAAAAAAAACAAAAGAATAGTACACAAATAGTTGTACGATAATTTTTATTGTAAAAAGTAATATACTACTCTTATTGTAGTATATTATAGTTAACACGTTAAGTAATAAAGAGTAGAATAAATATATTTATAAAAAAAGGTAATATACGATAGCTAAACAACTTTACGTAATATTGTAAACAAACAAAAAATGTAAATTCGATTAGCCAATCGTTAGGGCAAAATTCTGGGAAAAACTATTTCATATTAGAATAAACATGCCAGAACTACAATTTAAAAATACTAATTAAGATTGGATGAAGTACAAACAAAATATAGTAGAGTGATCATTTTTTTAATCGGAAAGAACTCTAAAAATAAATTTTTTCTCTAATATCTCATTCTGTTTGAAGGTTTAATTTTAGATTTAGGATTAAGAGTTTTAAAAAGGTCAAAGAAAAGCTACTTTTAGAACATGTATTTCTTCTTGTTTGACTCTGGAGTTTAAGCTTGACAAGAAAAAAATTAAGGAGGAACAAAAGCACTTCTTTTGAAAATATTTCCTTTATGTAATATCTCAATTTTTTTCTTTTTTTGAAATTTAGAGATTGAAAAAATTAAAGCAAGAACATACAATTCAAACAGAAGTCCATCTTCATAGAGGTAATCTAAAAGCCCAATAAATCTATTTATTGGTTTGACATGTTAAAACCATTATACATACTATATGATAACAATATTGTTAAATATACAATGAGTATACACGATATACACGTGTATACTCATGTAGATGTGGTCTCGGATTGGGATTATGAAGCCCACGGTATGGGCTGATTTGTTTGTAATATTATTGTAATATTTTAGTGTAAAGTTTACCTTAATTAGTATTGTACACTTACCATAGTTATAGGAGTCTTCTACTACTAGAATAGGGTATTGGATTAGAATAGGAATAGGTTTTCTATTATGGAAATTTGTAAATTGTATATATACTCTTTCATTAATGAGAATAATCAAGGGATTATTTTTTTCATGGTATCAGAAGTCTAGGTGTTAAACTCCTCTCCCAAATTCTCCAACTTTTCCATCGGCTCCCTTGAATTTCCGAGGCTCTTGCCCTAGGTTTTTTCGTTCCGACGGTACCTCCACTCTTCCAAAAAAAATTCTTCTCAATCCCTACATCACGTCTTGCGTTGCTATTATGGCTAAGAACATGTTCCACCCTGCCCTCACTGTTTCTAACATAAAAAATCACATCCATATTATTCTTGAAATAGAAAACGTCCAATACGCGACGTGGGCAGAACTGTTCAAAGTTTACGCACGCTCGCATCAAGTCCTCCATCATATTATCCCCCCGGCTCCTACGGATACAGAGGTGCCCAAACCCGAGGATGATCCTAAGTTATGGACAACTCTTGATGCTACTGTTCTTCAGTAGATATACTCCACTATTTCTACCGATCTCTTGCAAACGATTATCGAATCAGACGTTACGGCGATGGCGGCATGGAATAGAGTACGTGACATATTCCAAGATAATCAAAATTCTCGTGTTGTTACCCTTGAGCAGGAATTATCCCACGTCAATATGAAAGATTTCTCAAACGTTTCAGCATATTGCAAGAGATTGAAAGAATTGGCAGACCATCTTCGCAACGTTGGTGCCCCAGTTCCCAATGACCGTCTTGTCCTTCAGATGGTTGCAGGCCTATCCGAGGCCTATAGTGGTGTTGGCACACTTTTTCATTAGAGCAGCCATATTTCGCAATTTATCAGGTTGGTTCTATGCTTACGCTCGAAGAAGCTGGACTAGCTAAAAAGGCGGCTACCAGTGCTAGTCATGTGGTCATGGTGACGTCCTCTACTAATTCTGGGGATTTTTTTGATAATTCAGGCCAAAACCGTACTCACGGTGGCGGCAAAAATAGTCAAAAAAATAATGCCAAAAATTACGGGGGCGAACGCGGTGGTTCCGGTGGCACTAGGTCTCGGATTACCGATAGTG
Source organism: Anisodus acutangulus (assembly GCA_029783415.1). Classification (NCBI taxonomy): domain Eukaryota; kingdom Viridiplantae; phylum Streptophyta; class Magnoliopsida; order Solanales; family Solanaceae; genus Anisodus; species Anisodus acutangulus. The sequence goes on from CM056491.1 coordinate 57,897,347, forward strand.
GGCCACAACCTTGGACCCCGTGGGCCTGGGCCAAGGGGCAGTGGCCCAACAGCCCTTAAGGCCCATCAGTTTCATCGTCTGGCCATTAGGCTGCCCAGCAGCAGTTTTCTCGGCCCAATCCAGTTTGGCCCAATGGTTTTCGCCCCAGTTCTGGGTCAGGACAGCAAGCTGGTGTGCTTAGGCCCCGGCCTCCTCAGGCCCATCACGCTACGGGTCCCACCCCTACCAACATTGAAGTCGTGATGCACACACTTGGAATAAATCATTCGGACCCAAATTGGTACATGGACACCGACGCCACGCCTCACATGACGTCTGACTCAGGTACTCTCTCGTCTTATTCCAATTTGAGCAATAATCGTGGTATAATTGTTGGTAATGGTAACTCAATTCCAATTCGTGGTTACAGTCATAAAACATTGTCTCCCCCTAATCTACACCTTATTTTGAAAAATATCCTTCACGCTCCTAAATTTATTAAAAACTTGGTGTCTGTCCGTAAATTCACCACTGATAATTCTATTTCTGTCGAATTTGATCTATTTGGATTTTCTGTGAAGGATTTCAAGACGTGGAGTCCTCTCATGAGGTGTGATAGTAGGAGAGATCTGTATCCTATCACGCCAAGTCCTGGTTTCTCGAGTCACGCATTGCCATCAACTTTTGTAGCTCTGGCTCCTTCCTTGTGGCATGCTCGTCTAGGTCATCCGGGGGCGTCTATTTTGTCTTCCTTAGATAGAAACAATTTTATTTCTTGTATGGGTACGCGTAATACTCCGAATTGTCAATCTTGTTCTTTAGGAAAAATTATTAAGTTGTCATTTGTAGACTCTAATTCTCATACTTTCATGCCGTCTATGTTAGTGCCGTCTATCTTTCTGGTAATCCGGTTCAGCACCAACGCACTAAACATATCGAGATGGACATTCATTTTGTTCGCGAAAAGGTAGATCGTGGACAAGTATGTGTCTGCCATGTCCCTTTCAGATATTAGATTGCAGACATCTTTACAAAGGGTCTCCCCCTCGGTCCTTTTTGAAGATTTTAGGGACAGTCTCAGAGTTCGAAGACCGCCCACTATGACTGCGGGGTGTGTTAAATATACAATGAGTATACACGATATACACGTGTATACTTATGTAGACGTGGTCTCAGATTGGGATTATGAAGCCCATGGTATGGGCTGATTTGTTTGTAATATTATTATAATATTTTAGTGTAAAGTTTACCTTAATTAATATTGTACACTTACCATAGTTATAGGAGTCTTGTACTACTAGAATAGGGTTTTGGAATTAGAATAAGAATATGTTTTCTATTATGAAAATTTGTAAATTGAATATATACTCTTTCATTAATGAGAATAATCAAGGGATTATTTCTTTCAAATACTTAATCAAGGTGGATATGGATTATTTCATGTATAGACCATGAAATTAAGTTATATAATTGACTATTTTGAATGTTTTGCAAAATAATAGCAATTGGTTATTGGGCCCGTGCACGGGGTTACCCCTACGGGCCCTAGTGTAACTATATAGTTGGTTTTAAGTCATGATAAAGAAAAATTCAAATACAAAAATTGAACAAATAAAATAAAGCCTCAAACTTCCCAATAAATCATTTATCCAAGATCACGCACAAAACACATTGATGGCGGCTTTACTAAATTTAGAATCTGCAGATGACCTCAAACGTGGAATTTCAGAAAGTTCGAAAATACAGTGTGGCGCTTTGCATTTAGATATTACTACATTTTTTTTATTTCTCATCCGATGTCCGTTACCTACATTAAAATCCAACTAATTTAGATTCACGCCGCATAAGGTCCATCAAGAGAAAGCGCTCCCTACCAAAAAAAATTCTATACCCAAAGTTCAAAATAAAAAACAATCTCATCCGCTCTATCACGTCATTTGGTTGTAGATATTACCTTTAGTTGATGGTATGCTTTGCATCCCTTGCAAGTTGCAAGGGATAAAGTGATTCTCCACAAACCAAATTGGCATAGCTTTCTATACAATTGTATTTTGGCATTTATATGTATACATTTTATCGTGTCAACGGACGTATGAATATGCCTTTTTTATGATTTTAAGGACTGTTATCTTACGTCATAAAATTTGCTCCCTTAATGCCCATAGGCCCTGTATAGATATCGAATATTATCGTCTCACTACATGCCTAGAGACCAGCTAAAAAACGAAAAGGAAAAAGATATAGATTAACCCTTAAATTATATCCAAAATTTCAATATCACACTTAAATTATATTTAAAATCTCGATATTATACTTAAATTATATTCGAAATTTCGATATCATGCTTAAATTATTATGACGACCTATTACATCTCTAATCATTTTAAAAGTATATTTAGTGTCTCCTGATACACATATAAGCAATTGTACAATATAAGGTGTTATACACTCGTCCGCCACATCATCATCATGTCGAAAAATCTTCTTAATTTTAATTTTAAATTCTTTTCCTTTTCTTTAGTTAAAAAAACAAAAGGAATGTCTCAAAGAAAAATAAAATTTACCGACTTAAACTTTATTAAGCTTCAAAATCTTTGGGACAACAATGTTAATGATTCAAAAGTCAAACTTTTGGGGTTCAAAGAGGTGGTTATTGATGGAGTTTCTGCCATTTGTGAATCAAACTAATTTTTTAAAGAGAAATTATGCAATTGCTGCTCGTCATTGTTGCCTGAGACAAGAAGGTGATTGAGTTGGAAATATTAGCGGTGTCTAACTGTCCACCATTGTTGGGTATTACTCCTCGTACAACAGTTGCCGGAAAATATAATTTTCCAATCAAACTCCGGTGAAGCTCCGTACGGATCTTTTCAGATCTGTTTAAGTTTTGCCGTATTTTTTTTAGTAGTTAATTTTGGAGAGGAATATGAGTAAGAAGATAGAGAGGTTTGGTTGGTTGTTCCCGATTAAATAAGCTGAGATTTCATTATATTTGGGTTTGATAAGTTGTAGTAACAAATTGTTTTGTTTCAGAGGAAGGCTATGGAGAAGAGAGTAAAAAGAAACAAAAATTCTTTGTTGGATTTTGAACATTGTTGAATCCGATATTCCGCATGGGGGTTGGGGTCCGGCGGCCTGAAGTGGCTGTCCGGCGGCGGCGCAACCATTAAATCAGAACTGGCGGCGTAATCATTAAACATCTGGGCACGGTCTCGGAGAGAGACTCGGTGAAATAGACATGTATGTGAAGATGGACTATCTGCACCTGAACAGAAAGACCCTATGAAGCTTCACTGTTCCCTGGAATTGGCTTTGGGCCTTTCCTTTGATTCTTATCCAAGACTTGTATCATTTGATGATGCCACGTGAATCGCTAGAAATATGTGAAGTGTATGTCTAACCCAATAACGAAAGTTTCGTAAGGGGACTGAAGCAGGCCACCATGAAACAAAAGATCTCACGGAAAATGAAATACAATAGGGGCGACGAAAGTAAGAGGGAAAGTGGGTCGTTGTGGGCGTCGTCGCCGGAGACGAGATCATCGGAGCTCCGGCAGTGACGGAAGTGAATGAGCTTGTGAGATGGGAAAAAAATGAAGAAAGGGAGGGGTGGGCTGGGGTTACAAAATCTGAAATTTGCAAAAAAAAAAAATGAAAAATTAGTAAATTTAAATTATTTTTAATTATTTTAATTTTTGCATCACATCAGCTTTCAGGGGCTAAATAAATACATTTTTAGATGATCAGGGGTGTAATAGATCTTCATAATAATTTAAGTGTGATATTGAAATTTCGGATATAGTTTAAGGGTCCATCTATGTTTTTTTCCAAATGAAAACCTAGAGCTCAGCTTTCGGATCCATATCCATCAAGAATTCGATTGTATAATGAAATTATTACTCTCCTAATTTTAACTTACGCAATATAATTTGAATCGATACAAATTTTAAGAAAGAAATAAAAAAATTAAAATTTATTGTCTTAATAATACCATAGTATTTGTATAGTTATAGCAAATTTTGAACTTTTGTCGTTAAATATATCATAATATTTGTGAGTTTATAAATGTGGCTATAAAGAAAAAATCATTAAGAGTAAGTTAAAAGTGTAAAATTATTTTTTTTTAATTTGTTTTTGCAACAGAGTATTTTCTATGTTAGCGAAGGAAGAATTGAGGACCACTAAAGATTATCAAGGACTTATACTCAGCACAATCTTTAGTGGTCCTCAATTTTGGGGTTCAAACACCAACCAAACCAACATAACATAATGCATTGTTTGTTGGTCTTTTAAGAAAAGTTAATGTTGGTATAAAATCCAACACATGTAGCACATGCAATGTTTGAGTAACTTCCCTTATTTCATAAATAATACTAGTATAAATTAATAAGAAAATCTATATACTAAAAATAGGATAAATATATTCTCAGTTATATATCTTTCGCAACTCTTGAATAGGAAATAAACACAAATTACTTCATAAGAATTTTTATGTATTTGAAAAAATATTTTTTATCTTTCAAGACTCTTAATTCTAATAATGTCATTTTTTTTTCTAACAATATTTAAACCTTTTATATAATGAATCATACACTAATGAAACTTCACCTATATAATTAAAATTAAGATATTTTGAAATAAGAAACTAAAATAAAAAAGAAATTTAAAATAATATATTATTTAAATAAAATGCGAATGACTTTTCATGTTTAAAGATCAAGATATTTGTATATGATAGAATATTATTTAAATACAAATACGAATAACTTACATGTTTGAAGATCAAGAAGTTTATTACTAATAATTTGTATATCTTATTAAGTACTTTGTGTTAATTTTATATTTATGATTTTCAAAGGACGTTTCGAAAAGTATTTATTTTCTTTTTAGATATGAGGAAAAATTCAACATGAGTACATCTTTTTGTTATAAATTAACAAAAATAAATACATAAAATATTTATTTATAATTTTAGTTTACTTAATACAATTAGTTATAGACATACTCTCATACGAGGTGTAAGTAAAGAATTTCAAATCATAAAAAGTGTTTGAATTTAAAAAGGGGATATATTCAAAATTAAAGCATATTATAAGAGTATTTAGTGTAATTAACTCTTGATTATTTAAAATTAGTGAATGTATTCGCGCTTCGCGTAGTTATAAAAAAATACCAATAATTTACTAAACATAATATATATATATATATATATATATATATATTGACTAAATTAGAAATATAAAGCATTAATACGATGGTAATTTCATATTTCGAGCAATTTGTAAAGTTTATATGTATTTCTCAATCAATTATCTACTTAATTTCTTAAAATGCAATGCTGACAATAGAGACATGTCACATCCCTAGCTTATATATATATATATATATATATATATATATATATATATCAAGAGTGTCTCCTTACATAAAAAAGAATGTAAAATAGGGGGGGGGGGGGGAATTACACTCACTTGGTCGTTTCTATATAAATAGCAGACATACAATTGAATTCATAGAGGAAAATGTTTGATTATTAATAGTAGACTTCTTACAAAGTCATAAGTTACTATTTTGCACCAAAATAAATTATAGACTTACAACAATCAGAAATTCATATAAAAATCAAACTAATAAAGCGGAATTATAGAGAGAACATACGAAAAAAATAAAGAAGAAAATAATAAATACACATTATTCTTACGACCTTAATCATAAAAAATAGAAGAAAAAAAATATGGAATCAAAACATAATTTTTCGAGCTCTTGTTGATATTATCCACTCTTACAAGTCGATTACCATTCAAGAGTCTCATCCTTTTTTTCTTCAAGTCAAACTAAAATATGAATATAATACTGCAGTAAATATAATAATATTACTACGTAGTTCAAATATAGAATGAAAAGCACTACGAGAAAATCGGCCAATAGTGAAGGGAAATATGGTCCCTAAAAGTAGATTTCTGGTCCCTAAACACCACTAAATCTGATTGCCGACCGTCACCAGAGCCTCCTCTACCCAAAGACAATTAACGACCGGAAAAGACACCAGGTCCTTAATGATGTTTTGCGGCCAGTATTATTCTGGTCTCTAAATCCTCTTTAGGGACCATACTTCTCGTACCTAATTTATGACGTTAAGACATAATTTCTTGTCCCTAAACAGCTTTTAAGGACAAACATTCTGGCCCATAATGAAAATTGTGCAATTAATTTTTCTTGTACCACAAATATTTAAGGACGAGTTGATCCTAGTTCCTATAAATCGTTGTCCAAATCATATTCAATTTGCAATTAAAAATTTAGATCATAATGATGATGAACATGCACCTTTTATAACATATATAAAATTAATTACAAAAAAGGATCAACATCAGCTATTTGCATTGTACAGCCACAACCTAAGCTAGTCACAATAGTGTTGTACATATATCCGTAGCAAAAACATTTATAGCTAATATCACTAACCTATAATATAAAATTTGTCCGATAGCCCTAGCAAAATGATAGTCAAACAGATGTACGTTCTCAAAAACTTGCTTCATGTAAACTCCAGTATCCAAAACCTATAAAAAGTATCAAGAGAGTTTCTTTAGAAAGAAGTACAAAATCAACTAGACAGTTGGTTAAATAATTTTTTGTAACTTTACTATAACACTAATTTAATCACTACTTAAATCCCAAAAAACAATCTAGATTGATCAAGTGCATGAGGATAAATTTCTCAAACGGTCTCTCAACTTGAGGAATCTATCTAGTAGTCATTTTCTTTGTTTTGTATCAATAAAGTCACTTAGCTAATTGTTTTTTTCTCTAAAAGTCATTCACGCCGGAAACTAAAATAAAACCACCAGAAATATTCCATTCCTATGTTGCTGAAAAACTACGTCCCTTCCTCCGGTGATCTTTTGGAATCATAGGTTGGTATCCGTTTTTGTCATCTAAGTAAATATGATGCAAAACCAATACTAAGATCTGCTTCAGTGAGCAACTTATGAGTTATGACAAGAACAAGCCCTACTCAATAAGTGTGAAATGGAAAATGAAGTCCAATTGACCTTTCACTGGATTCAGAGAATAAGGAATCAGGAAAAGGATAAAACTTGATCTCAGAATTTATTCCACCAGTATTGCAGACAATAGATGTCCAATTGTAGAAGTTCTGAGATTGGAAATGGTCCATGAATTCTTTTGTCTAAGGATTTCTGAGATTGGAAATGGTCCATACTTATGCAACATTGTGTAAGGATTTATAAGATAAAATATACTCCCTCCGTCCCAATTTATATGGCACCATTTGACTTGGCACAGAGTTTAAGAAAGAAATGAAGACTTTTGAAATTTATGGTCTAAAACAAGTCTTAGATTTTTGTGTGGCTACAAATCATCCAATAAAATTAAATTGTTTCTAAATATAGAAATGTGACATTCTTTTTAGGACAGACTAAAAAGAAAATAGTGTCACATAAGTTGGGACAGAGGGAGTATCAATTTAGAAGATGTAAAATTTATCTGAGAATTATTTTGTTTTTCAGCTTTAGAGGTCTTCCTTAATTAATTCTTGTTTCTCTTCTTAATTATTCTTATTAGGGGGCAGAAGATATGACACTCAATCCCGAAACTCTCTTTCAATAAAATTCATTTATATAACTCAATGAATTAAGCATATATGTAGTTCTTTTAAAAACGGGTTTTCGAAGAGGTTTGAAGCCTTTAAGGTTGAAGGTTCTTTTTAAAGAATTTCTTCGTACACTCAACAAATGCCTTGCAATTT